>VWYH01001517.1:216826-256872 GCA_013399365.1 Pampusana beccarii
GCTTTCCTCCAGTCCTCAGGCACCTCTCCCGTTTCCCAAGAGTTGGCAAAGATGATGGAGAGTGGTCCAGCAATGACTTCAGCCAGCTCCCTCAGCACCCGCGGGTGCATCCCATCTGGACCCATGGATTTATGGATGTCCAGATTGCTTAACTGCTCCCTAACCCAGTCCTCATCAACCAAGGCAGGCTTCGATGTGATACGTAGCCACCTCCAGTTGAGGATACTCGAGTACTGTGTGCTTGTGCAGCGCCTCTGTAGCAAACCTACACTACTATGATTTTGAGTGTGGTATCAAATCTAGAACACTGCCAACTTTGTTCGGGGAAGATAGAAATTCATTAATGCTGCCAAAGTGATAGAAAACCAGAACAAACCAAATCCACTACTGCCCATGTTCTAACAGCCATGGCCACCCATCTGAATGCAACTGCAAATATTCATTGATTGGACATGAGTGATTTATCAAGCTACTTGGACTTCTCTTGTAAAAAGTAGTTAATACTATTTCCTCATTTCTTTAAAGACTGAAAATTTTTTGAAGCACAAGATTCGAAGCAGGCCGGACCGCTCTGAGCTGGTCAGAATGCACATCCTCGAAGGTACGTACCAGCTCTAAGGTACCTTTTGAGCTGCTGGTAGAGGAACTTCTCTTATGCACTCAGTTTTCTAACTGAATTAGGCTTTGATATAAATTATTTCTAGGTTTATAAGCTCTACTTCTACAGTGGGTGTTGTAATCTGTATTCTAAATCTGTAGAATAATAGATATATCTGTGGCAGATGAAAGTATTCTGCACTGTGTATTTGTTTGCAATTGTATATTGCTTTTATTCTATAATGGTAATTATACTATGGTGTATGTGTATCTAGTGTATATATTGCTTCCATTTCTACTCATATCCTAAAATAACCTGACTGCCTTCTACTTTCCCTGCCTGCCCCCCACTATCCTAAACAATCTTTAAGAAACCTCAATTTTACCCTGTCTTGCTATTTTCCTTGTTGCTCAGGTCATTTGAAGCACTAGTGGGTTTAGGAATGGGGCTGTATTACTGTGTTTCACCATAATCTTGCCAAATACAGAAATTGCCAAATAGCCATCGTCCAAGTTAATTTAATAGCCAGTAGATTTCAAACCATGCATTTGGATACTAAGCCCAGACAGGAGTTTCCATATTGATAGATCACATCCATATTCACAGACTATCTCCATAGTCTCATTGAAATACACTCAAATTTGTGCCAGGAGCTATTTTTAAAGGTAAACTTCTAAAGATGTTTATCAAGAGAGAAGCCAAAAATCAATGGATTAGTCCAACCTGTACCATGGCGCGCAAGAGTAAACCATTAGAGCAGCAAATGCTATCTTCAGATTATAATTAGCATTTGTTATTTTATATTCCCTGCTTTATTGTTGGACATTATACAAACGTTTACCAAAAGTATTACTGCTGTTAAAAAAGAGGTTATATTTATAGGAAAACATGATCATAGGGATGAACAATACCTACTCATATAATCTTATTTTTGCTCATAAACTTGAGAATTTTCAGAATAATACTTGCCTGCTTTTGACAGAAGCTGAATGGTTATTGCAAAGGCAACACAATGTTGTTTGTCATGAAATTGGAGAAAAGCTGGAAGAGAGTATTTAAATCACTGTATCTTTGTAGAGACCTTTGCAGAGCCGTCACTGCAAGCCACTCAGCTGAAACTGAAGAGAGCTCGGCTGGCAGACGATCTGAACGAGAAGATTGCTCAGAGGCCTGGCCCCATGGAACTGGTGGAAAAAAATATTCTTCCTGTAGACTCCAGTGTTAAAGAAGCTATTATAGGCAAGTAGAAGTCCCACAGCTTCTGTGATCTAGATGGCATTGTGGAAAATAATAATTTAACTCTGGAGGGTAAAGTACATCAGAAAAAAACATACCTGAAGTTTATTACTACTTACTCTTTCAGCATCTGAGTCCTAAACTGTCATCATTTAATTAAAGTTATCCTATTTTGGTCAAAACTAAGTTACAATTGTATAGTTGGGGTATAATACTGTCTTTGAAAATACTTGTTCCTTAAGAAAAATTATTACAAAATAATCAAAAGTATGTGGCCATTATTCAGTCTGTCATAGGTATCTGTGTGCACTCCACGTATGTTGTACGTACCTTTTAATCTCTTATTATTAATAAAACAACTTCTGATATGCACTTAGTTTTATCGATTGCTTGAATATGATTTAATGTGGCTGTCATATTAGAAACACAGTAAATACTTACATACCGTATGTTTAGACTGTGCTGAAAACAAATCATTTTCCAGCAATTAGCTAATTCTGCCATCCACGTCTAAATTTAATTAATGTGACTAAAAAAAACCTCGTTTGCTTGTTTCTTTGTAAACCTTCTAGCAGTTGGACAAGAGACCTATCCTCAGGCTTTGGATGACTATTCGTTTGATGAAGACAGCAGCGATGCGCTGTCCCCGGAGCAGCCAGCCAGCCAGGAGTCGCAGGGCTCAGCGGCCTCCCCCGCTGAGCCCAAACCCAGCGACTCGCCGTCCCCAGCGCCTCCAAACGCCGCCACAGCACCACAGGTACAGTGCGCAAACGCTCAAACTAAATCTGCGTCGGATGTTTTTTGGCCTGGCGCTATGGAGATGGGACATAGTTTCACACCAAATGAACACATTTGCTGTTGCAGAGGAGGGCCGGGGACTCCGTTTTCTGTTTGGGGGTGTATGAACTAGAGCCCCGGCGTAGCTGTCGGCAGTGATGAAATTCCCGTAGACTGTTGTGAAGCCGTAAATTCCCTGAAATTCATTATGGCCTGTAGCAGATCTACAGCTTTCCCAGAAGTTGTTTAAAAGGTCATATCCATGGTTTACTCCAGCTGTTATTGATTACTTAATGTCTGTCTGCCTTCTGGGCAAGGTCTTGAACTCATTTAGAATTAAACTTAGCTGAAACAACAACAGTTGACGTCAGTTCCATTATCTCCAGAAAAGTCCGTAAAAATAAGTTTTCCCAGATAATTTAAATGTCCCCTCCTATAGTTTTAAAATACAGCCTAAGAAATTTACTATATAAGAAATAAAAATAACCTTTATGTGGATTTTTCTATGAGGGTTTTAGTATTTTCACAAATTACTTAGAAAGAAGGTAACTAAGTCTGCCATGGCAGATAAAATGTTGTCTTTAGTAGAGCTTAAAGAACAGTGGATTTGCATAAAAACACATGACTTTTTACAAGAGTTGCAAAACTGAATTTTGAAAGAGAACCCTTCTGGCAACAAACAGTTTAATTTTGTGATTTGAAACATTGCCTGCCTTTGAAAACACATTATAGAAATGCTGATGTAACACAATTTGCCAAAAGAGTAACGCAACAACCATCATGAACAAATGAATTTCTTTTAGCTTCTCTTAGCAACTGAAAACACAGGATTATATGCATGGTCATACAGTTATCTGGATGCTTGCTAGAGTAGTGTGTACAGTGCTTGCTTCACGGGTCTTGATCTTCACCTTTGAGTTTATTAATTAATGAGATGTATGTCTTTATTTAAAGGTGACTACGTTTACCTTAGAGTTAGTTGTTGAATCACATGTACACATGGCTGAGCAGTGGTGTCTGTCTGAAAAACCTCCTTGATCCTGCACTTTTTCTGTGGTACATAAATGGAAGTAGCTACATTATCACAGAAAAATAACTGATGTTTAGGGTTTATGCATTTTACCATGTTCTCCATGTTTACACTTCAGTAAATTATTTAGTGGAAAGACTTGGGGTTTCATCACAGCATTGCAGATATGAAGTGACTTAAAAGTGCCATCAGTTTAATACTATTGCACTCAGCTTTGTGTACTTGATGTCAATATATCACGTGTGTCCAAACACAGGAATTTCGATAATGTGGTTGGTTTTGTTTAATTAGCTGAAATGTTTTGTATTAATTTCAACAGTGTTCCTAAAGCAGAAAGTGTGAATTTGATGGAAATTCAAAAGCTTCGGACTTCAATGTGTTTAATTTCATGCAAGTCTGTACCTGGTAAAAACAAGTTGTTTTAGCCCGTGGAACTCAAACACTGAAATACTTTATTTTGGAAGAATTTAGGAGGGTATCAAAAATTGACCAATATGTGAATAGTACTACTATAAATGTGTAACGTTCTTCAGGTTAATGTGGATCTACTGTAATCTATAACAGATGTTTTACAGGAGGATTTCCTAAGAGTGTTCCTTCATCATTTTCTCCACTAGACAAACGAGAAAAAGCTGCATAACTTTGTAGCTCAAATTATTTTCATGCTTGTGTTTTTACAAAGCATTCTTTTGGAAAATGCATTTATTTATGTATTTCAACTCTCAAGAGGATTCGTAGCAAAGCCTGGGGCTCTACATAGGAAACCGTGCTGAAATGTATAAACTAAGACACAAAGAAATTATAAGACAGAACTGAATATTTAGTTCTTACTGTATAAAGTAGTGCAAAATGAAACAATTAAATATGAGATAAATATTGTTCATGCTCCAAAGATGTTATTGTCTGAATGACCATGGATATCTGACAGCTGAGTAGTTCAGGATCTGAAATTACTCACCTCAGTTTTCTTATTACTGGAGTAGCCAGAAAAAGTATTGCAAAGTTCATATGAAAAACCAATGCTGGATACAAAGTATGGCACTTCTGGTTTATTTCATTGCTCTCTAACGTATGAATTCAGATGTGAACTCCATTTCACATCGACAGAATGTAATTGGGGTTCAATAATTTGAAAACAGACCACGTGAAATTAGATTCTTAAGTAAAGAGTTAGGTTCCTAATGGAGAGTTAAATAAAAATACTCAAAGCAATACATGCCAAAAGCTTTTGAAGTAGGAAGCATAAGACAGATATGTGATTGCAGCAGTAAAATAACAGAGCGCTTGAACTTGATTGAAAAAGCACTTCAGATAGAACTTCAATCCTTTGCTTATGGATTTCATAACATATTACAGCCGCTTCTGTGCACAGATTTAAAATGTGACGCTGCTTTTCTGCAGAAGAAAACAGATGCTTACCTTGTTTTGAAATAAAGAAGAACAGCACCTCATGTCTCTACAGGAGATGTGTCTGCAAAATTGCTCTTTCATTCTTTTAATTTCCTCTGACAAATTTTATATTTTATTGCAACATAAAATACAAAGAATGTTTGAAAACAGTGAAGTGCAGCCAGAGTTCTTTTCAAGGCTTCCTCCTCCACACATTTCCAGGCCTCCGAGGATGTACCATACCTTGGAGACCCTTCAGCTCTTGTTGACTGATGACCTAAAACTTGCCTTAACCTGATGTATTTGCATCTGGTAAGGAATGGGCATTTTAACGAAACCACTCTAAATAGACTGGTTGTGGTGTTCACAGTTCTGAAGACATATCTTCAAAGCAGCTGAAGTATTTTACTTGATGAGACAGAATATAATGACTGTTCTCTTCATCTATTAAGCATAGCTTGTTGACCTGCTAGATAGATGCTTGTCTGCAGCTAGAAGAAAAGGTCCAGAAATCATATTGTCTGTAACCGGAAATAGAACATCTGTTCACAGGAAATAACCTGATTACTTCCATAAAGTAATGGAAAGATTAAGAGGCTGAGACCTATTAATTTAATTTTTTGAATTTCAAAAATTATCAAATAAATGATATGCGTGGTTCATCGCCGTACTTAACACCTGCAGGTAAAATTGGGAAGACTGTAAAAAGCTTTGTATTTCATGTAGTCATTATAATCCTTTGTAGATTAGGATAACAACTAGTGTAAGGAAAAAGTAATGCATTATGAATTAAGGAGGTGGAGGGGGTTTGGTTTTGTTCTGGTTGTTTGTGGTGTTTGTTTTGAAAGTTGCTAACTTTTCTCTTCGAAAGAGTTTTGCTGTGCTGTCATTATGGAGTTGTTTTCATAAACTATAAAGGGTTGCTGAGTAGTATGTTTGAGATCAAGTCATTTGTTTGGGTTCAAGAAGGATCAGAGTGATGAATGGTAAAAGATTAAGTAATGAATAAGCTGTAGTATTGAACATTTTAAATGCTTTTTAGATATGACTTCAGGAAAAGAACATGTAGGAATCAATGAATATCAAGAGATCATTAGAATTCTCCTGTGCTTTATGCTAACAGTGTATATGACTAATACTGCATATGACACTTTGATTCAAAGACAAACTGCTTTTTTAAATGGTACTGCTGCAACTAGAATAAACCTTTTAAATTTGATAGCAACAGGAATGCAATATGTTGGAATACAGCATCCAGAACCCTTTTTTAAAGGGTAAGTCCCTCTCTAGTCCCCTGCCAATTCTTCTGCAAGTGCAGCGAAGAACAGATACTGTGTAGATATCGGATGCTTTCCAGAGCAAACGCTTTGAAAGCTGGATTTAAAAATAGAGGCATTTATATCTTGAGCCTGCCACCATGAAGTGACACGAGCCAAGGCAGGCGTGGGCGCAGTGGGGGGAGCGGGCCTGCCGGGCCCAATGCTGCGGGCACAGGAGCTTTTCCTCTGGAGGGCTGCACGACACCAGGATGCGGGCGCTGTACAGGTTCGGTGGATACAGCAAGCTGGTGAGAGCTGCCTCTTGGCAGCTGGCCCTGGAGACGCAGCAAAACGGATAAAAGAAACACAGAAGGGAAAATAACTATAATTTAATTGCAAGCAAAAGTCAGCTTAGTGCATGCAGATTGGCAGCTTGATAGATGCCATCCCAGAAATACAAAAGAACCAGGGCATAAAGTTGCAAAATGTGTACAAAGTGTTTTTAGCACGCCGATTTAAGCCCCTTCTGGTGCAATCTCATGGAAGAATAGTAAAGCACAGGAAGAAATTAATTAGGGAGAAGCACCCGTCTGACTTAATTGGAATGCAAGGCTTTAGAATGTATTCTGAAGAAAAAGAATATTTACTGATAGGAATATAATGGAAATGGATGGACTTTTATAAAAGGAATATTGTACTAGGTGATCTAATTGCTGTCTTAAACAATGGAAATGAAACTGATCTCATCTGTCTGGATTTAATACTGTATGATATTAAATGCTGGCAAAACCGGAGAAGATGGAGATGAGCAGAGATAAGGCAGAAAAGAGGAAAGCATTGGGTTGAAAGGAAGTTGGCAGGAGCTGATCTGGGGACATTCTGGTTTCATGTTACCATTAACAACCCTGACATAAGAATGGGTCACATACCAGAAGCTGGAAGGCACAGCACAGAGTTGGATTGTTGGTATGCAGAAGGAACTGGTTGATTTGGCTTTTAGGAGAGAGATGGAATTCTAATAGAATGGAATAGTTCGTAAAAAAAATGATATTGACTATAGGAGGAAATAAGTTTTAAATCAGAAAACAATTTCAGAACAGAAAAAATGGATATGACAAAGTTAAGCTGGGTGAAGTTTGCTTATTATGTAGGAAAACTTTTGGCAATCTTCTGGTAGGCACAGTGGTGCCAGGAAAAGAATCATAACAAAAAAGTCTTAAGTCAATATGGAATTGAGTAAGTTTACAGAAGAAATTACACACATGATGTTTGTAAGAGCAAGGGAACAAAGGCAGTGAAGCTCAGGCGACTGGACTGTGATATAATCGTGATATAATCGTGCTGGCGGTCAAATACAGAAGAAACACAGCTCCTGGCACAGGCAGAGCTGCGGTTGCCGTGAAAAGACCACAGAAGCGGTCTGTTCAGCACAGGCCGCGCTGCTGCCGCGGGATCCTCTGAAACAAAGTGTGTTTTCTTCTCTTGCTGTTTGACCGTCGTGAAAGAGAGAGGGTTTGCTGACAGTCCAGGTTGGGTGGCAGGGTTCTCCTTGTGTTCACGAGATTCCGCCTTCACAGACAGAAACTAGCGAAGGCCTCCATTGTGTAGTAATAAGGCAGGTTTTCTGGGAGTTCAGTACCTGCTTTAGGGTACCCCCAGGGTCAAATTTTAATGCTGCTTCAAGCAGAGTAATAACAAATGGTGGTATCTCTGCTAACAGTTGCTAACAATGCACTCCATTCTTCCTTTAATTATTTTTAACCCTTATCTCTCCTTTTTTTATAATTAATTAAATTTTATTTGAACTATTTTTCTGCACTTAGTTGCATATGAAAGTATTATATTCTTAAAAGTTGTAATTCTTTGGTTCTAGAAGCCTTCATATACGAAACACGGTAATGCTAACAAGAACAATTATTAGACATAACCTGTCCTGTAATTCTGACTGACTGCCATGAAGAGAAGATTTCTTTTTTATCTTTATGCCAGGAGCAAAAGTACTTCAATGACAGCTGTCAGGTCTAGAAGAAGTTTGCAATTATAAAGTTAAGAACTGGCATCAATTAGTTAATCTGATTCTGGGCTACCAGCCAGAGACAAATACGTGTTAGGAACATTTTAAGTAAAATGTTCCTGACTTGAATGGGTGAGGTTAGTTCTGAAGGCACTTCCAGCTCTTTTTTATGATTTTGTAAGAAGGAAAGAAAGAAAATGTCTTCATGGTACTTCTTTATTTGTTTTCATGTGCGTTAAAAGGAGAAAAGAATTCTGCAAATTCAAACAACAGCGTAAAGGTTATAAAAACAAAGCCCTTTCTTGAGGGCTCTTTTTGGATGTTGTTCTAAATCCTTTTTGGTTATCATTCTTTTTACCCGCAGAAAACAACAACAATAGTAATAATAATAATGACAATAATGACAATAACAGTAATAATAAATAATGTTCATGTCGGAAAAATATTTATGCTACACTACAAAATTGGTATTAAAATCAATTACTGTTTTCCTTTGGCGAAACTAAAAGTAAATCCTGTATTAGTAAAACCAGATTTTGGGTGCATTTACATGCAATAGTTATAATACAAACGAAGAAGTCAAGGTAAGAAACCAGTTTATCTTCTTTAGTATATTTGAAGCGTGCCAATATATGCCTTCATAGAATATTTGTAGACACAAGTACAAGAAAGGCCAGTTTTCGCTACTCCTCCCAAAAATATTTTGTGAATTTGACGTGATAGTAAACTGTCTTAACTTTTTCACCTTTTTTCAGTGACTCAGATGGTGGATGTTTTTAATGTTTTCTCTTTCTCCTTATATTTTTTTAATACTAGTATCCACCTTTAACCTCTCCAGTTCCTGAATTTCTCAAAACTCCCTCTGCAATTGAACAGCACGTTACACGTTCTACTGCTACACCCACGCTGAGCACAAGTACTGCGTCTGCAGCAAAGCCTGCGCCAACGTTAGTGAAGGTCAGTGTCTGCAATAATGGCACCTGAGGACTATGTTCTTAATCCATGTCCTGTCCGGTGCTACAGTTAATGAAAAAATACACGAGTAATGTTATAGTGCCTATAACTAACAACTGTTACTGGTGTCCAGGAGAGCAGACTGGGCTGTTGACTGAAAGCTTTTGTCTGCCACTGGCACTTGGAGGGACTGGCTCATTATTTCAAGAGGTCCTTCCAGTACCGCTGACACATGTTTTCATTGCACGTTACATTGCTACGGAAGCTTTTAAGAAATAGGGATGAGATTTTTGCAGTGTTGAGTTTCTACTTCCTATTGGTGAAATTAATTAATCTAGTTTTTATGGAGAATAATTTAATAGGAACAGAGGCAACTGCATTTACAGTCTACCTATAACCAAACTGGTGAACAGCATCACTCCATTTCCATGACTTATTTTCTTAGTCCATTTATTGTATAAGCAGAACACAGAGCGTGAGAGAAGCTACTGTATCCTTGTATTTGAACATACTCAATTCTCTTTTCTGCACTGACATAGCCAACATCATGGAAAACCTTCAAATACAGTTGTGTTAGATGATGTCTATAATATTTCAGTAACTTTGCCAAAGGTTTTCAGCTCCATATGTAGACTTCTGCCTAACTACATTAAATTAATTTTCAGTTACATTTACTAGGATGACCTTTAATGGTCAATTTCTAGTATCAATTTGGCTCTATGCAGTGAAATCACTGGACTTGTACCAGCTTACTTAATGCAGGACCTTACTGACAAATTCAGACATCCCCCAGAACAGGTTATCTGTGTAATAAATGTGCATGGATCAACACGGGATTTCTGCTTTGCTACACTCTGTGTGAGTAGGTAACTACCTGCCCCTCAAGTTTTCACTCAAAACAATTTCAAAGATCTTTAAAGGAAGAGAGTTGGACCGCATGTGCAGGTGTTGCTACCAGGGATACTGCGGAAAGGTTCGTGAGAGTAATCCTGTAATTCATAGGACTTTCTGTCCATGCTTTTAATCTAGCCCTGTAAGTATTTCTGACTTACAAGTGTTTACAAGTGGAGTTGAAGACACCAGCTTTTGCTTGCATGAAGTGCTAAGTGGCTTTGAACTTGGCTGTTTAAGAAAAATCCCTCTTTGCAATGCCAGGTCATGACTAGCAGAATCCCTCAGCTTCATTTGTGCCATCCATTGAAAAAACATTCACAAACTGATTTGATGACCCCATCTTGCGCGCAGTATAAGCCATCTGGAGTATGTTGACTTTTCAAGGATGGTAAGCGATCCTTTTGGGCAGGTTTGCAGGGATAATTGTATTCAGCAACTCCTTGCAGCAGATGTATGCTATATCTTTGTACCTTGTGTAACTGCTTGTGAATGAGCTCTTACCCTTGTTTCAATCTTTACCATCCATAAACAGCAAAGCCACCCGAAGAATCCCAATGATAAGCATCGAAGCAAGAAATGTAAAGAACCTAAGCCAAGGGTGAAAAAATTGAAGTACCATCAATATATTCCACCTGATCAGAAAGGTGAGAAAAATGAGCCACAGATGGACTCCAACTATGCTCGTCTGCTACAACAGCAGCAACTGTTTTTGCAGCTGCAGATCCTGAGCCAACAGCAACAACACTACAACTACCAGACAATTCTACCTGCACCGCTGAAGTATGTGAAGCATTGTTTGTGTCCTTTAAAGAAAAGATATATACATCAGTTATAGACTTAGTGCTTTAGAAGTAAACGTGTTTTGCAAATACTAGGAAACAGTTGGGATCCAAGAAAACTGAAATGGCACTGTGCATCACTGGGGGTATTATGTGCCTCATTTAACAAGGTGATGAGGTGGTTCTGTGATGAAGCTTTCAGTGGTCCTAGTTACTTTTGTGTGACACAGAAACAGAATATCTTCCCTGTCAGATACATTTTTTCTGACAAGATGCATATTTGAAATTCTAAAGCACTTGTGCAAAAGCAAGAAAGTTTTGACACCATTTTCACTCAAATATGACATAGGCAGAACAGAAGAGAGCTTAGAGATGATGGCTTTTGCAAAGACAAATAATGTTCTTGTGGTTTTGTCTTTTTACATCAGTTTCACAGACCACACTTTTGCAGTTTACAAATAAGAAGAGCCATTTAAAATTAGGTAAAATGTGTATATTGTTGATAGCCTCATCTCTAATGCTTACGGGAGTTCCTCATCAGCATTGATCTTTAGCACGTGTAACAGTGAGAAGTACACTTTCTGATTTATTGGTAGAAGCGGTCAAAAATAAATCTCTAAGGAGTTGCCAACACCCTATAGCAGAATGAGGAGCAGACTATCTGCGGAGCTTCATTCTCGCCATCTAAGACCAATGGTTTCCTGGAAATGCTTCTAGTGTAACACAGCACAGTCATACAAACCTCAATTCAAATCACTTTCAACTGTTTTTTTCTTTAAATGAGTGTTCACTGAGTTATTTTTCCTCAGCAAGTGAGGCTAGAAAAGTTAAAGATACCATCTGTGGTTATATTTATAATTACCATGTATCCTAACATTTGGACTAGAGATGTTTCTGCCTGCTTACCCACGCTTCTTATGTTCCATTTACTGACATTTCAGAAACATTTCTCCATAAATCAGTTGAACAAAATAAAAAAGCTGACTTCTGGTACCTGGTATAAATGATGGCATTTTTAATGTTTTTACAATGATTTTGAGATCCTTGTATGAGATTCTTCTTTTAAGTACAGCTGATAAAAATGTGTCATCTTTCCAGTAAACTGCCTTCACATCAGTCCTTATTATACAGGAACATTGGACATGTGTGTCGGGTTAGTACCTGGAGTTTGTACATAGGTATTGTGGGACTTTTTTATTGATGTCAAACAAAACCATGACTAGTTGCCCTAGCTGATGATTCATTTATATGAACTGGTTCTGCTTCCTTCAGGGATACCACGACAGTAATAAAAACTATGAAGCATAAATTAATACGCTTAAGTGAAAGGAACACAAAATGTCAATATACCACACTCTCCGTTTTCTTCTATGTGTTGTTTTACTAAAAATATTTTGCGGTAATGTCTTATGTAAATATGTATTTAAAAAAAAATTGTTCATCAGTTTGATAGACACTAGCTTCAGAATCACAGCTTCTTGGCTGAAAACATAATGCATTTAGCATTGACAATATTGTCCTCCTTTTTCTTCTCCCTTGAAGGCCACTGAATGACAAACAGAGTAACAACGGGAATACGCCACTGAACGCTCTGAACAACAGTTCACCGGCATCGGCGGCCAGCTCACCACGGCAGAACAATAATGTTCCCAGCCGCAAACCAGGGCCTCTGCCCTCGAGCTTGGATGACTTGAAGGTAAAAAATAAGAGGGATTTGTCCATTCCTGTGCGTCACCATAGTTAACTTGCAAACCGCTGCCAGAGTTCAACACATTATCTGAAAATGAACATGAAATTTCATAAAAGCTTCATGAAGGTACAAATAACTGTTTTAACTGTAAGCTGAAGGCGTTGCATAGTTTTTGGTTCATTCAGCAATGCCTGACAAAAACGAATCTGAAGCAGCAGTGGGGTTAGGTTCAGAGCCTCAGCCCAGTGTGCCAGAGCTGAGGGAGGAGCAGGGCCCTCTGCTGGGCAGGGCTTTCGTTTCTCCCCTCCTTGAGCAGGGCGGTGGGCGGCTGAAGGGCGGCAGCGAGTATTTTTTCAGACTTGAAGGGATTAAAAAACAGGTTTCAGAAAATCATATTCTCGAGACATTAATGTATTGTCATCAGTTAAAGCAAAAATTTTAATATGAAACAAGTGCATAAAATGCAATTCAAGCAACAGTGTTTGAAATAAGCTTTTCAAACTTGAAGTTATTAATTATTAACTTTTAAAGATATTTAAGTTAATATCTGAATTTGTGCTTTGCGGCGATTAAAGCTGTCCACTTAGCCATTTCTGCATAATTGATTGCCATTCGTGCTAATGTCGTAGCCAGACGTGCAGACCTGGTGGTGGTGGTTTTAACACTGAATCATCTAAATCAGTTCTGACTAAGAATTCAGACATGCGCTTTTGAAAAACAGAAAAATTTGAATGTGCTCTGCAGCAAGTGTAGAGGGTACCAGACCGGGAGAAACAGCGGATAATCTTTGTTAGGTAGACAGCCATTTAACATAAAATTGCTGTGGTTCTCAGAGATACTACACAAATGGATTGTTGTGACTTTTCATCATTTCCAGATCATGAAGACCTATAATTTAAAATTCTAGGCTGGCAATGTACAGAAATATTACCAAGGTCACTACCTTTTCTTCTTTCAGAGGTGGTTCTAACATACGTAGAGCCCAGACACTCCACAGTTAGATGCAGTATATGTATATCATAAACAGAAGCCATTCATTGTGACTGTTCTTTTTAGTTGGTATTTTGAAGCACTGAATTATTTACACTCAGCACATTTGTACTTGGTCTGTAAGCTTATCGGAAAATTGAGAACATTTTTCTATCAGAAACTAAATTAATTTTGACTGCTTATACTTTTTATGTTTGTAAAAGAAACCCAGACGGCACATAGCTGTAACTGTTCGGCTGCTAATTAGAGAGAGCCTTTTGTGTTTGATGAGTTTATTGAATCACCTAACTGACCTGATAACATTTCTGAAAAACAGGCTGATCTGCCTTGGTGGTGGAACAGAGGGGTTCAGTGTGCTAGTGTTCAGTGCTTTATCTGCACTGCTGCCATCGTCGACAGAAGTTTCTAGCCCAGAACTGGAGCTGTACATTCATTTTACCATTTTGAAAATTTATGAAAAATCAGCATAACTTTGCTACTATTCATTGTACAACTGAACACTACTAAGGTTTTGGCCACTTAAACAGTGAAAGTAAGTAGCAGGTCATGGAAATGCACTTACGAATAATGTGTGCTCTCAGAACACAGAGCTGTAACAACTAGCAAATATGCTGAAAAATATTTTTTCTTACCAGGATGTAATAAGGTAAAATGTATAGAAATAAGTTTTAATATGTTTTTACTATCATGCTTTATCGTATTTCAGGTAGCAGAGCTTAAAATGGAGTTGAAATTGCGGGGGTTACCAGTGTCTGGAACAAAAACAGATCTTATTGAGCGTCTGAAGCCCTATCAAGATCTTAATAACAACGGCGTTACTACTAGTAGCTCTGTTACGGTAACCACGTCCAGTGGGGCCACGGGTAACACTGGGGAAGTGACTGTGGCATTTCCTGTTGCAACACTAAGTAAACCGGCGGCTAATACGATATCCAGCTTTCCTCCAGAAAAAACACCTACTGGACCTGGCTGCAAAGTGGTAAATACTGAAAACATCAGCTCACCTTTGCCTATATCTCCCTCTCCCTCAGAACAATCTAGTCTAAGCACAGATGATACTAGTATGGCAGATACTTTCACAGAAATGATGACCATGATGTCACCATCACAGTTCTTAAGTACTTCACCACTAAGAGCAAATACAAGTGATGATAATCAGAATCGCACTAGTGGAAGCATCTCAGCCATGGAGTTTGATGTAGCAGAAAAGGACCGCAAGCTTCAAGAAAAAGAAAAGCAGATTGAAGAGCTCAAAAGGAAACTGGAACAGGAGCAAAAGCTTGTGGAAGTACTGAAAATGCAACTTGAGGTTGAAAAACGGGGACAACAGCAACAGTCTCAGACTTGTGGTAACTCAGCTGCTGTGGAACAGAAACAATTCAGTGCTGCTGTCAAAGATGAAAATGCTCTAACTGACTGCTCTAGTACAAGTCAATCTGTACCTGTAGTTAGTCATTCTTTAGGACAATCTGTATATACCAGTGGCCAGAATCCAGTTGCCAAAAAGGCGGTTGTTATCAAGCAGGAGATACCTGTGGCCAAAGCTGAACCTCAGAATGCCATTTCTCAGTTTTATGTTAGTCCACAGAGGCAGCCACAAACTGCGGTTGTTGCCCAGCCTCAAGCTTTATTAACTACCCAAGGAACTGCACAGCTGCTCCTTCCGCTGTCGATCCAGGGAGCGAATTCTACCACTGCAGTGCAGCTACCAGTTGGAAATATAAAGTTGCAGGTAAGGGTGTTTCTGTTTTTTTCATCATGTAAACTGCATGGCACTATTTGCATAATTTAGTATAAATAGGTAACTGTGCTGCTTGTAAGATTTACTTTAAAAAATGAGGCTTCACTTGTTTCTGCCTTAGGGAAAATAGTAGAAGAACTTAAGAGCCAATCTCTTTATAACTTCTTCTAGTACTTGCTTTCTTTGAGGTTTTTGTTCCGAGATAACTCTTTCTTGAAAAGTAATTGTCTTACCATGTATTGCCTCCATGTACAGTTTTGATTTATATCCGCATATACCACAATTTTGTTAACTCCAAATTGTAATAGAGAGCTACACATCCACTACTTTATTTTGAGGTATACCTGTTTGCAAAATGTGTGTTTGAACTTCCTTGTGTGGTGATGGCTCATTATATTTAAATCATGAATGGTAGGTGGTAGAACTCCAGTGGAGTTGTAAAAAGAAACCATGGTTACACAAATATTATTTTTAGGGTGATTATAGGTAGTACCACAGTGAATAAATACAGCATAAACCAAGACAGGTTATAAATGAAGAGGTATAGAGTAGGCTGACCAAGCTGAAACAGTTTACCCTGTTGGTCTAAGGTAGAATTATGCATGTACTTCCCAGTGGCAATACTGGGAATGATGAAATCCCTGCCACCCACACAGTTATTGTGCCAGCACAGTATTCCTTCAGCTCCAGCGTGTACATGGCTGTTGTGGCATGTTGTGGGCCTAGGCTTTGGTGCTAGCATGTGCACCATCACATGTAGCAATACTCAATGAGGGCTGTAAAATTTTGATGGGGATGGGCCCCAGAGCCCGCAGTGCAAGAGCTATTCCTGGTAACTACCCACTCAGTCAGATCTTTGTCTAAATTGTTCTAAAATTCTGCCTAGAATTCTGTGATGACCTTAAGCAGCTTGTTCTTGTATTTCACTTCACTGATGCTGCAGCAAGTTTTCCTAACTGCCAGCTAAAATTGTCTGTTCTGAGGTTAGACATGCTTCTTGCCTTTCAGTGGCCATTAAAAACTGCTATGATCTTCTTAAAAAGAACCTTTTCCTTGCATCATCAGTTTTGTCTTTCTGGTTACTCAAGCCCAGTTCTTTTAGTCCTCTCCTACTGGTTATGCTCTATCGCTTCTTATTTTCATGGCTCTCCACTGGACCCTCTCCAGTTTGTCTTTCTTAGACTCTCTTGGCACAATGCACACCTTTTAGCTGGGAACTCACCAGTACCAAACAGAGTAAACACTTTGTCTCCTATACACAGCTCACGCTCATCCTTCCCAGAACACATGCTATTGGTATTCTGCATAATCTATGCAATATATTTTTACATTATGTGATTTACTGTGAGATACAAATAATGCAAATGTTTTATCTTCATCCTTTAGGCTCAATCACAAGCTGGAATACAGACCCCATCACAAATACCTGCTCCTATTTCTTCCTCTGGCCTGGGCCAGACAGCACCTCAGATGCATACTCCACAATCAAACCAAAATACCATCACGCAGCACGCACTTGGTCAGACCCAACAAATGAGAAAGGTTTGTGGATAGCAATAAGCATTAAGATAAATAGTTATGTAATCTAACTCTAGGCAGTGCTTTTAGAATCTTTTATGTGTCATCTGCATAATATAAAAATGATCAAGTCACCTAACACCTCTGTACTATGTTTTTCTGTGTGCTACAATGGGCTATAACTCCTTCACTTTTTCCAAAGTTTTAGTTTGTGTAAGACTTTTTTTCAGTTGCAAATAAATACATAAGGTTAAAGACTTTTTATCTTAACAGTATTCTCACAGCACCACTCCATGTTCTTCATGCTTGGCACAACTGGTATACCAGGTATTCCAGTCAGTTTCTATTCTTTGTCACTGGCTCAAAATCCCGCAGGCAGTTCTTAAGAGAAAGCTTTTACCTGTGGCTTCAGAGATTTATTATCTTATAGGAGTTCCTTCTAATTTTCCTACTTTCTCTGTCGATTTCATCCTTCCTTACACAGAAAGCTAATGGACTCATACTGAGGATAGCAATTCCAGGCAGTAGGAACTCCGCCATACCTACAGTACATCTCTTCCTGAGGAATGGGGGGAATGCTTCAGAGAGAGATCATTCTCTGCCTACCCAGAACCATCCGCTCTGAAATTTCCCCTTCCAAAACAGATGTTCATCAGCACTGGATGCACAGCTGTGAGTGCCAATCCAGTCGTGGTCATATGGTGACTGGTATCAGCCGTCGGCACTGGTGATCACAAAGGGAAAGGCTTTCTCCTCGTCTGAGCCTCTTCCAGGCTGACCCCTGGTATTAGGAACTCAGAGACTGGTTTTGGACCTTCATTGCTTCCTTACCAGTGCTATCGACTCTAAGGCTCCTAACACTTAGGAGAACAAGGTTTTTCAGCCTGCCCCAAGGAAAGGATAATTCAGAAACAACTGAAATTTCAAGAGGAAGACAGTAATTTTTACCATATGTTATATAAATTACAAAATACCTCAGCCTTCGAGGCTTATATTTCAGTTTACAAAAGTGCATCATAAAAGCCAGGTTCTGATGCGATTTGGGGCTTCTACCTGTGCAGTGTCCTCCGAGCTAATACGAATTTATCTTATGAGATATATGATTACACCCTGCCATTCTCTAAGCAGGTGGCTAATAAAGGGGAACACAACTAAATGAGCATCATCACACTTCAGAATGCTTGTTCAGTCTGTTTAATTTCATGGACAATGAGGTTATCCTCCAGAAGTCACAACTGACTTACATCCAAAAAGCAGATTTCATCCAGGTTCTCTGGGATTCGGTGAGGGCCTAATCTTACCTTGTTTATTCGACAGGTCCCATATAGAATTTTTCCAGTCATCCTGAGGCATGCACTTGTGCCAAAGACTAGCAGTTTGCTTCCTGTGCTGTCTACAAGTTCCTTGAAGTGATGACAGGAGATAACAAAGAATTGCGGCCTCTGGTCTTTCCCCCTGTTCAGACCACTTGTCTTGGAGCCCACGTAGTTCCCAGCAGAGTTGAGGCTGCATCCAGCTATCCTGGAGTGGAACAGCCGGCCTGCCCTTGCTGTTCTGCTCACATCTGCTGCCATCTTTTACGTATCAAACCAGGCAGCGTCATTGCACTGGGGTTTACAACAGAATGTAAAATACTTGATGTGATACAGTAGATCAGGATAGTCTTCATGCCTTCAGCATTACATCTACCTGTCTGCTGTTTGCATTTCATGAGGTTTGGATATTTCAGCGGGCAGACTGAGGTAATGAACTGTGAGTAATGCTACTTATTAATTTAACACTTTTTTTAGTGAAGTTCATCTTCCTAATAGTGATCACCTCCATAGAGTTCTTTTCCAGAACGGGTTTCTCTTGAATCCATCTAGACTTCCTCAAGTAGCTCAGATTTTTATGCAAACCAGCTGATTATTGTATTTATTTTCTCCTCCACATTTGAAGTGTCTCTTCACATCCTCGGTACCACATGGCACTTGTTCCTCAGTTCATTCAGTATAAAGGAGACATCTCCACAGCCATTCACCTTGGTGGTAGACAGCTGGAAAGTACAACAGTTTTCAGACATGATCCGGGTGGCTAACAAAAGCTGTCTTCAACCCCCTCACAGCAGACTTGATTTGGTATTCAGACTGTACTCCACAAAGCTTACCATGGACCTATCTCCATCCTGATCTAAGATTTGTCACACCTTTATCATAAAGGTCTTGGGAGTGATACTGAACTCCTCCTTCTCTCCCTTTAACTTAAAAATACGAGAAGTAGGATACTGCTTGGAATCATTTGCAGTGAGTGTGTGGATGATCAGTTGAAGAAATCACAAGTTTAAATACCTATAACCAAGTTGACATTTGATACTCGAGTTCATCAGTTATATCTTTTGCCTCTCTCTCCATTAGTACTCATAAATATCTTTAGATAAAGTAATTTAGAATTATATGTCACAAACCAAACCATTCTGTCTTAGGCAGTATACGACACGTGTGGATATATACACTAGTTTCTATCAGGCCAGAAATAAGTTCATTTTATTAACTGTCCACTAGGTGGGGAGATCATGCGTATCTATTAAACTTCCATACACTTTTGAATGTGTTTTGCAAAAACATACACTCACTGCAAAATCGCAGGAAAATAGTTATCAGTTATGAATGAAAGCATGTCACAGCACAAAGGTTTTTTTCAAAGAGTAATTGTTATAAATTATTCCACTGGAGAGAAAAATCAGTACAAATAACATTCCCTTAATAGGTATTCTAAGCAAGCAAGTATTAAAAGAAAAAAAGTCTTAAACTTGATTAACGTCATTTACCCAATGTTATTAATTTTTAAAAACCCATAACCTAAGACTGATATGTTAATCCTTTACAGGTTTTTCCACCTGCCACATCAAATACAGTATTTTCCTATCAGACTGCACCAGTGACAACACCTTCACAATCTTTTATTAATAAAACATCAAACTCTAACATTCACACTGGTGGTAATCAGGTTCCCTCTGTGCAGAATGGACCTGCTACTCCTAATAAGGTAAGATTAGCTCACCAATGTTCCATAAAGTTCAGTTTTATATTATTGTTCTTAAATAACATGACACTGTACATACTGCAGTTCACTCAGGGAGGAGGAATGTTTTGTAGATTTTAATAACGCTTATATGTCTGTATGTGCGAGAAAGAAACTATTATTTTGTCCCTCCAATTACCTATTGCACTGTTATTTGTATATATGTAGATTGGTGTGACAAAATAGCATAATCTCTAGACCTTGATACATCTTGAATTCACTAAAACGTATTGTTTAGGTATTACTTTGTTATTTCACGCAGCCTGGCTCTCCATCTCAAGCCCAGCCTTACGTTGTTCAACAATCCCTCTTCAACAACACAGTATCCAAGGCAAAAGATCCTCCTCGTTATGAAGAGGCCATAAAACAGACCCGGAATATTCAGACACCACACTGTGAGGTAATCATTTTCTCCTGTTTAGTCTATTAAAAATGTTTTTTTTCTTTATAATTATCAAAACCATTACTTATTTTAGTTTTTTGTTTGGTGTTAATATTTTTCTAATGTACCCTGTTAATATTTTCGTAACTGTGTTTAACTACTGGACTCCTGTTTCATGATTCTTTTTATTAAAGCAACTGACACGTAAATAAGTTTTACAGTATCCAGTTGGTGATATGTATAATTGGAATAACGGTGCTATTGCTACTTAATAATAACTAGCCTTCGACTGACTTGTTTCAAAGATGTATGATAGCCAAACTTCAGACTTAAAAGATGGAAAATATATTCATATTTTCCAAAGTGAGTAAACTTGAGAAGAATGTGTGTGTGTTTATACACTTATGCAAATGTATATGTATGTATATATTAATATAGATATACAGGAGCATAGTTGCTTGCTTTAAAAGAGTCTGTATTTAGTGAGCTTAATGAATAATCTTACAGAGTACTTTGTCAGTTTACCATAATACCCTTCACGTTGGAGGCAAGTTGCACACAAAACAAATGAGCATCCCTAACCTCATGTGTTTCAGAACTATTCCAAAAAATAAATAGATGAAACCTTGTAGCAACTTAGTATTGGTAGGTGGGTTTGGGGTGCAGCCGCTCGGGCAGAAGTGTGGGGATGTAATGCTGTTTCGTGTCCTTGACGTGTGAGACGTCCCCGCAGTGAAGCGCACAGCCCGCCTTACAAGACTCCAGCACTACCAGTTAGCGAAGTGCTTCCCCACCGGCCTCTTCTCCGGAGACAGATCTAACGACAAACTACTTCCCAGCTCCAGAGTATAACCAGTGGTTTAAAATGCTGGGTTTGTTTTGAGACTGTCATAAAAGTCCCCACTTTTCCTAGACCATTTTTGAAAGAATGGGTTTGTGGGGGTTTGGTTACCTTTTGCTTAAGGTTCGGGTATTTTGGAGATGGCTGTTAAAAACAAACAGATAAACAGTTGATGAAAGCTTCCCCCCTTTAAAAAGCAAAACACGAATCTACATCTGGAGAAAAAAGAAACAAACCACCACGACAACTAACAACATGCATCTTACATGGTGGCTATTTGCAGGATATCGCTGAGAGAAAGCAGTTCAGGGTACACCCCCCAAAGTCCCGCACTTATTCCAGATATTTACCCTGGTACAAAATAGGGTTAGTCATTCTCCTCCTTATCCCTAGTATTCTGCACCTCACTTGCAGGTTCCCTTCATGAAATCTTTGTCTTCCTTTTCAGATTTTTTCCCTATTCCCTTGTACTGAAACCAACCACAGGGATTACAAGTGTCTCTCCAAACTATTTCTCTGTTTTCTAGATTGACCATTTCATATGAAGAATTTTAGGCTTGATCATAGGTTAGTACTTATGTACTATTGAGAGAAGCTAGGATCAATCAGCTTAGGAAAAAAATACTACAAGAAAAAGAATAACCCTTTTCTCATGCACGACAGGTTTCCAGTGCTCACAGTCAGCAGATGGATGATCTTTTTGATATTCTCATCAAGAGCGGAGGTAAGCTAATTGACATCTGTGTGATGTAGAGATTTAAAACCTGCTAATAAATACTCAGTGCTATAATCAAAGGAATAAAAGGAAAGAATTCTTCCAAGGAGAAGAGGTAGAAGCTATCCAGCTTGGATGAAACTCGTATTTCTGAAATAATTATCTATTAAAACATTTACCAAAACACATAGAGTCAACCTGCTGTGGAACTTCTCTGCTCGTAAAACAGCCCAGACAGACCTTTGCAATAATCCACACAGCATTCAAACGATTAAAATAACACCTTGGCTTAGCACAAACTGTTTTTAAACCAAAACTGGAGAAGTTGAGCAAGTCCATATAATGTAAACTGAAATTATACAAAAAATAGAATAAGGTAAGAGTTAAAGCATGTTGATACTAAAATTTCATTAAATATAACCATGTATTATCAACTCTAAACATCAAAGATACATTACTGGCAAAAGTATGTATGAACTACATAGAGTCAGTAATGAATAACAACTTTCTGTGTCAGTTAAGATAAAGGAGCCATCAGAAAGGAACTGAAATAACTGAAGTAATATACAAAGTAGCTTTGCAGAAAAAGGCGGCCAATTTCAGGCATAATTAGGCTCTGTAGACTAAGAAGCCATTACAATACTGGGAAGCGTTCTGGTGCCAAGCAATTCCATTAACTTAATGCTCTGTACTACTGTCACCTAAGGATCTTGAGAGCAGTGAGTGCCAGGACAGAAGTGACTGATTGTAGGCTATTAGAAGATTTTAGCCATATTCTGGACATCAGAGTGTTTTCTCTTTTTTGAAGCAAATTGCAAAGTCAGCTGAAGAAAATGGAGTAGACAGTAACAGACTGAGCTAAGTGACCTGTGCAGTGAACAACTCAAGCTAAATTAAAAAATGCTTTCAGTGCTTTTATTAAAATATTGCATGGGTAGTTCAAAGTTCTATAATACCTCTGGAACAGAGGATTTATGAAACAGTGCTTGCTTAAATATTTGCTTCGAGTGTTATGTTACCAAACCTATTTGATCTTAAAGGTGACAACTGCTCCGTATCTGCAAAGTTGCCATGAAAAAGCAAACCTTTCCTGATCAGTTTTATGAAAAACAAAGTAAAGCATTCAGGCCTGTTGCACTTACATAAGCAAGTTCTACACTGTAAAATGTTTAGTTTATTAATGTACTTCAAGAGATTAGAGAGTCCATTTGGTAATGCTTTGCTTTTACTAAGCAATCATTTAAATAGATGTTCTTACAGGTTTTAAGGATGTGGTTTTCCCTTGGGAAACTGGTGCAAAATATATTGTCAGGTACATTTTTGCTGGCAGAAACATCATCTGTGCTAGAGAATTTATTTGCGTATTCTTGTCTGTCTAATCTTGGGTTTGGGTTACATTTACAGATAAGAATTCATTGGGACTTACTTTGCTGTATTTCCTTTTATTGTTACTGCCACTGTCTTACACAGAACTTCTTGACAGAAGAGTAGTTTTAAATTCTAGAATCAGGAATAAATGCATCCTAATCCCATCAACTGATCTCTTAGATTCTAATTCATCAAGGTGGACACAGTACTAAACAGGCACTGAACTGAAAATTGGTTCAGGTACTCTGTTCTAAATGAGGAAATGTGTTGGTTCCATAATTATTCTAATTGGTCAGAAGAACTATGAACACAAAGGAGGTAAGGCTAACATCTAGAAAATTGTTCCTTTTTTCATCAATATAAATATTCTAATTGGCTGAAGTATTCCTGAAAGCAGAACTCTGGAACTTGATTTAAAATACTTTGCTGTTTCCTAGAGTACCTGACATAGTCTGATATATATACTGTTTGTATTATCAGAATAACAAAATGACTCGTACTCCATTGAGTTCACTGTGGATGCATCCCAAAGTTGGCAAAAAAGAGGTGAACTTGTAAGCCTGAGGATGTCTGTCATTAACTTTTCTGAATTCAATAGCATTGGTTTTTTTTTAATTACAGAAATCTCCCTTCCAATAAAGGAGGAACCATCTCCCATTTCCAAAATGAGACCAGTAACAGCCAACATCACTACAATGCCAGTGAATACAGTGATATCCCGCCCACCACCACAAATCCAAATGGCCCCTCCTCCTGTGTCCTTAGAACCGACAACCAGCCTGTCTATAAGTTTGGAAAACCAACTTGAAGCCCTCTTGGATGGAACTTTACCGTCAGGTAATGAAATTCCTCAACTGACAAGTAGTAATGAGGACAGAGAGCCATTTTCTTTAATTGAAGACCTCCAGAATGATCTGCTCAATCACTCCAGCATTTTAGATCATTCACATTCACCCATGGAAACATCTGACCCACAGTTTACCACTAGTAATTCTTTGTCTCTTGACCTTCCTGATACAAATTTGGACAATATGGAATGGCTAGACATTACAATGCCCAGCTCCTCATCTGGACTCACTCCTCTCAGTTCTACTGCCCCCAGCGTGTTTTCCACTGACTTTCTGGATCCACAAGATCTACAGTTGCACTGGGATTAAGCTACAGCCAATGAGAACATGACCCACAAGTCTCTTGACAGCAGACGGCCATTATTGCACCATTCTGATTGCAGTTAAGATAAATTAAGACAGTAGTGTTTGGAAGAACAAATGCTTGAAGCTAATTCCTTATTGATTTTCAAGTTTACAACAGTGAATTACTTTATGCTTCTAGAAGTAATGCAGATCAGGGCCCTCTGAAAGCTGTATTTCACAAGAAAGGATGATTGTACTTCCTGATTAAAAATACCCTAGGGTAAATGCATCACAAATATCGAAGAAAGAGGTTATGTCTGACTTTATAATGCTTAAATGAGCAACACAACATGGCTAAACTTAGAGAAGAAAAAGTGAGATTTCAACTGTCTGGATTGACACAGTGAGCAAGCGTTTGGGGGGGGTGAGGTACCACTGCACTTCATTGTTCCTGTGGACAGCCTGAGCCAGGTTCTAAATGAATTGTGAGGGCAAGGGCAAGTACAAGCACTGGCTGGTTCAGTGAAATTTCATATGTCTAGTTTCTTGATTTGTTCAAGTTGTTTTATATTTTGGTTTTGTGGTTTTTAGAACTCTTCCTCCATTCTTTAATTATGAGGGAAGAATTTAACTGCATCCAAAGGGATATTAAGTGTAACTGCAAGAAATCCACTGTAGCTATGCCAGGTAATATTGAGAACACTGAATTTTCTATAGCAATGCTCTGGATTTAATAGCTAGATTTTAATGTGTATATCAGACAGGTATTTGTATACTCTTAACTTTGTATAGCTTATTTTTGTGAACAGAGGGGAACAGCGGTCTTCAAACAAGGTATTACTATAATGGAAATAATAAATATCCTAATTTACTTTGTGTTTGATGATATTTGTTAGATCATTGAATCCAGTATGTCAGCATATTAGAACAGTCTGAGGAAGTAGGAAAGTTTAATTAACGCTGTTGTGCACTATGATCCTGCAAGCAGGATTAATGCCCTCAATAAAAGATGTTTGTAGGATCAGACTGAGCTGCAGGGGACAGTACTAACAGGGCAACCATCATTTCTTAATGAATGCTTTAGCTATAGAACAGCGTTGTCTACATAACATCAGGGTAGCTAAACAGAGAAGCTGCTCAGTGAGAATCCCAAATAACACTATCAGGATGGAATGTTTTATGAGAAGGCATATTTCATACCTGAAACACATAATAGCAAAAATTAAGCTCTTACCTCACAGCACAGCACATGAAAGTATTTTTTTAAAGCCCTTAGTTGTTCTTTTCAGAGTCTTTCATGAAAGCAGTTGGGAAAACAAACAAAAAAAAAATGCAAAGAGAAGTAAAAAACTTTGAAATTCTATGGTTGTCTCTCAGGTAATAGCTGTTAAATGTTGCCGTAGATGACGTAGGCTGATAATCAAACATAAAATCATAATTATTTCCTATTAGGGCATTCCTAAAATAAAATAAAAGGAAACAGTCCCCTACTTCCTGAACCATTAAGCATTATGTGTTTTCTAGTCTGAAAACTGATCTCATTGCAGAGAGTAGCTGTTACCTATTTAGCAACCTGTATCACATATTAAAAAAAACCCAACACAATCATCTTAACATCAAACAAAATACTTTCGTCAGAAAATGTTGTGGAATTAACTGCAAATTTGTCTCCAGATACACAATTCAGTCTGGAGAAATCCCCTGGCTTCAGATAAAAGTGGATTATATTATTGATTCAGGGTTTCAACTGGCATCATACATTTGCATCATATCAGTTACCAGCACTTTAAATCATTATATATCTTCAGTAGTTTTGTAGGCCAGGATTTAATTTAATCTGAAACTAAGTACAGAAAAAACAATCTGTGGAGATTTTCACAACAAACGGTGAAGCTGAAAGACATGTTTGTTTATTCCTTCTTGCTGTGCCTATAATACTTGAGTAGAATATTACACATGGACTGTCTGTCTGCCTTAAATTTTGATGGTATGGGACTTTCAATAACACTGAACAAATACATTCAACTTTTTGCATTCCTTATTTTGGGAGCTAATACTCTGAGATACTAAGTGCCCTCAGCTGTTACGAGAATAAGGATTAAGGACTCTTGGTTTGATAGGAACAACTTTGAATGAAATTTAGTGTTCTGCATTACTGTCAATTTATTATGTGTGATACACCAGACATGATACCACATGTGTGGTTAGAGTTACCCCTTTTTGACCCTGCCTTCTGATTAAATAAGAGGCAAGTAAATTAATTTTAAAGGTCAAATTAACCTAGAGCAACTGTACTGTCATTTTTGATGTGCATGTAAATAGAGCTTTAAACCGGCAAAGTCATCTTGCTACAGAACTATCCTTATTGGCAGCGTAGAATGTTAACTAATCCATAGGAATCTATGTGCAGAAATAAACCCAAACGGCTGAGATGTGTTGCTATCAGTACAGTATAGCTTTCTACTCTAAAAGTCTATTTGCAAAAAAAAAATCATTAAAAAGGGATCATTTTAATTTTTGAAGTACAAATATTCTAGTGTAGCAAGTGTGTGATTACTTTTTTTGTACATTTCAGAATTGTGTATTAAACCCTATATATAATGGTTTGCTTTAGACTTCGTTCTGAAATGTGATATATTTGCCATAGTTGTATATGCCTGTTATGGCAGAAATAGGTTTTGCTTAGACTTTTGTGTGTGCATGTTTTACATGACAATTTTTGTAACACAAATACAATACATCTTAGAAATTTAATCATGACTGTGCAGTTTGACTGTACAGAATGGAATATTTCTCATTAAGAGAACAGTTGCAAAGGAATGCACTGACACTAAATTTGCCATTTAATAGCTGCAATATCCTAACAGAACACATCCTCTCAAATGTGTTGTTAGTAGATCCTTCAAAGTAATTAAGAATACTGTTTTATCAGTGTGAAAATCAAAAGGTGTTTACACTTCTAGACATGGAGAGAGCTCAGACATCTCTTTTACAAATGCTAATGTTAATCAAGAGGAGTCACATCCTGCATTTAATACAGAAATGGTATTTGTTACGCACTTCTAGTGCCATTCAGCATTAGTTAAGTAAGTATTATTAATAGTTAAGAAACTATTGTCGTGAATTTAGCAGTTCTCTCTGAGAATAAAATGAATTTCTGGCAGTTCTCTACAGAAATTTAGAGCCTAATCCAGCAATGTGAGCTTGAAGAATCAGACCTTTAAAAAGCTGAGGCCCCAGCTTTTAGAAATAATCACTACTTAATACTAAAATGACTTTCCAAGATATTTCTAAATTCACCAACAGTAGTTATGTCCAAGGAAGCAGGTGATGAAAACAGAAGTTTCAATGTTAAACTTTTAGGTAATTAAACCTCCAACAATCAGATGCCTGCAAAGCGTAAGCACCGTAATTGGAAACCAAGCACAAGCTGCTGAACTGTTTTCAAGGCAGAGAAAATGCAATCACAGAACACATTTAACTGGAAGGGCATTATGGAATCAAAACACAGTAAAGCTCACCGATGTAAACAATTATTATTTGGATGGTATCTTCAGTGTATTTTAAACTTAAAGCAAATTAAAACTGGAAAATATTTTCTTCCACTTATCTCTAGTAAGTGTTCTGTTGAAACTCGTTATATTATGGTCTGTAAAATTGCCTTCTGGTGACTTCTAGACCATACTACAGATGCTGTTTTATGTGAGATATATGGAATGGACTTGCATATAGGATATACATGGCCAATAAAGAGCATCCATTAAAACCTGAAGTAATCTCAAATATTCCTTTTATACCAGTTTGCTAGGAATAAATATAAAGTGCAAAAAAGAGACACCTACATCATTCTGTAGTGTCCAGTACTGAATATAAACACTTTTAAAGTTAAAAGTGCATAAATGTGTTGTAGAAATCTAGCCAAAAAAGCCATTCTAGCAAGGAGAGCAAGTTCTCAATAAAAAGCAGGGAATGGTTAATAACTATATAATCACACTATTTTTATAAAAAAAAAATACAGCTCAGATATTCAAAAGACAGCCTAAAATAAATTCTAATAATATAAAAATTTAAATAGGAACCAAAGCATTGCCATTTATATTGCCAAAGGAGGCACTTTGTATTTTGAAGCATAGGAAATTAATTCCCCAAAAGTATTATCCATACTTTTTTAAAATTAAGGATGTAGATACTTTCAAAGCTGTTTTTGATGTTTAACAGTACAGATTTGTTTTCGTTGTTTGAGAAATTTGTATTCAGTAATAGCACAGCCTTTTTTCCAGATAGATAGGATTTTTCTTCACAGTACTGCTTGCAGTAGAAATAACGCTAACCCTAGTAGGTGTTTCTCTTCTCGTTTTCATAGTCATAATTAAGTCTTAGCATCTCATTTTGTGAAGAGAAGAAGACAGACACCTGTCTCTAGGGCCTCCTTCATTTAAGCACTACTTTACTAAATGCAAATTATGGCAATCAGGGCGTCAGTTTTTGTATTGCCTTTCTACGAGAAACCATGATGCCTTTGTATTTGCTGTTTGCACCCCTAAAATCAATTCCATATGTTTGAATGCCATATGTTTTGCACATTGTACTGTATATATGTAATGCATACTGTATTTTTATATGTGTACTACATTTATCAAATATTTTGTACATAGTGGCAATATTGTAGCTACTGAGGAAATGTTTGATATTTCAGCATTTTTGCTAAGTGTCTCAAATAAAAAAGGAAAACTGTGTTCGTTTGTCTCTGCTTACTACTTAAAAGTGAAAAATGCCATTAATAATAATCAACAAAAATTCTGACTCTTAGGAATTAGCAACATTTGGCTTATGTTCTAAATACCTTTCTCACAAAAAGGAATAAGAATTAAATCTGCACTTGAACTCTAAAAAAATGATGGTTTGTCTTCAAAATCATAGCAAAAATATGTAAGAGTAGTGATTTCCTGAACTTTCAAAGTTTAGGTTTGGACATCTTCTAAAGTCTAGCACAGAAGAGGGCTTTCAGGTTCCATGATGTGCATTGACCACGTGTGACTGTGGAGGGTAGGAAAGAGATCACTGAACATGCACTAGTTTAAACCCATCACCATCAGAAAAATTGATCAAAACTTGAGATGCTGTGATAAGATTTGGGAAAATATAGTATGATTCTAGTATGTATTTTTGTCAAGCACAGAGAGTCAAATCTGTAACAAAATTCTCTTAATGATAACCTCTGCATTAGTCCAGGTGTTGCTGGTGGGAGAGGGGAACAAGCTGCAACAATGAATCCATGTAGAGAAGCAACAGCCAGGGAGATCCAGGGCTCTAGTATTGTTCTGACTCAGTGCTGGGGTGAAAAGGGAAGAAGGAAAAACCTAGAGCTTCTTCCTCACCCCAAATGAGATTTTTTTTCAGGGAGGGAAAAAGGGCGACTCAAAATACAGAACAAAGCAAGCATTCCAGAGAGGTGTCTGTCCTGTCCAGAACTTCAAGCGTATCAGTGCCCTGGAGCTGACTGGTGGAACGGTTCCACTGGGCTGCCCCATCGGGCTACATCTCTCGGGAAGCTGTGCCTGTGCCACCAGGAAAGCTGCTTCCCCAGACTGTTTAACTGCATTGGGAGGCAAATACAGCATTTTGTTCACTTACGCAAATGAACCTTTCAGGCCTCTCTGAGTGAACTCAAAAACTATTAAAATATCATTGCAGATTAGTGGGTGTATTCCACATAGCAATACAGACTTTGGCTCCTAATTGAGCTACATCGTCACAGATACAGAAATAATCTCCAATTTGTAAATTTGTATGGGCATTCTAATCAGCACGAAATACTGTGATTCTCTTCCATGTTTTACAGTACTAGTCTTGAATTTAACAAGAAAGTAAGTAGTGTTTGTATCTTATTTTTCTGAATAGAAGCTACCTGTAACTCTCTTAACAAGAAAAAAAGGATTTGATTTGTAAAAACAAAACAAGCAAACAACAAAAAAAAACCCAAACAAACAAAAAAAACCCACAAGGTAAGTACAAAGAATAACGCTATTCTGTGAGAAATTAATGGATACTTCAGAACTATAAGGTGGCAATGGAAGGATTAGAAAATGATGTAGACAACATTGCACCCATTTTCATTCATGATTTACCCACATTACTCCAAGGTTTGCAAGATGTGCTGGATTGTGGGATTTCTTATTTGCATTTTGTATTCCACTCAGCTTGTGGAACACCTGTATGCATCGCTTCAGGACAGTGAGCTATGAGCTGTTCAATACGCCAAGCTTCTGTTCATGATGAAATGGCTTCATTTAAATATTCACTATTAATATGTACCTCGCAGAAGCAGTTCCCATACTAGATCACCCACTCTTTCCTTATTAAAGTCTGTTTTACACTGATGACATCAGAACTTCGCCAAGTATTACAAAACCCATACCATGGTAAGTACTACCCATAAAACTGACCAAATTAAAACTTACTAATATGCCCTGTAAATTTCACAAAATACCTTTTCTTTATGAACTTCAACCATTCTAGAAGTTTGTAGGCTACGTATGCCACAAACTTACTTACCTTCAGATATCACACACCAAACACAAACATTGCAAAACAAGTGCAACACTTTTTGACTGCATTTGTGCATTACAGAATGTACAGGTAGAATACAGCAGAGACAAAGCACTTGTTTTGGTACCAACTGGCAATCTGGGGGTTTGACTGTTTTACAAAGACCAAGAAATATAAACCCATAACCCTCCCTCCCAAACTGTGTTCATATTAGTATTATGACGTAAACACCAAGACAAAAAGGGCTGATGAAATTTGAGATTTTACCAAATGAACTTTTTCTGCAAGCTAAGCCCTGGTTTGCAATAAAACCTGAATATATTAAACCATGTTCTACAAATGGGCATCATCACATTTGTCTTTCTACAATATTAAACGCTATATACTCCTGCCTGTTAGCTTGCTGCATATTATCCAAATGTTGCTAAAGAGTGACGTATTTCTTACAATATTTGTACTGAATCAAGTCAGATAGCAAAGAAGTCACCCACATTTGCCCACACCCCATACTATATTCTACAACCCCACCAAGACCTTCCTAAAAGAGAATCAAAGTAACAGAGAAGCACCTGAGATGCAACAGCTAGGGTTTGTTGTTGGTTTGTTTTTTTTTTTCCTTTAAGTGTTTATCCATAAATTGATAGAGTAACTCTAAGACTTCACATAAAAAATTACCTGAAGATGAGTCTCTGGTCTTCTCTGCAGAGCAAGAACTGCAGGGCCACTCTGCCCTGATGCTGCATCATTCTTGGGTCCCTCCGGGTCAACTGCTGTTGATAAAAAGTTAAAATAGTGAACAGAAACATTCTTTCACAAAGCTAGGACAAGCCTATGCTCAAGTAGCTGGTAACTGAGGAGCATTCCAGCTGTGCCATAGCAACTCTTTATAAACTCAGCTATACAGTTGCACAAATTCTGCATAAGTATTACTGTTTCCCTGTATCTCCTTGAAAGAGTCAGCTTCGTAGAAAGGCCTAGTTTTGTACATTAAAACAGACATCAGAACCCTCTCCTAAAGCAACACCTCCAGTTCATAAAAATGAGGCTTAAGGAAGGAAGAAAAAAGCCTGGTGATTATTTTCACCTTCCAACAAAATCTCTCACATCATCTTTTGAGCATCCGTGTCTTCTAAAGAGTTGCTCTTATGTGGTGTTTTAAAAAAGATTTTGTCAGAAGAGAACACAGCATATGTAAGATTCAGCATAAAGAATACAGGCTTTCACACGGAGCTCAATAATGGGTAATCACCAACATAACAGACACTTTAAAAAAATACATCCAGATGTCAAAAGAAACCATGGGCAATTATCCATTTTAAAATCAATTTTACATTTTTATTTATAAAACCTATTGTTCTGATAAATCAGGTCACTATTAAGCAGAACTTTGTTTAGATAGACAGTAACATTTTTCCAAGCACACTAGGAATTCCACAAATAATTCAAGTAGTCCTCTCTGCTTCCTCCCATCACAAAATTACTTCTCAGCTCACAAAGATACAAAAACATGAATAAAACAGACAGATGCAAGCTGTACAGGAACTGTGATGACAAGTTACAATGGGCACTTATGGCACATCAAAAAGCATATTTTGCAACAAGCTAGTAGGCTAGAAATGGAAGGACATAAGTCAACACTGCCAAGCCCACCTCTAAATAATGTCCCTAAGAACCGCATCTCCGTGTCTCTTCAAGCCCTTCGGGGATGGTGACTCCACCACTGCCCTGGGCAACCTGTTACAGTGCTCAACAACCCTTTCCATGGAGGAATTTTTCCTAATATCCGATCTGAACCATCCCTGGCACAACTTGAGGCCATTTCCTCTCATCCCCTGTAGGCTCTGCATGGCCTTCCCACCTTCCAGCAGATCAACACTCCCACCCAACTTGGTGTCATCTGCAAACTTACTAAGGGTGCACTCAATCCCCTTGTCCAGATCACTGATTAAGATATTAAACACAACTGGCACCAACACTGAGCCCTGGGGAACATCACTCTTGACTGGCCACCAACTGGATTTCACTCCATTCAACACACGAATGGATGAACTAGACTAGCAGATAAACTCCAGCAGGTGTTCAGGTTGGCCAGGCCATCAGTTATGCTCAAAAGGACTAGAAAATCAGAACGAACCACCTTTGGAATAGCTATCCCAGGGTAGTGGAAAACACATTTGACACGGGCTGACTTTCCAGTAAGGTAATTTAAATTAGACACCTTTCACTGCAGGTGAAGCTAATTCAAATTGCTGTTTGCTGAAACACAGACACACACAGAGTTATCCCAGAGAAGCTGAAGAATCGCAACTTTTAAAGAAGGGAAATTTGTACATACAGTCAAGCCATCAGGCATGGCTTTTCCTGATGACAGTTCAAACATCCCAGATACAACAACCTTTTAAACACCCACATTATAGCACCACTGAACTAGTAACTGTGATCTCAACCTTTACAAAGGTATCGCTGTTAACACGTTCACATGCTTCACAAAACAAACAAACAAACAAACATAGGTGGGATCAGTACCCCTGCAGGTCAACAAACAAAATCCTTTTCATCCAGGAACGTGGGATATAACTTGGGTCTCCAGCAAATTTTCACAGGGAATTTAAAGGAATCTCCACAATGAATAATAAATGAAAACTAAAAGCTTTGTTTCCAGGTCACACTTGTAAGTATCTAGACCAAATCTAGAAAAGCAGGTATTAAATATATTTTGGGTATTTCACAACACTACTCTTTTATAGGGAACAAGTACCAGGCACTTAGTTTAACTTAATACTTACCATTTCAGTATCTCAACGTCTTGCATTTCTGCTTCTTTTCTCAGAGGAGGAAGGTTTTATTTCCGCTTTTTCGCCCCCCTCTAAACCGTTCTTTCTGCTCCGAAGACTACGTTACCACGAGGACCTTTGCCTATCTAAATGTGAGAGTGCCACCTTCCGGTGCAGAGCACCCCGGCAGCAGCACGGCCGTGCGGCCCCGCAGCCCGGGAACCGCCGGGAACCGCCGGTGCCTCGGGGCCGAGGCGGCAAAGCCCCGGGGCCCCCACGCCTCGCCGGGGCCGAGCGGAGCCGCCCCCAGAGCCGGCCGGGGCAGCTCCTCACAGAATCCCAGAGTGTCAGGGGTTGGAAGGGACCTGGAAAGCCCATCCAGTGCAATCCCCCGGAGCAGGAACACCCAGATGAGGTCACACAGAAGGTGTCCAGGCGGGTTTGAATGGCTGCACAGAAGGAGACTCCACAACCTCCCTGGGCAGCCTGGGCCAGGCTCTGCCACCCTCACCAGGAAGAAGTTTCTTCTCCTCTTTAAGTGGAACCTCCTGTGTTCCAGTTTGCACCCATTGCCCCTTGTCCTGTCACTGGTTGTCACCGAGAAGAGCCTGGCTCCATCCTCCTGACACTGCCCCTTTCCATATTGATCCCCATGAATGAGGTCACCCCTCAGTCTCCTCTTCTCCAAGCTCCAGAGCCCCAGCTCCCTCAGCCTTTCCTCACACGGCAGATGCTCCACTCCCTTCAGCATCTTGGTGGCTGCGCTGGACTCTCTGCAGCAGTTCCCTGTCCTTCTGGAACTGAGGGGCCCAGAACTGGACACAATATTCCAGATGTGGTCTCAGCAGGGCAGAGCAGAGGGGCAGGAGAACCTCTATGACCTACTGAGCACCCCTTGTCATCCAGCCCAGGTCCCATTGGCCTTCCTGGCCACCAGGGCCCAGTGCTGGCTCACGGTCACCCTGCTGTCCCCAGGTCCCTTTCCCCCCCACACAGCACGGACCGAGCGGCCCCGCCCCTCAGCGCCTCAGGGACACACGGCCGCGCGCAGCCCGCCCAACGGCCGCCAGGGGCTCGCGCAGGCGCACGCGGGCCGCGAGGGGCGGGGCGGAGGCGGGGGCGGGCGGCAGCGAAAGAAAGGCTCTGGAGACACCGTTAACGCAGGCGCGGTGGCCAAGTGGTAAGGCGTCGGTCTCGTAAACCGAAGATCACGGGTTCGAACCCCGTCCGTGCCTCGGCGGCTCCGCGCCGGCGGGGAATTCCGCGCTCCTTTTTAGGGGAAGGCGGCGGGAGCCCCGCGCCTCGTCCCTCCGCCCTGCCCCGCGCTGACAGCCAGCACGAGCGGGCCGGGGTGGCGATGCGCGGGCCCGGGCGAGCGCCCGATAACGGCGGCTGCTGTCGGGGCTTCGGCTGCACGGAGCGGCAACGGACCGAGCGCGAGTGGCGCACCCAGGGCGCTCTTGTCGCACCTGGGCAGCCGAGCCCCTCCGCAGCCCCAGCAAAGCGGACCCCATGCACTCGCTTCCCTCTTGCAACAGCAACGTTTTCCCCAGACACCTTCCTGGGGGCCCCGTGTCCCGGAGAAGGCAGGAGCCGGTTCTGTGTGTGAGGAGGTGTCGCGCCCAGCCCCTGCTGGCCCCCCCCCGGCGGGGATTCATCCCCCCAGGAACACGCGGGTCCCCTGCAAACTCAGCTTTGGAGAGATCTTCTCCACGGGCTGCAGCTACCGACAGTCCTGTGGTTCCTGCTTCCCTTCATTGTTCCCACCCTGCAATTAATGCCGCTTCTTCAGCTGTGTCACTGACCACTTGGAAGGATTATTTGCAGTGTGGTTAGTTTTCGTTTTGTCTGTTTTGTTTGTTTGTTTTTTAACTGGAAAACCTCCCCGTCATGTTGCAAAGGGGTGAGAAAGGTGGGGATTGTTCTGCGGACAGGAGATGCTGCACCAGCCGACAGCTGGTCCCAGAGCACCACAGGGACAGGGCTGGGACCAGCCACCGAACACACACTGCAAACCACCAACACAAATAAGAACAGCACCACAGGTTGAAAGAAATCTTGACTCATTCGTGTTTGATCCTTGCTTACCGGTTGAAATTTCACTGACCTTTGATGAGTTCGCACGGTCAGCTTTGGTTTCTGCGTGACAAATCTTCCTCTCATGTTCTGCACCACCGTTGTCTAGAAGCAAATTTGTACAACTGTTGTATGAACAAAAATAACTGTCATTAATTACTTACACTATTGTAAAATCTTTTAAAATAAAATATGTAAATTGTGTTGGTAGGTCAAAATCATCATTCAAGTTGTATTTTGATTTAAAGAAGGGTTGTAACAATTCTACAGAAGGCACTTTTTTCACACGTCTAGTGTTACAAAGATTATTTGACTGTACTAATTACACATGATTAAAATTTACTTTTTTTGCACTTACTTTACCATCGATGTTCACATGTCTCCAGAACTGCTTTTTAGCAAATTGGGCATAACATTCATGAAGCATCACCAGAGAGCAGTGCATTCCTTCCAGCTCACTTTCGAACTTGAAATGTCTAGCATGAAATCCATGACAACACTGCCCAACCTCCCAGAGAGAAGAAAATGTAAATTATTGATTTTGAGCGGTGACAATTTCAGCACAGAGCACATCCAAAACTACAACCCCAAATGTTCTAAATTGGCTCCTGTTTTCTTAGGTATTTTTACTCACGATTGCAAAAGACACTGAGGAACAGCCGTGTCCCTGAAACTGCTTTCGTAAGAGGGTTTTCAAAACTAAACATTAAAATCAAGCTCAAGGACAAAACGCATGTCTGATAAATACTGTTTTCTGTTCCTACCACCTCAGGGATAAACCTGGAGAGGAGCCACCCTGCCTGTGATGAGTAATGCTTTCAGAAATTCTTGCTTGTTTTTCAGAAATACGAGACTAATCCAGGTGTGCACGAGAGCTCCGGCTCTGCCTCACCCGCCAAACAATAGTTTGGGGCCTGGGAGTCTGTGTTACATGAAATTAGATGACAGAGAGTCTGTTTGTCCATAGTTTGCAGACAGAACTTACATTTTGCTAAATAACACTGATACATTATTAGCATGATAATTATTTTGCTAGGAAACAGTTGAAGATATGTTTTACTGTTATTTACTTGAAATTAATTTTGTAATTAGAAAATTAGCTATGAAATCACAGCATAAGAGAAACTAGTGCAGTCCAGAAATTCGTAACTCCAGCAGCAGTTAAGATGGAGAAATAATTAACATGCCACACAGGTTTAATGCCATGACACAGATTCATTTATGTGACATTAAACCTTTTTGAAAGTGTTACTATATTTGCCTTCAGCTTTGTCCTTTCAAGTCAACACAATCCCAACATTTTAAAACCTCTGCTTTTAGGCCAGGTTTTCCACACCGCTAATCGTCCTTGTTGCAATCCCCCAGATCCTTTCCAGTTGCCACATATTCTTCTTGAAATGAGAACACAAAGTAGACCCAGCACTGCTGCTCTCCAACCCCCAGAAGGACACTGGGAGCAGTAAAGCGGGAATTTGCATTACACGTACCCAGTGAAGCCCGTGCTGCCACAGCTCCAGCGCATCGAGAAGCTGCATCGCCACCACCACATCGCACAACAGGAGCCCTCACATGTGAGCACAAACTATCTGAACGGGCACACATGGCCCTGGCCCCAGGCCGGACTGTGTGACATTAAACTTCAGCTGGAAACCTCCTCTCTGAACAGGTGCGTGGCAGCCGTGGCCCCAGTGGGACCAACCCCGAGCCGGAGGGGACCGCAGGTCCCAGTGTCACCCAGCACAACAGCAAACAGCGGCCAGAGCCTTATGGGGCTGAGCCCCGGGCAGAATTTATGGTCTGGAGTCATGTGAAATGAGCCCTCTCCTAACCCAGCTTCTAGGATCCACCGTTGCATCATTTTTTAGGAATTATTTAGAAACCCCTCACACTGTGCAGTCGTCTTAGTGACAGCGCAAGGCGAAGCAAATTTAATTTAGTTTCGTAACTTCTGTTGTTTTAACAGAGCTTCTTGCTGCCTCTTTGAGTTACTTGAATTCTACATGTGACAACCAGTATGACCAACAGAGGACAGCAGATCCATTTCTTTTAATGATCAGAAGATCCTGAACTTGGAGCTTCCATTCACTTTTTCATTCAGGAAACGCAAGTGACAGGCAGAGCAGAGCACTGTGCCATAAAGAAGCCAGCCAGCTTAAAAAGGCCTTTTTGCAATTAACTAGAGCCTGTTTTGAATTCCGAGAGATTACTTAAAATAAATCTACTGCTAACCAGGCATTACTGCTAATGAAACACTGTGGGTGCAGCTCTCCGCGAGCCGGCTCTGGATTTTGAAGCAATTGTTTATTGAGCACTGCAACAACAGTTACAACACAGTCAGGAGTCAAAGCACATGAGGATGGTCAGGTGAACTCTGCTAATTCCTCTTCAAAACTGTGGACAGACAAGGTGTCCGTAACTAAGTTTAGATTAAACGTGTTTATAAAACACCAAATAAAAGCCAGACTCCAGTATCTTTATTGCATTTGATTTGGGGGCAGAGAAGACTCGGCAAGTCATAATGAAATTCAAAGAACAAACCCAAGGATTTCATGTGGCTGAGGGGAATTTCATTACGGAAATTCAATTAACCTGCAAGAGTTGCACACACTGAAATCTATTATCTTTCCCCCAAAGCTGGCTATTGTGTTTTATATAGCAACCTTTGCTATTCCTGGATAAATAATGTTTTATTACAAATGCGTTGACATCTTTATATAATTAATAGCATATAATAACATATTCATCTGTTACCACTTTGCGAAAATTCACTTCTGCTTCCTATGAAATGTATCCAATAATGTATTTTTAAAAGAAATGACTGCAGAAGAACTGGGGGTTCGACACAAGCGCAAAGCAAATACACAGATTTACGAGATGCGAGGAGGAACAGCGGCTGGTGCCAGGGGGCAGGTCTGCTGCAAGTCCCGATTTACAGTTGTCAGGGCCTGATCCTGTGAATCGCTGAGCAGAATTAATTAACAGCCTAAGATACCATTAAGTCAATGGGGATGGACAGTGCTCAGCAGTTCTCAGTATTGAGGCCCTTAAATAAAAGCCAACCAACAAATTCCCGTTCATGTGAGTGACATCATACACAGATACAGTAGTGAGATGAATTATTCACATCAGTGGACAGTGAAAAACGCAACCTGCAAAGCTCGTTTAAAATAACACACGAACATTAATTAGCGCTACTGTGATACATGAGAGGGCTATCATTTGGCCTATTTTTCACCCATATGCGTATTCCTTTTATTTGCCGTGTGCACAGGTCTGATATGATGACATGGGGCAAAGTAAATACAGGAGACAGACATCTATAAACATTAGTAGAAAATGAGGAAAGGGAGTTACTGATTAGCTTTCTTCCCATATGAAACTCCTGGATCATATCAGAGAAATGTGAGTTAAGTGTTTTACCATTCTTCTTTTTTTAACCATTATCTGATCAGAGAAGCATGAAAAGCACTTTATTGCTCACTTGATTTTTTTTTTTTTCCTGTGCTAGGAGCCCTCTGCAGGAAGTGAAGCTGAATTTCAGAAATCTTCCCTTTCTGACGTCTCCCGAATTTCTAGGAATGCCCCTTCCCTGTTACTATATTTGGAGGTAGTTTCTAGGAAAAGCGATAATTTGGGGCGGTGTGGGGCTCCCCGGGGCTGCCGTGGGCGGGCTGGGAGCGGCGCTCCCGGCGCGGCCGCGGGTGTCGGAGCCACCCGGGCTCAGCGGTCCCGGCGCAGCCCGCGCGGCTTTGTGGCCGTGCCGGAGGAACGAGCATGGAGAGCGAGTGCGAACGGGAGAGGTGGCTTTGTGGCAACAATGCGTGAATCCCCTCGAGTTATTTCCTGGTGGCTGCTCTTTTTTTTTCCTCTTGAACTTTTTTTTTCTTTTTTTTTTTTTCTTTTTAAAAAAAAAAAAATAAAAAAAAAAAAAAAAAAACAAACAACCTTCTGGATTTTTTTTTTTCCCCCTCCGCTTCTCCCTCTCCCCCTCCCCTTGATGTGGCCTCTTGTTTAGCTTGTGGCGTGACCGTGATGAAGAAATGTTTCTGGGCGCCTGGCAGGGTGATCTTTTTATGTAATGAGTCAGGATTTTGCCAACGGAAGGAGCCGGCTGGGAGCGCGGAGCGGAGCGCTGGCTGTGCCGGGCAGCCCGGGAACCGGCCAGCCCAGCGACCGCCGCGGCCGCCGATCCACTCTGACAGAACCGGTGAGTTGCGCTCTCCTTCCGCGCCCCCCGCCCGCCCGCGGGGAGCAGCGCGGCCCCGCGCGCGGCCCCGCC
>VWYH01001517.1:256956-347284 GCA_013399365.1 Pampusana beccarii
CAGCCACAGGTGTGCGGAGCTGCCGGGGCCCGACCCGCCGGCCCGTCCCGCAGCCCCAGCGCGGCCCCGGCGCTCCCGGGCACGCGGGGGTCGGTGCGCGCAAACCGTAACCCGGGTGAAACAATAGTGAGAAAAAGCCTCTAAATCACCCCGGCCGTAAGTCAGTTAATTCCCCTTTCGCAGGCCGTGTATTTCATATTAGCGTGTCTGCTTGGCCAGAATCTCTGTCAACATCTCTGCGTTTGCCTTTCGAGATGTATTTGCCGGTTCCAGAGCGGCTCAGCCAGGACGGTGTTCTGCGGCTCTGTGTTCGGATTATCGAAAGCACGATAAATGTAATAGTGGCTTTTCAAGCACAGTAATTAGTTTATTTTAAAATAACTGACAGCATTTACCTACTTCAGTCATCCAAGTGTAAACTGTAATGCTTCTAAACTTGGATGTTATTTAGAAGTTCTGTTGGAATTATAAACTGAGGATTTAGAAAATATGTTCCTTTTGTCTACAGATCTCTACTTGTCCTCTCATCTTTGAAAGAAGCTCTTAAGAAACATAATGTTAGGGGTAGTAAAATTTAGACATACAGCTGAATACTTGAATCTACCACTATTAGTGGGAAAAGACCTGTTTCAAGTAAAGTGAAAGTGTTTTCTCGTTTATTGTATAAATAACAGATTTAGAATAATGACAGACATCTCTATAATGTATCAACTTTAGTTTCAAATACAGTGAAACAGATAAACAAGTAAGTTGTTACTCACTTTGAGAAGAGATCTTAGTAGATATTTTGAGGGCTGGGTCTAATAAATTTTATTCTGGGAGAGTTCTGTGTCATTTTATAGACACTTACAGAAGGTGCCGCTTACCTACCTAATAAATAAATCATAAAATGTGAATAAAACCAAATAGTATCAGTTAGCAATTCCTGCTGTCCAGAAAATGAAGGAGTGTGTATTGCGACTTGGCTACAATATTCTCTTTTATTAGGCTGAAAATTACCCACTTCATAAGCAATGATTCAGTTAATTTGGCATATCTTACAAAGATACTTTACTTACAAATTGAATCTCGGAAGGTTGTGGTTCCAGAGTCGGGGTTTTGGGGGCGAGATGAGCTTATGTTTTATCCAACTGGCCCACAAAGTCCCGCTTTTGGTGGTCACTTTGTTCTGCAAAAGAAACCAGTTCGTTATGGCTCTTACACAGGACATTGAACTTAGTAGTAAACTACTGCTGCTCTTAGCAAAAGGCTACTATATAAATAGATAATAACATTCTAACTTTAATGTTGTCTTCAGCTATAAATAGTGGATAGAAAATACTATCATTCTGAAATGAAAAACATTTTTTAAAAAGTTTTTTATACTGTCGGTGGTGTTTTTCTCTTAAAAAGACGAATAAAAAGTTACGTTTCAAAGAGGGGTCATTCGTTATAGGTGAACTGGGAGAAAAAGTAAGTCCCTGGGAAAGAGAGGCAACTTAAACCTTGAAAACATCATCTAAATTTCAGTATCATTTATATTGTTAATCCCCTCCTCAGTTTTTTTCTCACAAAGTGTTCAGTTTTAATGGATCTCTTCAACTAGCTGCTTTTTTTACATGTGTGTTTGTGTGTCTATGTGTGTACGGTCTGTATCTATGAATCCATTTAAAGATTACCATTTTTTGTACTGATAAAAGCTATAATATGAGTAAGGTATTGTAAACCGGAGCTTGGTAACGCTAAGTTCATGTTACTATTTACATTTTTGTATTAATAGCCTAAAGAATCTAAGCGTAATTTTTACTTAAAGATTATGTAGTTGTACTTTCCCCATGGGATTCTAGTAAATGTTGAAAATTAGTCAGTAGATAAGCTGAGCTTTCTTGTGGTTCTGAATATACTGTACATGTATTTAAGACTGAATGAAACACGTCACACTCACACAATGTCATTTATAGAATAGTTCACATATACAGCATACGCACACAAAACACACACAGGAGCATCCTCTCAGCTGGTGTAAATGTGTCTGTCATAGTTTTGACATTTTCTGCCAGCTAATCACCTGCTTAAGTTACACATCAACATCTAGACATTCACGTTGTGGTCACATTATCGTTGCAGTCAGATTAATCTGAACTGCTGACCTGCTCAGACTGAATCAATGTGTTTCGAAAAGGCCTGGAAATTCAGCTGAAGTTACACTGTGAGATCCTGTTAAAGCCAAGTTGTTGGTATGTGATATATCGCATGGCTATATGCAGGATCTGTATATTCATGCAAATGCATATCGTGCTGAATTACCAGGATTTTTCTGTGGAGTTCTGGTATTTTACATTTTATAGCAATATAATCACTACAGACGTGAAATAGGACAGATGCAAACCTCAGTGTAACAAATTTCTCACTTGTGTCAGACTGAAATCTGATGTGGAAGAGCTTCGGTCAGAATTGTGCTGCTGATATGCCTTTTAGCTACTATTTTGCATGAAATAATGCTGTTCAAAAGCAGTGTGTATGAGAAGGTTAAATTTTCATAAAGCTACAAATTTAACTGTAGAACTTTTTAATTGTTGAGTTCTAGTACTTAGTTTGTAAACATGTTCTGGACATGGCCGGTGTTCCCAGTTGTCCGGTTTGGACTGGTTTCGCTCCTGTGCTCTGTGCACCGGCGTTCTGGGAGCACAGGGGCAGGGGATCAGAGATGAGAAGGTGGATCGATGTGAGGATCTTGCTTGAAGGGAAAAGAGAAAGAAACCGACATATCCCAACAGCAGCAAAGCTCAGCTCTTTCCTGCTGCGATACAGCCCTTGCTCCTCACCCACTATTACTGGAAAGCTCTTAAATTAAAAGCTGTGATTTTGTGTAGCTGCTTTCATAGCGCACTTCGTTAACCAGCTATTTTTAAATATTGCTTTTTCAAATGGGTTCTATTTGATTCCGTATTGAAGGTGCGTAAAATTCACATGCATTCCTTCTAGTGCCGATAACCTAGCTATAGAATTAATAAACTATTTAAATGATTAACGAGCAGTGTTGAGGAACACACACTTCTGTAGGCTTTCCTCATGCAAAATTTTTATTCCCGTTTTTTTCCATTAGTAAGCTTACAGAAAGAGTTCCTGTTTGTCTCCACTGTGCAGTACGACTACTATGGATATAATGCATATGTATAGAACTTTAAATGCATGTTCTTTTTATATGTGTTACTCAAATTAATGATGATCAGACAAAACAGTGATAGATTCTCTAAACATCTATGCTACAAAAATGCAATTTCTTTTCCATCACTCTGTTTTTCCCACAAGTTTTACGTGCAGTGTGGGGTGGTGGCCTCAGAGACTCCTGAAGTGCGTGGAGTATCCAGAGCATCCATAATTAAATACCTGGGATCAGTCTATCTTGCTATTTGAAATTAAAAAAGAAAGTCACAGAAGATAAAAAGTAGATGGTATGCTTGGAATCAAAAGTAATGTTCCTTGAGATAAAAACTATCATGAATTATTGAAAAAATAATCTGTAGAAAGATCAACTCCAATTATTTAGTGCATTTATAATTTATAAAATTGAAAGCCCTACTAGCTAGATTTCTATTTAAAATAACTTTAAATCTATATTTTGAGAATAACTTCTCTGCGTTTTTAGGCAAACCTTTAAAAAACCAGCTTACAAGCACCGAATCAGCAGCGGATTATCCAATGGCCTGATCTGTTTACTTTTGCCGTGTCATTGGAAGCGGTGAAAAGCTCAGGACCCGCACAGAACCAGCGGCAGGGCGGGGGTTGCTCTGGGGCCGCGTTTTCTGAGCGGGGCCTCAACCTTTGGCACCTCCTGACCTTGTGTCGCAACAGAAAAGTTCTGTGAGTTCTGCGCCTCCCTCTGACTCAGCCCCCGAATTAAAAAAAAGAGTGAGGTAGTGACCCTGCGTTTGGGAACTCACGGCCTGGAACAACTCAAAATTTTGCCTTAGTAAAGGCTACTGACTCCGTCATCCCTTTCTATGAAGCACTCCAGAGTTTTTCCAGAGCGAGAACAGACACCCAGGGTATGATTTTTAAATTGCGTCTGGTTCTGCGCTCTCTGCTGTAACATTACGCATCAGCGCTGCTTCCCTGCCTAAAACCTGGATCCTGTGCCACGAAGAAAATCTACCTAAACATACACCAGTATGTGCAGAACATATTTTTCAAAGGTACGACTCAAAAATCCTTTTTTATTTGCCTCAAAAAATACATTTAGAAGGTTATGAAGCAAAATAATTGGTAAGATTTTTGATGGCTTTAAAATGTTAGGGGTAAATCTTGCTGTCGCCTGGCAGACGTGGTGGCAGAAGTGCTGGAAAAGCAGCTGCATGGCAGAACTGCTGGGTCCAGCCCAGCACCCTGAAACCTCTGCTGAAATTAATCCATTCAAGGCATCATTTGCCCCGTTCACAGTGCACATCAGTTAATAATTACACAAAGCTCTCAGTGTCATGTCATACACTTTCCTCAGTGAGACGGTGCGGATGTGTAGGGAATTTGGTAAAGATACAAACGTGGAAAAAAGAAACGACGAGTCAGCTTTAATTGCCCATTGTCAAAATGCCCAAATAATTTGTGTTTCCAAGGCTGCGGTGCAAGGGCAATGTTCGTGTAGGTGACGGGTGAATGGAGAGGTGGTGCTCGGCTTGTGGCTTTTTTAAAGGACACTTCTATAACATGTACAGAATACATAAAGATAATAGGAATAGAAATAAACCCAGGTCTATTACTGAGCTAACTTGCTTTGGGAGCTAGCTGAATACATGTTAGCGGCTGGTTTCAGGAGGTTACCGCTGATTTCTCACCTCCTGTTGGATATAAGGCTCTTCAATTATCAACATTTTATTTTTCAGGCCCCAAAGTTTTAAAGTATTTTTAAAATATTTTTTTCTCCTTTTCCTGTTCAGAGCATAGCTGTTCCTAGCTGAGCTCACAAGAAGTCTTGAAAATGATGCTTCAGTCCTATCTGATTTCCTAATATACCAAATGCTTACATTGTTGACAGACATTAATAACTTTAAACTAAACTATTTTGATGTTTTCAGTTACTACTGCTGTAATATTTTAATTTAGCTGCTAACGGGGGAAGCTACAATTCACCAGTGTAATGTAATATTGATGCATTTTTGGTGTTTCAAGCATCTCAGCTTCAGTCAGACAGTCCAAATTCTTTTACTGGAGTCATGGCCTTCTGTGTGGACTAATATAACATAATAGGTAGACACCAATTTTTTTTAAAGTAATAGCTTTTGTTTTGTAGGTCAAGATAAGAATTCCAACAAAACAAAAAGACAAGATGCCTTCCGTCATCTACAACAAGGCTCGTATAAATGGTTTTAGGGAAGGATGAGAAAAATCATTTCAGGATGTTTCAAGATTGGCCCACAAGGGTCAGTAAAAATAACTGGAACGCATTAATTTTGCTGAAGGGGTATTTCTATTTGTTATATATTGCTGTTGTTAAAAATGTCTATTAAAGTCAGCAGAATCTACATTTTTGCTTTGATGCTGCTGCTGTTTGTAGAAAAGCTTTGTTTTGTAACAAAAGGCCTATCAAATCAAAGATCCCACAAACTGCACCCACCTCTGTCAGTAGGTGCCTGGGTGCTGGTGTGGGTCAGCAGATGCTCCACGGACATCACTGGACCTACATCCACAAAAAATACAAGCGAGGTCACAGTAAAACTTCTGGAATCTGAGGAAAGAACTGGGTTAATGTTTATATTATAACACAAAGAAACAAAGAACAAATGTATTACACAGAACATCATATTAAATAATATAGGAGGAATTGAGCATTGCTTTTTTCAGCATTATATTTTATACGTTACACTACAAGAATCCATTGAAGAATATACCTGTTAGGTGCTATTTAGTGTGGATTATTTCGAAAGAGCAACTTTTCATTAGGCATGTCAATTGAATAGGCATAACGAAGTTCAAATGTGATGTCTGTTTTACTAAGATTTATAAATATGGAGTATCCAGTCTTTACTAAATTGGGATTCCTCTTTGCATTTTCACTTTGCGTGGTCTTTCTGTATGTATGGAAATCTTCCCCCATGGTTGGCTCGAAAATATTTTTAAACTCTTTAAAATATAAGATGCTCTGTGGTTTTATTATGTATCATTTTCTTCTATAAGCTAATGTTCATGCTGTCACGGAAGTAAATCCTTAACCATGAGAGATGCAGGTCAACTGTTAATTATGATTGTTCTGTTTTATTTTTGCTTTTTGGGAGATGAAAGAACAAAACTAGTCCAGGATTGTCTGTGCTTTACACATCATGTTTTTAGCTTCCCAATACTAATAGTAGTTCTAAGACAGCTGCTTCAGAATTCACTTTGGTGAACGGACAGAACCATTTTATACACCCAAAGTAAGTGAGCGGACTAGCAGGAAATTATGAAATCCTGAAGTATTGTTGGAAAATTGTTCTAACTTACAGAGTTTTTCTTTATAGTTTCATTCTTGATGTTCCACAGCATTCACCACTTCCTGCATGGCTCTGTACCGCAGGGAAAATGAGGGACTTTTGGGGGCAGATGTGTTTCCATTACACTATCATAATGCCCCTAAAAATCCTTATTGCTCTTGCAGTATTCTTCTGTGTTGCTGGGCCTGCTCTGAACTACTTGAAGACCTGGCTTATAAGTCCAGCCTTTCTCTAAAAACACTTGGAAAAAACCACTGATTTTTATTTTGCTAATCTTATTTTTAGTTGTGCTTACTGTTGCTTAAAATATAAATGGCAAGATATACGCGACCACCTGTTGGTAAACAAATGTCATAAGTCATAAATCCAAGGGACATGCCGGTAACTGCGTGGTATTATGAAGAGGAATATGTTTTGGCTTAAGAGCGAGAGCTTCACTCTTTTGGTATGATTAATTTGTTTTTAACACAAGAATTTAATGCGTATGTCGCTGCAAACATGACAGATTTTGCAAGCTAATTGGAATGACTGCTATAGTGGACTTCACTTAGAATATTAACCGCTTTTAAGGACACGAATCAGGACATATATCAAATGAGTAGGTCTGGCCAGTAATTTTATTTAAATTAAAAGCACAAAAATATTCAAACCAAATTTTCCTGCAGCCTCAAAATAAATGTACAATTAAGCCTGGAAAAGACATTGTGGGCTGTGCAGGGCAGTGCTGGGACTGCGTTGTGTTCAGGGTGCTCTTCACTGACTGGCTTAAAAGAATATTTGATAGATTTACAACATCACATCGTCCCTCTGACCATGTCTAATATCTTCAAATAGCCTTCAAAATATTTGGTGACTTAGGACAGAAACTAGCTGAGTAGATTTTTCCCCCTTTGCCCCTTTTATGCTAAATTGAATCCCCAAGGAAATGCTCTTTGTTCTAAGGGAGTGTTTCCTATTTTTTCAGGCAGGAGAATCTTACAGGTTAAGTCACGTCCTATAGGTCACAAAGCAAGCTTGCCGTTATGACTGGAACCTAGAACTTTTGACGCCCAGATAAATACCACAGTAACAAGAAAATTACTTTCTAGAAGGACAGAATGAGCTGTGTTACACAATATTACATTTACAGGTCAAAACATGCTGGCGTATGCATGTCGACATCCAACATTTCAACGAGCAACAGCATTTCAAATGTATGTATAGACAGAAAGCAGGAGGAAAAACTAGTCAGTATATTAATTCTAAATTTTTATATCAATCCTTCAGTGTTTCTATTTGCACTACTGATCTCAAGATGATCCCTAGCACCTTCTGGTGTCAATGAAAGTGTTATAACACGGACTGGCTTGAGACTTACGCAGCTTTTAAAATTATTGAAGTTACTTACAAGGTCTTAGATGAATTAAATTCTTCATGTTATTAGTAAAGGTTTTTGCCATCTATCTGTGTGTATAGCCTGTAGGTCTCCACAGCTGATTCTCCCATACATACAGGCTGCAGCAGAAGTCAGATTCCCTCTGAACATGTGTTCTGCAAATATGTAAAAATGTATTTATCAATACAAAAATATTTGCTCAGACTTAGCAGTCCTGAGGTTAAATTCAAGGAAGGGAATCAAAATCTGTAACAGTGTAATCCAGTCCCTCTTATATCTAATAGGAATCACCTGACATACAATTGCATTTTTTACACTTTTTTATCACTGAATAATGAGCCATAGAAAATGAGAGCCAAGCACATGCTTTGAGAGGTGAACTTAAAACTTCTAATTCAAATTCTTGCTTCAAATTGTTGAAGTATTTAAATTATTTTGGTTTGAAATAGTATGTCACAAACCCCTCTGGATCTGCTCCAGCCCCAGAGGAAGGGCTGCAAAACTCATCTGTAGAACTGCCCACTAAAGCTAAAAGCACTTTGTGAATAAGCTGCCGGTGGGTTTCAGCATTAAATATTTTGTAAAAGATAACTTTGCTATCTGGTTGTTTTTTAAATATGAGCAAAGCAAAGATTTCTATTAGGCTCGCCTTAGGGATTTTGATTTCTTTTAATTATAGGACCAAGTGTCATTAACATGAACCAAAAAAGTTACAGTGTTTTTCTCAAAGTTAGAACAGTAGCAACTAGGTAATATTTTTCAAATAGAATTTCCACAGTGGAAAAGACATTATATGTTTGTTATGTGCCAAGAAATGAGTAATACAGGAATACTTCCATTCTTTTACAAAATGGAAGAGCATTAACAGCATTTTAGTTTTTTGTTGTGTATAAAGTTTTTGTGATTACCAACAATCTCGTAATAGAGAAGCAAACAGCAGTAAAGACAAGCGGTTATTAAATTGGCTGAATAAGACAGCCCAATCGCATTTATGTATTGAATAAGCCCATTATTATCTCAAGTTTTGAACATAACCTCAACTCTATGTAGACTGTTTAAAATGTTATTCAGAATACAGAACTTGGCTCATCCATTTTAATAAAGTTTATTTATTTACTATGTTATGGTACTTCTGAGACGTTAGCTCCAGCTCCTTACTGCATTGTGATGGTGTTAATTCTGCTTCTGCCAGCGCTGAGGGGACACCAGCGCAGGTCCCTGTGCCCTTACCTGCAGGACACGTCTCCATGAGAGCGGAATGGGAGCTGGGTGCGGGATGCAGCTGTACCTGTGTCACGGTGATGCTGTTCCTGTATCAGGGTGACGCTGTATCTGTGTCACGGTGACGCTGTACCTGTATCAGAGTGACGCTGTATCTGTATCAGGGTGACGCTGCTCCTGTGTCAGGGTGACGCTGTCACTGTATCAGGGTGATGCTGCTCCTGTGTCGTGGTGATACTGTTCCTGTATCAGAGTGACACTGTACCTGTATCAGGGTGACACTGCTCCTGTGTCAGGGTGACGCTGTTCTTGTGTCATGGTGACACTGTTCCTGTTTCAGGGTGATGCTGTTCCTCTGTCAGGGTGACACCGTTCCTGTGTCAGGGTGATGCTGTTCCTGTGTCAGGGTGATGCTGGGCAGAAAAAAACCCTCATAAGCCTTACAGTTTCACGCTGTGTTAGAGAAAGACGTGGGAGAGGGAAGAGTTGCAGTGAACAGAGCAGCAAGTCAGCTGCAGGATGGTCCAACACCGTTCATCGGTCCGTAGCAGAAAGGCCCATTGTAATGAGTTTTCTGCACAGCGAGCAGAATGTGGCCAGAAATCGGTGCAGATGCAGGCCGGGGTGCACAGGGAGCCTGCAAGGTACCTTCTCCTTCAGTGGCTGTTGTGGGAGCAGAAATGCACACAAAAATAAACTCCATTAATAAATAGTCACTACTGCATTTCTCAGTTACACTAAGCTGTTTCAGACTTTGTTAATTTTTTGCCATTGGTGGCTGATTAAATGTGTGTAAATGGGTTTGTTTTCACTTTCCTTAAATCGCAAATGTGTATAAACATTTTTATTCCCAAATTTAAACCACCAGCGCCAAGATTCTGGCTGAAGTGGATCTTTCTGGTTGTATTATAAACAGGTCTAAGTTGTGAAGTACAGTGCTGACATCGTAATAGTTACAGCTGGAAGAAGATTTGCCAGTGTGCATGCAGCATAGAAATACAAGGGATCATTGTAAGTTAATAAAGATCATTAAAAGAAATCGTACATTTCATAATTGTGCTTTCATCAAGATAATATGACCTATTTTAACACTTAAGCAATTAAAATAGAAGCTGAAATATTTGGAGATAATTAACTTATCCAGTAGTTAGACTTGACAAGTGATATTACCCAATAAATCATCCACCGAGTGACTGGAATTCTTAACCAAAATGATTTTTTGTTGAGTTCTGTGTTGTTTCTTTTTTGAGAAAAAGCCACTTAAAATTTTTCTTTACCTTTCCAATGACACATTAAATTTTTTATTTTCCTTTAAAAAAGCAATCTACAGGCTTGCTACCACTGCTGTGTCTGAGGCTTTCGGAGATCTCAATGGTGAGAACAGCATAAATATCTAACTAGGTTGCAGCAGGTTCATTTTGTTTCAGAGGAAGCACTAAGTTATTCATCCATAAAGCCAGGGAATCTGTGCGAGTCATTTTTGGAGTTCTGAACTAATCCATAAGAAAATTATCCCATGACTGGGGTTGGCAGTGAGGAGAACTGAGTGTGTCCAGAAGGATCTTCGGATTGCACCTTGAATTAAACGTAGACTCTGATATAATCTGGACTCATATTCAAATAGTCTAGATTCAGTATCTTGATAATTCATATAAAATCATCTTATAAATTTATGCTAATTTGTCCTAGAATTTCACAGTAATATCTTGTAAAACTATGGGTATATCTAAAACCAAGAAGGAAAATAAACCCCTTTTTTGAACATAATCTGAAATGAAAAGTGTGGCGTTCTGGTTCCCGTCTGAGCATTAGGAGGTGAATGTTGCAAATTCACGAGGTTCCAGATTCACGGTCTGGGTCCGATGTGCCCCCTGGCCAGCCCAGGAAGGTGCAAACCACCTTCATTGGCCCCTGGGCCAGGTGAGGGACCACACGTCAGTCTGGAATAGTGGGCCCGGGCAAGACAGCTCTGGCCTTAGATTTAATATCTTTCTGTTCCAGCTCTGTTCTTATCTCCTCCTCTGCAGATGATCCACTTAATAAACAGAAAGTTCCAAGAAGTCAAAAAAAAAAAAAAGGAACAAAACAAACAAACCACACCACCAAACCAGAGGTAACTCCTTTTTAAGGCACTTCTGCCAGAAAGTAAAGACTGAGCCCCAGCTGCAGTTTCCTGATAACGGGCTTCTTGCTGACATCCCGGTGTGGGTGTGCGAGTGGGAAAATGACGCGACTCAAACCTCTGGATTTTCCCGTGAAGCAGGACACCCCTCGTTGTGTCCTGCGAGGGACACGTGTGTCTGTGGTGGCGTGGCGGGCAGCAATGTGCCCCGGGGGGCGCAGCGCAGTGCTGGGGTGACACCGGGGTCTGTCCCCTGTGCCGCACACCCAGCTGGGACTGGGCGGCGAGCAGCTCACGCTTCACCTCCGTTATTGCCAGTTTATGTGTCTGGTTTTGTTGACTTTTCCTCAGACGTCACCCACAAGATAGCAAGAAATGGTGAACTGCTGCGTCACGGCTTTCATCTCGCCTGACTCCCTAAGGAAACTCCCTTTATCGTTGTTAATAACAGGATCGAAGAGAGTCTACAACTCTGATCCCGCGTAACAGATAAACTGTTGAGCTACACAGTTCTAACCGATTCAGTAGGAACTAATATGAGCAGAGCAGTATAACCAAACAGAGTATATGACAATACCTGTCATAGCAAGTGTATCGTATCACACAAAGAAGTTAACATTTCTAATGAAGCATAATGTGGGATGATATTAACGATATATATACTAGATATCATATATTCCAAGGACATTCTCAGCTTTTATTTATATCACAGACAACAGAATAAATTATTCCCCTATTCTACCTGCGGGAGACTTAAAAACACTTCAGCATTTTATGCAGTGTTACAGCGGTAACATGAAGTTTTAAACTTATTTGCAAGATAGGGACTTGGTTTCTGTTCTGTGATTCTACACCTCCCAGTCCTGATCTATGTGTTTAACACTCAGGTGTTAAAAGATTGGAAAGAACAAGTAATAATTTTAACATGTTGTACCTTATTTTGGAATATTTTTTGTACCGCAGCCTGTAGATAATTATTACCAGTCTTTAGCATTAGGAATATAAAAAATGTTGTGCTGAGAAAAGGTGTGGGAAGGAAAAACAAAACGGAGCAAACCAAAGTCCCTTGGGACCACAGGCCACTTGCCAGCTGCTTCGCGCAGGAACCTTCAGCTCTCCCGCTTGCTTGGAGTGTGGCAAAAAGATAAACGTGACCTTGTGGCGAGCCGACAAACACTGCCGTGCGGGACCGGGTGATAAGCGCAATCAAGAGGTGGGTCAGGCGTTTATTAGTTCATTTGAACAAGATAGAAGTTTTGAGCCGCAGCTGAAAAATGAAAAGTAATTAATTGGTCAATACCCGAAGTGTTCGGATGAAAACAGGTTTTCTGTTCTTAGTAACTGGAGCTTTCGCTGCCATAGAAAACATTTCTTTCTGTTTGTGGTAAATTCCTCAATGTATCTGTCTTCTTCGTCCATCTGATGCCACTGCGTAGTGGTTCTGTATTTTCAGGTGTTACAAATATAAGAGTCTAAATTCTATGCTGGTAAATTTAAGCAACGATGCTAAAGTCATGGCACAATAGGCAGAATTTGCCTTAGTGACTTTGTTAGATTAAAAATAAGCATTTTCTGCTCTGTAACTTTTCACATGAACTGTGGATGTTTGGATCCTGTTTCCATGCTTTTGTGTTTTGTAATTATTGAAAATAAAACGCTGTGTGTTTAGGTATGGTACAAAATAGGTGCTGTGACGGGTTCTGCCGTACACCTCTGGTAAGCACTGCTTCGATTCTTGCCTGATGGTTTTGGTGATGTGGGCCTGCACACCTGAGAACGAACTGATAGCGTTTGACTCTTGATACTGCCACTAAATCTGTATTTGAACTAAGATCTGCCAAGGTAAATATTAAACATCTTGCTGTATGTATCCCAAATGTCACTTTTAGTTACCTTTTTGTAATGGTATGTAGCATAATATATGCAAGGAGAAGCAAAGAGATAATGCACAGTGATGTAGTGTCAGGTTAACTGGCGAAAATCGCAGGTGGCTAAATTAATCACAGATGATAAAAAACATAAGGAAAGAGGTGTTCTTTCTAGGTTACAGGAAGAGACTTTTGTCCTACACTCTAATGACTTTTTGGTATCATTTTTTTATTGAACAACTATTTTATAAAAGTTTTTTTTTTTCCTTAAAAAAGTAACGATACGATTTTTATGGTCCTTTTCCCCACTAAGGCAGGTTTTTAAGTACCACTGACATTTGTGGTATGCCAATTTTTACAGCTCTAGAGAAATAAAAATAATACACTGTGGAGAAAATTGTGGCACATTTTGCCTGGAAAATGTTGTTACACTCTGTTCGAAGAAATATGAAGAACTTATTTTAATATCCTGTCTCACAATATGGGGTAAAAGGGCAAGAGAATTAGGACAGGTAGATGAAATGTATAGTTTAGCAAGATGTGATCAGTAACCAGGGTAACTTTCAGTTATTTGCAAGACTTCAGTGATTCCCAGATAGCTGAAGTAAAGCAAGGATGAGGACTAGGAATGCCGTTTGGGTTTGATGGTCGCTTGGCACTGTGGAATGTGGAAACCTTTGCTCGTTTGTGTGAAAATTGTGTCCTTTGCCTCAGTTTCTCCCTGGGAGCTCACAACTGAACACACAGTCTCGGGACTCATCCTTTATTTAGTGCACACACACAGGAGATGCATGTGCAGGGTGTTTAGTGAAAGGAATAAAAAAGTTTTACTCTTCCAGCAAGCGAATGCTCATGAGAGTGTCATACATACGTGGATATTTGGTGAAACTAAACATGCTCCTGTTTGTCTTGAAGGAGAAGGAGCAAAGGGTTTTTTTCCTCTGTGTTCTCAGACACTGAATAACATTCTGCTGCAAGACAGAAATTGTTAGTGTGCAGATGCTTGGCTTCCTTGAAAACATAAACAGTTTTCTTGGGAGCATATTTATTCACCATATTAATATTAGTCAACTAGGGATTATTATTTTTCAAATTGAACTACACTCCAGCTAATAGCACAGAAGTATTGCTATTGGCATGCTAGATATTCTCAATTAATTAATAAGTTCAATAATTTAATAAATGAATACTTTAAAGTTATTTATGAAGTTCATATATTTGATTGCTTATCGTGGTTTCTTCTGATACTCAAATCCAGAATATAAAAACTTAAGCAACAGAGCAGACACTGACACGTAGATGTAAATTCTTGCAGTGCGATGGGATTTCTCCGGGGTGTCTAATCATGACAGCAGGCTGATGATATTGTGATATCATCAGATAATCTGGTTTGTGATAATCTGTGTCGTGATAACCAGCAGATAACCCGTGTTATGAAACTACCTTGACTGTGGCATGAAGAAAGCTGGGTGCTGGTGGATCATCATTCCGCAGGTGTTTTAGCTCTGGATCAAAGGAACTCCTGTAGGCCTGTAACACAAAAAATAACCCGTGTGAATGCAGAAACAAAGAAGAAATGTGCCACTTGAGCGGACTGGCTGCTTACAGCACCAACACACCGCTTACAGGAAAAATTGGCTTTCAACTTCACCCCAGCAATGTTGCTGCAGGTATTTCAGATCGCATGGCAAGCCCAGGCACACCTGACGAAGACAGCACTTCTCTTCTGAGGTCTAAGCATATTTTTCCTTAGTTCATGCAAAAGCCCAAATGGCTATAAGGAGCTAATAAATCTAAGTTTAAATGGAAGAGGATATTATTTGACAACATTTGTCTTATATTGGATCTGATGGATTCAGTTTTTAGGGTTCATATATCGTAAAATACCACTGGCATAGCACTTCAGACTCATTATCCTGCTTGAAGGAGTATTCAATTTTATTTTTTATCATCAGGTTATATTAGGTGAGGTTAGGTCTCCCAAAACAAGTATCATCTTTCAAGAAGGAAGACTGATTTAGACACAAAATTTGACCTGAATGATCTTAAATGTCTTGTTCAATTTTAGAGTAATGAATAATCAGAGTAATGAGTGACCTTAATGGGGAACTTGTTGCTTGTTCTGTTACCCTGATTTATTAAGTCTAGAGGAAAAGCAAGAATAACATGGCAGCTGGTATACATCAGCATTAAGGCAAGTAGTATTGTGCCAGTTCATATCAGCTGAAGTTTTGGCTCTGACTGACCCTAGAAAACACCTTAGCACAACTTAGAGGCAAATCCCTCTGCCAAAGAAATGTATCCACAAGGCAGTTCTGGAATATCTGGTAGAGACACATCTAAATCTGTTAGGAGCTTTTCCAGAAACAGTAGAGGGAATGGACGCACAGAATTAAATCTACATATTAGATTTACATTGGAATATAAGGCAGCAGGAATGTAGCTAGAAAAATATTTTATTGGTTTTAACTAAGAAATATTTGGATTTAGCCAAATATGTAGAGTTTGAATGCAGGATTTATTTAAAACCATGTTGACTGCTTCCGAAAATAATATAGTTAGTGAATGTTTGTTAAAATCTTTCCTTACCTAAGAACTTGTATATCATGTTCCCAGTGCTGACATGGTTTGTAGTTATTATCATTTATTGAAAAAAAAAAGTTCAGTCTTTTAAAATATTTGAAGGATATTCTAGGCAGGTTCGTTGGTCTTATCAAATCTAAATTGTACAGTGACATCCAAGTCTTCTTACATAAGAATGTAAATTCACTACTAATACAGAATGAATAGCAAAATATTCAGAAATAGGACTTAAAAAAAAAACCCTAAGGTGTTTGCCTCGCTTTAATATTTGATATAATTCTGAAAGGTTATGTAAATAATGATTGCAATGCATTTAAGACAACCTGCTGTTCTCTCATTTCCATTTTGCCATTTGATCTAGTATTTTTATGCTACCTACCAGTTCAAGTAGTAATAATGAGCTTGTGTTTTCCATTAGTGACAGTGACCACAGAAACCTGGGGAGCGGGAGGAGGATGACTATGGGCTGCAAGGCTTCCAGGAATACACTCTTGCACAAGAAACCTGTTGGCAAAATGGAAATGATGTAGCTGTTCTTACTCCCTCCACATCTTTTAAAATTATTAAATACATGAATGAAGAAAGAACTATTTTATATGTAACTGTTTAAATATATGTACAAATTTACTTTCACAAGTTATTTTAGTTCTATGTGCAGTCAAATTAATAACTCTTCTTCTATAGTCAGCTCTTCCTTTTTTTCTTTGTTTTATTTTTTTACACTAACAGAAAAGATAAAGTAGCAAAGTACCTGTAGAGATTTGCATAATGCCAAGTCATATTGCGTCTCAATGTACAGTAGAATTTGTATAATTTCATACTACAGGGCATTGTATTGAATATTGCAAGACAGGTTTCGTGCCCAAAAGACTCCTAATTACCCACTTATGTGCATGCATAAATTATTTTCAGATACCATAAAAATTATTGTCTCTACAATGGACAAATGTTTCAAATTCTGATTTCAAATTCTTGTCACTTTTCACACCCCTGCCATCCCAGTAGTCTACAAGACTTTTTGAAAACTTAATTTTTGAGAAACGAAGCTCTGGCAACTTGTCAGGGAGGCAAGCAAAATAAAGCATATACGTATAGAAGCAAACAGTGGTGTACGTTCATAAAACATCACAAATTCACGGAGAATTAAAGTTCATGGAGATAACAGCAATTAACAACAGCCTTTCTTCATTTCTAAGTTCTCTGAGAACATCGAGTGTTCTTCAGGCGTGAAGAATATTCATGTTGTTCTAACGGGTCATTCATAATTGGCGATGTGTGTGAACATCTCCCAAAGCAATCAGCCAGATTTGTATTTTGTCAAGACAATGATAACTTGAAATATAGTAGAAACATCATCATCACAGGCCTGACTGCACAACTAACGTAATAAAAGCTTTGCTTAAGAGTTGGGAGTAGCTCAACATTAAGATTTGACTGTGTGTTTTGTAGGGAATTCTGTTTATTTGGATGTGTGTTGCCAAATGCAAGAGGTGGCTCAGAGCTGGTGCACCAGGAGTACCACGCCAGCAATTCTCTGCTTAAGCAGATAATGCACCGAGTCTGCTCCTCATATAATGTATTTCAGTACAGATAGTAAATATATAGAGTTCCCTTCTGAATTTAACAAAAATCTAGTATGCATTAAGACTCCTCCCAAATTTTCATGAAACTGAGAGACACAGATCTTGCAAGGCAATAAAGCTTGGTTGGAAAGGTGTTATTTAGTTGTGCTTGGAGCCTTATTCACTTTGTACAAACTGCAAAATAATTTGATCCTCTAGATTTAGAACTGAACTTTTCCATAGCAGTGTTGTTTTGATAATAAGAGAGATCTGTGTGAGTTAGTCAGGCATTGATAGCCACACATTATACCCTGGAATTAGAATTCAGTATTTGTTACTGTAGTAATAAAGCTCAAAGACACAAGAATAGCAGCAAAGAAAGAGATCTTCCCAATTCAGTGCAATGAAAGTACTATCAGAATCGTTCTCTAAGTATGTGCTGCTTCAGTATGCAGTTTTTAATCATTAAAAAGTGCAGCCTTTGGTAATGTGAAGATAAAGACTTTAATGAGAATTTTTGTGAATGTATTACTTTCCTGTTAAAATACTTGGAACGCTTTGTTAATCCTAGTAAAGCAGTAAATGGAATGTAAAGATGAATGGAATTGAAATAATACAGTCCTCCTCTATGGAAAAAAAAAGAAAAGAACTATAGAGCTGAATGGTAAGTTCTCTACGGAAAAGTATGAGTACAGTATTTGAAGGAATTCTTACAGAATATAGAAAAAAATCATGCGTTTATCATGCATGAATCATTTCAGCCTATAAACACATTCTAAATTGGACTAGACAAGCCTAATAGCGCATAAAAAATAAAGCAACTAGGTGTTTGACTCGCAGAGAACTCAAAGATAAAGTCTAAATGCCAAAACACAGTTTCATTTAGTAATTGTCTACTTAACGAAAATTACTGGCAGTAATATTTTTATGTCATTAGAGCTATATTGATAAAACTTTCTGGAGTAAAAGAGTGTGCATTAAATATTATATTGTAAAAACCCTTGCGGCATAAGGTTAGAATGAAACTATTGCATTTCCTTGTTCAGAGAAGCCCTGCTGGAAATCAGAGTGCAGAAATAGGTGTCTGTCACCCACCATCTCTACTGGTACCAGATCCGCTTTGGAATCTGAACCTGACCTGCACAATCCCAACTTCGGCATCTCTTCAAACAACTACATTTGTAAGAGACTGGTTTGTTTATAAGGGAACACGGCAAAATGTTCTCTTGACAGAACATTTTGTTCTGAGTCCCTATTTCTGGATTTTACCCTAAAAATCGTTTATGTAAATTACGAGTGTCACACAGATTGGTGTGAAATACTCAAAAAGAAATCTCAATCTATGGAAAAGAGTCTTGATTTCAATAGGTTTTGCTTTTAAATCAGCTGGAAACCCAGACCAAATTCCCTTTAACACATTTAGCATGCCTGAGCTGATTTATGGTTTCATTTCAACACAGCAAAAAGTTAGCGCTGATGACAGGAAATAACGTGAAACTCGAGAGATTTTCACCAAGATTCATGTGGAATCTGGAGTACTGGTAACGCTAAAGTGTGAGAAACGGAAATGAAGGAGATCACAGAATCCCAGAGTGTCGGGGATTGGAAGGGGCCTCAAAAGCTCACCCAGTGCAATCCCCCCGGAGCAGGAACACCCAGATGAGGTTACACGGAAGGTGTCCAGGCGGGTTTGAATGGCTGCACAGAAGGAGACTCCACAACCTCCCTGGGCCAGTGCTCAATATATATCCATGCTAACCTTTTCATGCCAAATTAATTACCAAAATTAAAAGTTTTTTGCTATATTCATGAAACGAATATCCCAAATTGTGCAACTGTGCTGAACAAGCAAGATTCACTCACTTATTAAATGCAAGGTGGTTAAACGCTGGACACCGTAAATGCTGTTTGGTAAAAATGGCTGGTGCCTGTCCTAGGAGGGTCTCTCTGACTCTGATAGCTGGGTGAACACCTGAATAAATGAGGATGGTGACCTTCCACGTACTACCACTGGCAATTTCTGTGTGCTCATTCTTCTGGAATGCTCCTGTTGGCTTAGGAGGAGAGAGCACAACAAATTCACCGTAAGTCATACATTTAATTCACTGCTTAAAGAGGTTCCTTGGCTGCATCAGGAGCTGCCGCTCTGCTGGGGCCGTGTGGTGCGAGGGCAAACGCAGCTCCGGGTCCACTGTGGCCAGCGCGGCGGGACCTGGGACGTGACGCAGAAATGAGGCCCGTAATGCACCATTAGGAGCTTCCTTCGTTATAAAGTAGCACAGTGCCTGATAACTAGGAAATTATTGTGACATTATTCCAGTAGCTAGACCGAATAAAGAGAGATTGTGACATCCCAGAGACGTATTTCAGATACTTGCAGCACATTATGCAATGACTAGCATAACCCAGACGTCTTGTAGGGTAACGATACCTTCTCCTTAAAACTTACATTCAGGAGTATTAGCTGTTATTTCACACTGTGCACAACAAAATACTCGATACCTTGTTTCAATTATACAAATATATATTTTCACTGAATATTTAGAGCCTTCATACATGCCCATGTAACTCTTAGCCAGATCCCAAGCATGGATTTTTCTTTGTAGCGTAAGTCTTTAAAGCAACTGCTTGACTATAGTGAATAACATAAAAAGCACAGTTTCAGGCCAGGCACATTAAACAATGACTTAAATGAATCACTAATAGCTAGTGACAGAAAAATATTTGAAATGCTGGTTAGCATTAAAAAAGTCTTTTAACACTTGGATCAAAGTTATGTAGTAAAAGCTTCACTATTTTTATTAAATCGTGATAAGCACTTATTCACCAAAACAAATACTAACACAATTCTTTCAGAATTCCTCGAGTCTTTACCAGCACGGCCGGATGACGGTGTGAAATCTTTGAAAGATTTACTGGAGAAGTGTCTCTTTTTCGTGTGCCCCGGGTGCATGTGGAATGTGGCACCATCCCCACCCTCATCACAACAGACAGAACACGGCCAGGGAGCTGCCGGCTGCGTCTACAGAGGCGTTTGCAGATGAGCAAGTGCCAAATGAGATTTTGACTCCGTTTGGCGTTAGACTTTTAACCTGCTTCACCGCTTTGTATGTGTTAATCTGAGTAAACTCTGTTGTTAGGCCGAGAGTCTGTCCTAAAATGCGATGTCTAGTTAAAATCCGGAGGAGCAGCCTGCGCGGTGCCTCTCTACACAAGATCTGACAGCAGCCAGTACTATTAATCCTCTGATGGCATAAATACCTTAGGAAAGACACGCTAATAAAAAAGAGAGCACCGACACATTAATCATGTATAGGAGTACAGAACTACAGCAGAAATCTCTCTCGCTTTTTAAAGAAAATTGGCATTATAACAATTTCCTGGAGAGGACTTACATTTATTTCACTGCACAAACATATTTATACTCTGAAAATACAAGTCCTTTAAATAACCATATGATATTGAGTATCATTGTTATATCTATGCCAGGTTGTAGTGGAAGAGTTCTGAATGCGGTGTTAGTGTTTCTGGTCTCTGTTCTGTTTGTAGGAAGGTTTGATTTAGTCAGCAATGAGTCTGCTCCAAGCTGAAAAATTCATTTCAGCCTTATTTATGTCAGAGCTGTGTCAACCAGGACTGCAGCAGTATCTACAGAATTACTAATAGTGGAGGAGGGGAGGAAAAAGGTATTTCCTAATTAAAATGCATTACAATGAGATTTTTTTCAAATAAACTACTTCTATGCTGACAGCAATGCCCAAGTTACTCACATTTTGAAAAGACTGAGCAGATTGTTATTCTCTGCTCTCTGCCGAGCGCTCTGGAACCCACTCGGAGCTGGAATTTAAGGGCACCGCTGGAATTTACAGAGTCCATACGCCACATTCCTAAAATGTTGATAAAGAGTGAGTTTCAGTTACTTACATGAGATTTTTACATGTTGACAAAAATAAATGTCGTAAGTTAAAAAATCAGGAAGATACAGCATTGTTTTAAAAATCATCTCTCTATCCCAGGTGTTTATAAAACTGAGTTGTTCAGCCCATTTGCTGTTACGAAGACATCCTTCATAATTTTGAGTTTAAAGTGTCCTAAGATAACTATTCCAATATTTAACTTTCAGGTTTTTATATCAATGGATGTATATTGCACTTTAAAACCAATTTGAAAAATACTATGTTTGTAAAATATTTGTCTAAAAGCATCTTCCACTGAACTTCTCTCTTTGCGCTCACTCCAAGGTCTTTACTCCCTTTTACTCCGGAGTGTAAAAAGAATCGGCTTCTGGGGCAGTTTTGGTTGCAGCTCACATCGGTACGGGGTCGTCAGTGCTCAGCATATCTGAAAATACATTTCAAAACTTGAGCCGTGCAAAACCAGAAGTAAAAAAAAATAAATAAATTTAAAATGCTGTTTGTGCTGCCAGTATGTAGATAATTGAAAACACACACAGGTGTATTACAGTAATGTCGAACCTCACACATCTTCAGATGCTAAATCTTGAGTATTTAACATGAATGCTAAAAAAAATAGAGATATTACGTTTATACATAAATATTCTGTTATGCCTTCGTTTTACTTTCTTTTTGGAAAGAAAACCAACTTTCCTTGCTTGAGGAACTTCACCATTGATAAACTTGATTTCTCTTTGAAGTTATAGAAAAACTTATAAACTTGGCTTTTATTGCATTTTTACAGAGCTCTTTCTTGTCGATCTTCCAGAGTTCATCTCTCAGTCAGTCTTTTACTGTGAGAAACTTGGGATGCAGACAATCCACATCGCAGCAAAAATTTAAATTGGATTTATGTTAAATGAAGCCAAGCAAACTGTTTTCCTGATTTAGGCGATATAATTTTGTGAATAACTTTATAACTCTGTTCTTTACATCTAATATTTAAAATAGCTTAATTCTATCTGGCATCGTTCCTAATTTGTAAACCTGCATTTATTATTTCCATATCCATGGGTGGCATTCACCACACAAAGTCAAAATCTTGCCCTAAGTATAGAGGTGGCTTTGGCTCGCTCTCCAAAATTCGAATCCTAAATTTGTATAATATTGTAGAAGTAGTTTTTATTTGTGGTATGTAAATGTGTTCTTCTTACCTGTGTAAACTGTGCTTCTGCAAGTAGATCTCTAATCTGCATTGAACATAATCCAACTGGTGGGTCTCCATCCAGGAATCACACTGCCTGGATACAATGCTGTGTAGAATTGGGGATCTTTTTATTCTTTTCACTCAGCAGAAAATAAATATAGTCTCCTAATGTTTACAATATCTGTGGGAATTAAAATATCTACATTTTGTAATAATCCTTGTTTTGCTTATTGCCTTTCTTATGGGTGAAATATTCTAGTCTGTTATTCAAATCTGTGTTGAAAACTGAGATAATTTATGTCCATACAAATGCCAGGATTATGTATATGAGTTTTAGATATTCACACTGGGCATAACTTTGATACAAGAATAAAGTGAGTATAAAATATTTTTCTAATACTGTATAGATTTCTGAAAGTCTCTTTAATCGTCATGAATGTTATAGGGCCCATTTTTCTCTGGGACAGGTGTCCTCTCTTATATTGATTGCAGGAATAAATGCTAATTAATGAGGCATCTTTAGGTAATAATAACAAAGATATAATTTATAATAGAACATTGCATTTTTCCTAAAAGAAACCCTCTACTTTGCTTACATTTAGCAGAATGGTGTTATTTCTAGCAGGAAGAAATTGGAGATGGACCAATGTATAGATAACAGCAACTCACATGCAAGAACAAAGTCAAAGGAATTAGAAGTGAAATTTCAAATAAAGGAGCCTTTTTAGTATAACACTTGAAATGTGTTTTCTTATATAATATCACAACAGTAAATAATAAAATGTGGACTGAAAGCTAGGAACTTAGGCACAATTATAGATGGGAAGCTGTAAATGTTAAGTGTTAATTCAGAATGAGAATCAGGGAAGTGAGAATTACAAGTTGAGCTGGAGAATACTTTTAAAACACGTACATTAAAAAACAAGATTGAAAGACCTACCAAGTTTCCATTTATGCATTAAATAATCGCTGCATGGAAAGAAGGACAAGTTTAACAGCAGGAACTATCACTTTAAACTTACCATTTAAATTGTTGATAGCTCCCTAATGGCATTTATCTACAAATATGGTACAGCTTTGGCTCCTCATTTTTGCCACGATAGGTTGTCTTGTGCTGGCAGGTGAAAGAGGCTGTAGAATAATAGGTCTTTTATGTTTATAATATAAAGTTGTAGGGGTTTTTTTGCCATTTGTTGAATGTAGTATAGAACATTTAGCAAACCTGTTAACCAAACTCTGGCTCTGGCCCAGGCGCACGTGGAGCCAGGCAGGTTAGTCAGGACGATTTCCATGTAGTTGGGGATCTAATTGTCCTTTCTGCTTTTAAAAGTGTTCCCTTTGAAAATACAGTAACAATGTGGCATATATAAAAGTGTTCACTATAAACATAAAGGAGAAAGAAATCTGTTGCTGTCCTAAACCTCACTTGTCAGGTTTTTTGAATTATACGAGAAGAAATGACAATTCCTGACTGCTAAAAAGGTGGCAATATTTGTAAAAATAAGGACAGCAGTGCTGGGCAAGGGCCGCTCTGCAGTGTTTCCAGCTCCAACAGCAATCCTGTCATTTCAGGTTTGTATTACAGGAAACTCCTGCTGTCCTGAGAGAGCATTTTTCCATCTTTTTTCACTAAGAGAGACAAAAGGAGTGTCCAAGATGTCTCTAAAGGTCTAGTTCTACTTCTTGCCAAGGGTTGGTGCACTACTGAAATTTAAGAAAAAGCTTAGACCGCAATCTCTGAAGCTAAAGTATTCTTATATATAAATTATATTGTCTAAAGTATTATTATACAGAAATTGATTTCCTTGATGCAATTTGTCTGCTTTTTCTCCGAATGTCACAGAAGCAAATTGAAATTTAAATGCAACAAATGCTTTGCAAAAGATTTTAAATTACTTTTGTCATTTGAGCAAAGATTCTGGCAGCACCAATGGAATGTGGTTTATGTACTGCTATAGTTTACACTTTTTCATTGTATAATTTGTTTTATTTCAACTGCAACTCAACAGGAGCACAAAGGAAGGTATGAATAAATGTGAATTTGAGGTGTTGCAACTGGGCACAGGAGCGTAATGATGGTAAATTTTTCCCTACAAATGAGCTCCTTGCAAGAAGCTTTGGATATATGATTTCCGCCACAGAACTCGCAGCAAAGCTCTGGTAGACTGTTATTAAAATGAGTTGTGTGCCTGCATGTGTCCCTTACAGCATCACCCCCTTGCAATTGATTTGTACAATAAAAGGCCAAGATGCACAGGGGGAGTTTGCTGGTACCTTTGCAGCTCCCACCAAAGCTGCAGCTGAACCTTCTCTCAGTGCACGCCTGGGATTTCCACAGTGTCAGTGTCAAGGTTTCTAAAGAAACCAACAGGATCCCCGATTTTGTACAACTATTACATTTTTGCCTGCTGATATTCATCCATTCTTCGAAGGAAATGAAAGCAATCTAATAAGGCTGGACTTCCACTGAACCAGTAGTGTTTTGCTTTTCTCATGCTTGTGGATGCGGATCAATTAAAAAGCGATGATGGTTGGAGCTTTTCTATCTTATTTTCATTTTCCTTTCCAATTTGTGAAATAAAATAGAGCGCTAAAATAGAACGAAGAGAGAAGCCTAGAGTTGGCAAGGCATCTAAATGTATATTTACAGATAGCTCTGCAAAAGGATAAGTACGTGCTTATGTGACTTTCTAGGGAGTTGGTTCACAATGCTCCCTTGCGCGTTGTATCCTTTATTGTTCATATTTCAAAGGCCTTTTTTTCAAGATTCTAAACAAATAGATCAAAAGTTAACTATTATCCCAGCTGTAGAAATGGAGAAATTGAAGTATTGAAGCTGACTGATTCTGTCAAGTCAATGTTGCTGTTAGGAACAGGATTAGATTTCATGTCGTCACGCCAAATCTTGCATCCAGACTTTCAGCACTGACCACCTACTATAATGTGACACATGTTCATGTGCTTGGGTTTAAGTGATTAATACCCAGGGAAGAGCAATTTCCTGAATATCAGGCAAGTGACTAAAAGTCTCCGAAGGATAACCCGCATACTGAAGACAACAGACCCAACGTTTCACGTTACTGTTCTCATCTTCGCTGTTTCTCAGGCGTGCTCTGATTCATCTCTGCGGAAAACTTTGTATACTGCAGTTTAACTTCACATTTCTATTGTGGCACCAACAATTTGCCAAACAGCGATTTCCCTACGCATCAAGTATTGCTGGCTCTTAAATCAAATGTATGCAGTCTGCTTCCATCCCTGTTCTCTGTCTCAATTATTATTTTTCTGAAGATAAGAAAATCCCATTTTTACCACTGGAGAGCCAGGCTGCTTAGGTCACAAGATTCTCTTGGCTTAATCCTTGAGTATGAATCACGAACTTTCCCTAATAAGTACTGGCATTCTTCAGATGATCAGGCTAACTTACTAAGGCTTCCAGAGCTTTCCACATTCATTATCACCATGTTTAAAGTATCAAAAGCAGTAGCCAATTAAGAATTATTAAGACTATAAGTTGTTTATTCTTACTTTTCCTTTCTGTCTTTTATTTCTTACCCTTATGTGGGTTGATATGGTAAATGGCAATAATACACCTCAGTTAAAAGAAAACAAAATATGAAAAAGATAAATCGGGCTGAAAAATATATGTGAAAAATAGGAAACAAATTCCGTTGCTTCCTACACTACATGGCTCAAAAGTTACCTATAAATGCCCATGACTCCAGTTCAGAAAAAGCTTTTTTCTCACATTTAATATCAGAAAATTGTGAGATAATAAGACCAATAGTAAGCCTCTACTCTGCAAATGACTTACAACCCCTACAAAAGAATCCTACATTTTACTGAGAAGGCACAGTAAATGCTAAGTGATTAAATAAGTGCTCTGTTAGAAATAAATAAAATGAAGACCCTAAGAAAACTCCCCACAACTATTTCTTAACACTTGCAAGTAGAAACAGAATATTCCCAGAAAATTGCTGAGATGAGACTGGACTCTACGAAGTACTTCAGATCTGGAAACATGAAGATCCTGGGCACTTTAGGAAAGAAGCCCCAAAACTTTGATACTAAATCTAGTAAAAGTAAAACAAATACTATTCAGTTTAGCTACCAGCAATATTTTTTATATCTTTTACCAGGCTTAGCATATATAAATAAAGATAGAGTAAATTCCTCAAACAGCGTTTTAACTGTGGTACAGTATGACAGGATAAAAGTATATTTAATATTTGGAAAAAATAAGGAGGTTTGTACTTCGCTGGCAGTTAATTAATCAATGTGTATATTTGGGATCGCTATATACATGTGAATAACAGGACACACCCAAGTCATAGTCAAAATCACTTGGGAACTTCTAATAAGGCACCAGATATTTTTACAATAGCAATGATTAAGCCTGAAAAGAAAAGCAGAAAGCCCTGAAAGGAAATCAGAAGTGAGTCAAAATCACTGGTGGTTACTCTCGTATTTATCATCAGAAGTGAGTCAAAGATGCCACGCGTTAGTCTCGTATTTATCACTATATAAACTGTAGTACAAGAATGCAGTGGAGAGGAAAAGAAGAACAAGATGAGAAGACAAAATCCGAGGCACAACTTTAATATTATTTCCAAAGCTGACAAATTCAAGAAGATTACTACTAAAAGTTTTAAATAGAAAATGTTTCTTTGAGCATTCAAAAGAATGAGTTCTCAAAAAAGAGCCACTGAAGTAACATCCCAGTTTCTTTTTTTAATATAAAAATCATTTGAAAACAAATTTAGATACTGTATTTGCGTATCTACAAATTTTTTAACTACACAAAAATATCTTAAAGGTTCAGTATGGCCCATTTTTGAGGCGTGATTTAGTGACACACTTGAGCAAGTGAGTATCTGAACCTGAGTCTTGCTTCCAAGGACTTGCATAATTTTGCACCCAAGTTCAGGAAATTATTTGAAGTAATACCAACCTGATTCAGTAAACTATAATATTTGAAGGCGCAGGCTACTGAGCATTGAGTTTAATATTTGGTATATACTTTATCAGATATACAGAATCTTTCTCCAGAATACGGGTGTCTCTGAGAAAGAGTAAAACGTTCTCTAGTTCTCTTACCTGTTTTTCTGAGTACAAAATACGAAAGTTGTGCAGAAGATGTGGCATGGATGGGCAGAGATCTGTGTCATCCCTGTCGTAAGACAAAGGGAACAGGCTTCCTCGAACACTTTGTTAGAGATAAGCTCGAGCCACTTCAGTGAGAGCCAGACATACAGAAGCAACACTTCTGGAAAAAAAACTTCAATGTATTATTTCCAGCCTTGGTGAAAGACACTGCAAACTCTTATAAGCACTTCATAACATCATGCAAAATTTAAACTAAAATTTTAGGCTGCTGCTGTGATGAGTATTTAGAGGAGAAGTTTACAGTTTTTCAGAGGCTGTACTATTTAATTGTTAACTCTTTTTGTCCTGATCCTCATTACTTCTGAAAATATTTTAATTTGTTTTAATGGAAGCATACAGATGTGCAGAAAGCCTGCTCAACAGCTCATAGACAAACAAACAAATAACCAGACTCTAAAGCTCTGCATTCACTAAACACAGCCTGACATCTTAACCTAATCAAGTGTTGCCCTACTTTCTGCTTTGCAGGCTTTGGAATAGGAATTTAAATATGTTCCTTCAGCACTGGGGCAAAATTACATCCTAAGACAGAAAACACTGAAAAAGTTATCTGATCTCAGTGCTCCTTCCAATCCTACATTGGGAACTTTAGAATGAGAAACTGTTACCAAACGTGATAATGTACGTGATGTGAATTCATAATGGGAGCCATATTCAATTACTGATGTACAACAGCATAAGTTGAAAGGAAGACAGAAAAAGAAACTATTTCAATTTTTTTTTTCTTTGGATGAAAAGAGCTTGCATAGAACAGAAAAATGAACTGAAACTATAAGGCTGGAGTGCTGGCATGGCACACTCTTAAGAAGAATCTGTCTGTTTATGGCTTCCATATGGTGTACAAACATAAAATAACAATGTATCTGAGCAAAAATTACAACTTTTTATTAATGTAAAGCAAATTATTGATAAAACTATTTTCAGATAGTATTAAAAACAAATATGATAGAAGTAAAGGTAAGAATAGAGCGAAAGTGAGGCAATTTTGAATGGTAGACAGGTATGTAGATTATTTCCTAAAAGTTCCATCGATTACTATGAAGCATTTCATTCTTTATGAGTCATCTTTGCTCACACAGCTCCCTCATTAATCCAATGCAGATTGTCAATTAATTCTTCATATTCTCTGTGTATGAGTGTACTACAGAAAACCAGCAATCTGAATTGTAAAATTTGGAAAACGATGCTCTTCTGTCAAGTGTAGATTTATATGCAGAGCTCACAAGATCCTTCTCTGCAGCCAGCAGTACTTCTGCTGTGAGTTTTGTTTAGTCTCTCACAGGGACAAGGCAAGGAGAAAAATATATTTTCTCTGAAAAATACTGCTTTTCATATATCGTATCTACTTCCGAGTATTAAATTCAACTTAGTATATGGGGTGATGATGAGAAATGACCTTTCTGGGGCAGGCGGTGAGTCAGGACAGCAACAGCGATGAAACACCAGCATCAGTCACAAGTGCTATTGGCGGGTGTTCTCTGTCTTCCTACCCTCAGGGTTTCCTCTATGTATTATTAATAGTACATTGTACACCTAACTGATTTGTTTCTTATGCATGTAATACATCTCAATATATAAGTTCAGCAATGGCTGTTGCGTAAGTTTAACATTCAACATTTATCCCTTTAAACTGTTTCCTAAGCTGGTCGTGATCTTCATTTAGCCACCTTATTTATTATCGGATGATGCATATGCAGAATTCTGACCAGATCCCACCACTGTTTACAAGCTCAAAAAGCAACTTAGTTAATTCTTTCTTCATAATGAAAAATGCAGCGTGTTATTTTTATGTACCACTAGGAGAAAAAAAAAAAAAAAGATAAAGAGGAAATGAAATGGGAACAGAAAAACAAAATAAGAAATGAAATCCAAGTTTTTCATGCAGCGATGAAATGCCAAGAAACTGCTCCAGAGAAATGGATTAACTGCCAGCTTTTCTACCTGTTGCCAAGAAAACATTGCTGTGTTCACTGATCCTGTAATTAAACTCAGTATGTTTGGAAACAACTTGTGAACTGTGCCATCTTCTGTGAAGGGGGAGGGAGCTTCGCTCCTGTAACACACCAATAGAAAGGTGGTTCTTCTCAAAAAAGTAGGTAGAAGGGCAAGCTTGGTTTAATCATGTACACACATTCTTTAAGGAAAAAAAGTCAACATTTGAAAAGAGAAATCTTGTTGCCCATAGAGCTTTGGTGGGAAGCAGAGAACTATAATTGGCATCATTCAGAATACTAATGTGCAGGGCCAAAAGTCTTAATTGTTGTTCTTTAATACCCTGCAATACCAGGAGTCTTGCTGACTCCTGTTTTCTTTATCAAAATTTTTAAAAAGAGCTCTTAATTCTAGTGTTTCATAGCATTTTCTTGCTAGGTCTTCTAATATTTAAGTTATTACAATTACCCATGTTGTTCAAGATAGTTGTACACAAATTTGTCAGTAAAACTCTAGGTCACACCAGCACATTTCTCCTCCCACATTTGATCGTGTTCAACCCAATTTTGTTTAACCAAGATTTCATAAAGGCTGGCTATATTCTCCTCACCTTCACTGTAGCCCTCTGGTCTCCTCTTGCAAAGCTTTATTTTACTTCAGACTTTTTTACTCCAGTCCTTGTGCTTTTAGATCTGATGGCTTTGTGAAACGTTGGCTGAATCTTCCTTTGCTCTGTGGCTGGCGGTGTGGGACGGGACAGTCGCCCCCTCAGACTTCAGCCCTTACAGTCCTCGATGTATCAAGAAAGGTCTGGATCACCTAATACGTGCGAGAAACCCCTTGTTTCCAAGACAGTTCCCAATTTTCAGCAGGGGAAATTTGAGATCCCAAAGGAGGACACCACCCACCAGATCGACACCAACCAGCTTCCTTTGGAAGGTCCTTCACATCATGGGACATTTTGCCGTACTTGACTTGAGCTCTTTAAACACTCTTGCCATAGACTTCAAGCCACTTTAGCGAACCTTCTTTTCAGAGGTACAATGTTTATGGAACGAAGACCTTCTGTACCAGCAGTTTTAGTGCAATTTTTGTAGTAGGATGAGGAATTTAATTTGTTTCTGCATCTAAATGATAAAATGATAAAATATGAATAACAATTTGGTTTAGTCATTAGCTTCTTCAACCTTTATCATATTACCTATACTAAAGAAGACAAACATTTTGTTTGGTGTGAAGAAGTCCAGAAAATAGCAGTAAAAATGCCTGCTTGCAAACTAAACTCATTCTGATTGTTTTGCTGTAATTTACTAAAACTATATTTTATACGCCACCACTTAGACTATTTCTGCAAAGAAGCCAGGGGAAAAAAATAAACAGATTCCAGAGTAGAATATTAAGAACTATCAAGCTCCACTACTTCCAGTCTTATTTCTAAGGAAAATGGAAATTGCTGAACTATTAAAAAATATCGTGTAATTTAGAGCGCAATACAAAATTAAGACAGGGATACACAATGTAAGAAAGAGAGCTCTAGAAAATAGACAGACAAGAATATTGTTCATTGTTGTTCATTATGTCAACAGTACCTGAGGACTGACCACTAGCAAGCAAGTCCGGAGAAAGCTGGTTGAGCAGAGTGTGCGTGTGCTTGGTGGCCATACTGGAAAAAGAAAAGAAAAAAAACCAAAATTACAGATAGTCCTCAAAGGTGTCGAGTCAGCATCTCTCACACGTGCTGGGATGCATTTAGAGCCAGTCTGTTTGCTGCAATCCCCTCAATCTTGCGCTGGTCAGGGGTTTATCCGACGGCACAGAACAGCTGCTCAGGATGCACTTCGGTTCCAGTCCCCTCCCTTGTCTTTGTTGCTCTGTCCCAGAGGCAGCCGAGGGTGACAGAGCTGGTGTGTTTGTCTGGAGCTGCTTCACTGCCCAGCAGCTCCGGGAGCAGCAGCTCAGGGCTGCGTGGCCCAGCCAGCCAGAGCTGCCTCTGGGGGACACGCAGGCTCTACCCCAAAAAGTCACTTCAGCTGAAGGCAACTTTCTGATGGTGACACAAGACCTTCAGATGGCTACACTCAAAATTTACATATCAGTACCCAGAGTTACGTGGGACAAGCTAGGGGCTGTGAATCGCTGAGTTAAGCTGTGTTAACAGAAGAATACTGCCTCATTAGTGTTATGGAAGTGTTTCTGACCTTGTTCTTCTCACATAAAATAAGTGTTTGGAGCTGAGGACTCCAGAAGACTTTACCTGCGTTGTTCTCCATATCTTTTGCTTTGATCCTCTTCCCCACGTACAGCAATAGCAGCTGTCAGAAGGTGCAGGTTTAGGGCTGGCAGAGTCACTCGGGAGTGAAGAGCTGAGCGCACCTGGCACCCACACTCCGTTTGGAGGTGGTGAGTTGCTCTGGTTTTCTTCTGCCTTGGCTTGTTTAGTGGACAAGTAACAGACCAGAGTCACTCAGCAGAGAGAGAACTCTGCTCCTCATCCACCTCCAAAACAAACTCGGAGGCTGAGCCAGGTCACTCTTACTTTCCTGGCTTGAACTCCTCCTGCTCTTCATTGCTGACGGTATCACAATATCCACCGCTATCAGTGGACGTGAGTATGCCCAGGTGGTGCATTAACCGTCATTGCTTCTGTTCCTGACGCCACCTAATTAATTCTTGTACTCCTAAGCCAAGCTTTGCTTTTTCGACAGTTTGTTTAGCAGAGAATGAACAGTCAGCTGTTGGTGCTGATTCACTCTTCATCACCTGGGATTTCTCGAGCTGTCAGCAGCGATTCCAAGTGCGACTCTTCAGATTTGCACTGCTGAGCAGTTCCACTTGCTGTGGACCAAGTAGCAAAAAATTATCCACAGTGCTACGTCTCATAACCTAATCAACCGTTTTGTAACCCATTCTGACCTTTGTTAGTACAAAATATTAATGGGACAATTCCCAGGATGAATGCCCTGATATGAACATGTTGTGACTCACATAATTTTCTGTATAACCCTCATGGTTGAAATATTTATATGTAAACGTTTGTTGTTTTCCTTACTAAATGTATCTTATTTTTTTCAGACTGTTTATTGAATTTGTAAAGGCTATTCTAATTTCTAATCCTGCCTTTCAGTATAGTGGGAGCTCCTCTCAAACTTGTAGAACGTTAATAATTATATTCTAACTTCCAATTCCAGCATCCAAAACACCAAAAAAGAAAAAAAAATAACAACAATATTTTAGATGCCTCTGTAAACGCCACCAAGTTGCTGATAATTTTTGACTATTTTTCAACCACCGCTAATTCTATAGCAAGAGTAACATGAAAATCTATGTGTAAATTTGGAGTCGCTGCAAGAAAGGCCAGGAGACCGTGTGAGGTTAGACTTGTACCCCTTCAAAGGAGGCTATATTCTGTAAAGATTATGTTTTCAGTAGCCCTTGCGTTTAATACCATGAGAGCTACTAAAACCAGTTAGCAGGCAGAGCTCAGCCTCTGCGCTATTGCTTGTTGCAGCCCTCTCATCCGATATTTCTGCCTCTTGTCTTGTGCCTGCCCCGACAACAGGAACCACAGCACACGGGCAGGGACATCTGATATATGAGAAGCCACCAACCTCCACAGAGGAGACACATTGCCCGCGATAAGCATCTTGTCTGAGATGTAACTTCTCCCAACTTGCACCAGGTTCTTAATCAGATAATTTGGAGGAGAAAAAAGAAAAAAAATAAATTAAAAAAAAAAAATCAATCTGGCACACAGCCCTTATGTATGACCAGGACTGTATTTCCCTGGATAGCTTGTGAGAATGCCGTCTGAGACACTTTCAAAAGCCGTATTAAAATTAAAATATACAACTCTTACTGCTTCTCCTGCATCCATAGGAGCCGCTACCCTGTTGTGGAGGGAAATCAGACTTGCTTAACATGGTTTGTTGTTCACAGATCCATCCTGTTATTCGCCTCCTACTTATCTCCTGGATTATTGCAGATTATTTTCATTATTCTACAATATTTTTTTTCTAAACTTACTTATACTTAATGAAAAAGAAATGAGTTGGATTCCTGAATAAAATAAATCTTTTCAGTTGTTACAGGAAAATTCACCTGTTCTTTGAGGCTTGCAATGATAAAAGACATGTAATTTCATCAAGTTAAAAAAAATTCATAATTAAAAAAAAAAGGATTTGTCTCTCTTCATTTTTCTTCTTGACCTTATATTGTCTTTAGCATGTGTGGGTACCCTGTACAGCTCCATCAGATTGATTTCTGTAGCAGCTCTGTGTTCCACTGTCTCCTTCCTTTTTCACCATCATCCACAACATTCGATTTCTTCTTATTCTATGACTAATCCTTTTAAAATCTTCCGTTTTATTTGAAAATATGTTATTAATGGCACTATTATGAAAAATTTGCTGCTCATATCACTAATCTTCAAAATGGTTAAGAAAAAAAGAATACACAATCAGTGCATATCTGAAATCCATTGCGATGATACTGTCATGTGGTTTATGAAAACTGATCCTTCTATTCCAGTGGATAGAAGCAAAACCTTTACAGCTACACATGGCTTTAACAAAAATGTTTTGATAAGTCAAAAATATCTGGAGCTCAGGCAAGCTTTGCAACAGGTGAAATTTAACGGCTGAAGTCTTAAAGGTCTTTTCCAACCAAAGGGAATCGACGGTTCCGTTGTCTGTGAGACTGAAGGCCACACCAAAGTTTTTTAGAGACATTAAATCATCTTGGTGAGCCAAGCTGCATCCCAGCCATGGTTTTAATACTCTTCTGGGTTAAAATTCATTGCTTGGCACAGAGTGTTTTGGATTTCTTTTTAACTTAAATCTACAAGCTATTGAGACTAAAACCATTTTTTTTCTCTCTGGATTTTTATTTTATGAATTACCACACATGCTGTTTGGAATATAACAGTAAGAAGTGGTTTTTATATACACAACTCAAAAGCATTAGTTTATAAGAAAAGATTTGACATGTAGTGTATAGGTTGGTTCAGCTGCTTAACCGCACTGATTGTGAAATGTTGAACTCAAACCAGCTCACACAGGATTTGTTTTCATTTATCTCTGTTGGAAGAAATAACACATACAATTTAAGCCAAATTCCAATGCTTTGCTCTGATTTTTACTAGTGCGTGCCATGTAAAATGTACTAATAATGCCAAAAAATAAAACACTGAATGTTCCTCTATTTATCCTCCATGTATCATTTTCTCATTTTGGTAATCAGGCTCTAAAGTGATGGTAATAGAAATAATTCAAAACACGAGTTTTTGAAAGCTGTCCCTTAGTACAGAGCTTTACTGCCTTTGTGGTGGGGGGTTTCTTTGCATGTACATGAAAAAAATTGTCTTGTCACGACTCTTTTTTGTCTTTTTTTATGCCCCACCTACAACTCCCTTATTTTTACTAAAGATTCAGATGGAAAACTGTGTTCTTCTCCCTAGATCTCCTGTTAAATATGACAAATGCATTCCATCTCTTTAGAAAGATGAATAGGCTTCAATTCTGAGAAAGTAATATTGGCACACTTTTTTTTGGACCTGAATTCTAAGGGATTAACGATTGCATTTATAAAGATTTCTGGACTGTTGCAGTAAACACTTCTTTGCTCAATGGATTTAGATGACAATTTACTAAGTAAATCCGCAGGCTCATTCACTTAGATTTTTAGAGTGAATTACAGAAACAAATACGTGGAATTTTTTCTGGACAGCGCAAAATAAAAGGTTGGGGTTTTTTTAGTATAATAGCTACCACATAGGCATATTTCACGTGGGCTTTCTAAAGAGGACTCTGCCCTCATAACATATTAAACGGAAAATTTTTTCAAGGCTTTCCACTAGTGTATGAAAACAAGGCAAAAGAAGCAGGACCATTCCTGTCCTGATGCAGGTGAGATTAATTTTCTGTAGGTATGCAAAAAACCCTCAGTTTTTTGTCTAAATCTGCACTCTCTGTGCTGCTTAGGGAAAGAGACATAAGGCAGGAAAACTGCCTTCTGGAAGTGTCTGCTTCTTGAGGGAAAAAGTGCCTGTGTCCTGGGAACTGACTCTGGGGTGACTCTAAAGGAACTGAGACTAAACAGCCAACTTTTAAAAAGGTGGAGTGAGAACACTGTCCCAGAAGAGATTAAATCTCTCTTGCAGTTGAGGAAGGATCAGAAGAACAGAATCTGGTCACAGAAATTACCAGGGAACTGGTCCATCAGGGATGGATTGTTGAACACACACAGTTCATAGCTCCAAAATTAATGTGTTGTTCTTTTTTATTAATTGGCAATTCCCTAAACGCAATCCTGCAGAATCAGCTGCGTAGCAAATGTGAGACAGTGAGCCCATTCCCATTGTAGAGCATATCATGCAGCATTCGAGACTCTCATGGCAACATCGCTATTACAGAAATGTAATGGTAGCAAATAAATGATTTTAAACTAATATTTACTCTTCAAGTTTGCAGCTAAATGTAGCTTTCACTTGAATGCGTGTGGGGTAATCTCACTTCACCTGCCCCAACAATGACTTGAAGGATGCACCTTGTCTTACCAAAAAATTGCTGAAAAGGTTAGACTCTTCACAAGTAAGAAATGTTCCTTAACATTAAAACTTTTTCACGGGGGGTGTACATACGAATTACCTATGACATCCACATACCATAGTAGCAACTGTGATTGCAAATGCACACATGCGTATGAATAAATAGAACCAAAACTATTGGCAACAGTAGCACCATGCTTCCACAGAAGGTTACAAATCTCACATTACTCCTCATATTAACACCGCGAATTATTCAAATGGCCCTGCTCATCACTGCAGCCACATTTCTGGTCTGGCTTGGTCTGCTGCCTCAAAACTCTGCATGGTTCCAAAGAGCAACTTTCATCACCTAAGTTCTTTTAAGAATAGCATTTCCTTTCTAGTATTTTAGAACTCTAGGACTACTCATTTGGTTTTAAATCACAAAACTATAAGTGTCTCAAATACTCTAGATCATTATTTTATCAATAAAGCTGATCAAAATCTATATGCCAGGAAACCAACAAATCTGCTTTTAAGCACCAATCTACCTCTGAAGCCTGGGTTGTTATTCCTGGCAATGACATTAGTGTGTGACAATAATGCTATTTTAAAACACACCACCTTCCAAAAGTAACCCCAGACTGATTCAAGACAATAATTCTGATTACTTATATATGTGCAATAAAAGGTACCCAGCTATTCTAATCTTGTCCAACTGTACCCATTTAAACTAATTCCTTTTCATCTTTCCTATGACACAGCCAGTTTCCTTGCTGATTTTGTAAAGCTTTTGACGCCTTTTTTTTTTTTCACTGTTCTATTTTCTTCTCAACAAGAGTCGCTCCTTTATTCTGCTTGATAAAAGCAGAATGCTATGACTAACATAGTGCATCAGTTTAACTGCTTTCCCAGAAATATCCGTTTCAAGGGCTTTTATATGTTAATTTGACAATATGCTCACTTCTACGCATATTGCACATGTTCAAGGACAAATAAGATTTCTAATAAAGCGGATTGAACTACATGATGTGAAAACTGCGGACAGCTGGAGGGAAGGTGCAGTGATGGTAACTGGCCATCACGAGGTGATGCAGAAACAATGAGGAGGCCGATAGCAGGGACCTGTCCTGAGGCAGATGCCCTTCAATTACAGAAAGCCACAAAATGGTAATAGGACAGGTAAAGGAATTTTTAAAACAAAATTCCAAGCACTATTATTACAAGATAAACGCAAGGTGGAAAACTGTCAATAGATCATCTAGACAAAAGGAATTGGAAAAATATTAATAAAGCTCTGCATATTGTGCTATGACATCTATCTGTTGTAGTAGCATTCCATAAAAAGGGAAAATATCATCAGGTCGACTTTAATATGAAGTAATTTTTTTTCAATATAGCCAAATTTAAGGATGCTGACTTCATGGAGCAATCAAGGTGTGGTGGCTGTTGTAGATCATTTCCCTACCAAAGCCACCAAAATAGGAAACGTGCCTATAGCTCAGCAGATCCAGCGCTAATAAAGCATTAACACATGGAGGTTACTCAGAGGTAACGAGAACTCTTTGAGGAATATCATCCATCTCCATATTCCATAAGAATACACCATCCTGTACCGGAGCACGTTCTCATTTTACAGACACAGTGTGTGAATGTGGATGCAATTGTGAAGACTGTGCGTCTTGACATAGAAGTCAGAGCTCCTGGGATCGGGCTCTGCGCACAGAACAAAGAGCCTATAAAACCAACATTTTACATTTTGTGCAGCAAGCTTACGATGCAGATTCTGATAGCTGAGAAGAAAAGAAAGTACACGAAGAGAACTAGAACAGTGAAAAGCTCATCCTACCAGACAACATGAAGAGTGACAGAGATGGGGAACAGCCCTGCTGAATGGTAACTGTCTGCGTGTTGAACACAAGAAAGGGCAGCAGGTGAGTATGGCTGCTAGAGGTGCTGTGATGGTAAATAGTCTCCAGCCTGTGCAAGACACCACATGTACCCATTGCCACACCATGAAGCCCATTTTACTGATTTATGCCACCATGTCAGACAACAAACTGATCATGCTGGGCCAAGTGCTGGTCCTGTTCTGCTATGTGGTAGCAGCCCAGGGCAGAGAAATAGCCCCGGGGGAGAAGAGTCAGGATGGTCACCTCAACCATAGCGAGATTCTCCCTGTTGTATCTAGCATAGCATCTTACTGCAAAGCAGCCTGAATTTGTCAAGGGACATCAAAACTGAGACCATGTAGTCCTTCAGTCCTGGAAGTCTCCTGCACCCAAATGCTTCATTTCCTCCTGAACAACATGGGTGAGTTCAGCCGAGACAACTATCTGCCCAAGAGCAGGACAAGCCACAGGGCACAGAGCAGCTGGTGCCGAGCGGGTGCCTGGGATCACCTCGCGGAATTAATCCAGGTGTAAAACTCCTCCTGCTGCTCTGAGAGATCAAGATAGAAAAAGTGTCAAACCCCATCCTCTTATGTGTAAACACTAGTTTGCTGAAAATGTTGGATAACAGGAGCACACAGCGACTCACAATGGCTCCAGGACTTCTTTGGATTACTGGAAGCAACTTTCAGCTTGGATTTTTTGAGCAGCAAGTCCGTATTTCTCAGTAAGCATTCCTGATTAGTCATGTCTTTATTTTATTTTTTTTACTTTTTTGACCTTTTCTAGCTGGGACAACATATTTGTATTTTGTGGACTTCCAAGGATGAAGGTTTTATTTCTTTCTCTCTCCCAGTTCTTGTGCGAGTAGGACAAATTCTTTAGGAATGAATAGAAGCTGTTTGGCTTAGAAAACTTGCCCTTTTTTGGTTCTATCTTTCTCACATGATGTCATGTAGTTATTTTTCTGAATGACTTCAACGTGTTTGCCTCAACAAGTCTGCTATTTTATTATTATTATTATACTTTTCATACTTTTCATCTTCTTTTAAAAGAAAAGTTCCACCCTCTCATTAAAAAAAAAAAATCTTTTTTTTTTCCCTTTTGGTTTTTTCATAATATCTGGGAGATGTATTTTAATGAATATATAAGGTGATAAGCACTACATGTGTTCTGTAAAAATCAATTGGGTCTCCTGCCACAATTTCTGTATTGACAATCTCTGATAATATTGAGCTGATTGTAAATATCATAATTAGCAGATATCTTCTACAATTTTAGTCTTACAGTTTTTCAATGTTATTGTCACTATCTCTATACTCCATTATACTATTTCATTGTTATTATGAAAGTATTACTCTATTTCATACAATTATATTAGTAGGAATTAATGAAATATTCCCTGAAAAAAAGTAATTAAATCTTCTAAAAGAAAGGATTCCAAAGAAAGGGAATTCTAAAGATTTCTGTAGCACAAAGATTCCTGTGGTAACTGGAAATACACAAGCACAACAGACAATTCCCTCTCATCTGGCTTCACAAGTGAAGGGGACAAATTCCAGATTGCTAACATGGCATTTTGGATTGCTAAAATGGAGTTGAGCAATCTGGAGTTTGGAACAGCATTGTGGGACGGCAAACCCAAATCTGATAAGAAGATAATTCGTGGCACCAACTACCTTTCCTGCCCAGTTTGGTAAAACGAATTTGTATAATCTGATTGTTGGCTTCTCAGTGCTCGAATAACTGCAAAGTATTTCCCGAGAAGCCTGAGGAAAAGCACTGGGCTTCTGTCATAGCATTTCTTCTCTACTAGGGAGAATTTATAATAGTATTTTCTCCCTTGAGAATATACTGAATTTAAATGGCTATTGTGTAGGTATTCTGCTACTTTTTGGTGGATACAGCCAGAAGAAAACCCAGCAAGGTACCACAGAACCGATGGTAGCAGCAGCTCCGAACTACCGAAGAGATGTGCCCTTCCGAAAGCACGCGCTCCAATTCTGTGGGATTTTTCCAGAGGAAACAACATGCGTGTAGGTGCCTCGGGACATGTCCCATGGCTGCAGACCACAGCGCGGTGCGAATGAGCTCGACTGCAAAGAATAACCAACAAGACTCTACAAATCTGTCCCTAATATCTCCGACATACTTAGTAACATTGCTTTAAAGATGGCACGTGTTATTTATATAATACTTAAAATCCTTACAAATATTCAATTGCTGTTGGCTTATTTTTCCTTTCTCCACTCAAGACCTTGACATAGCACAGCTGTTCAAAGGTTCATTTTTAATATGGAAATTATTTTCATATTTTAAAAATAAATTCAAGCCCACACGTATCCACCCAGCTTCTTGATGTTTCTCACTTTCTGAAAACCCTATGCAACTAAAATACATCCAGTATGAATTTTAATCCATTTTGACATCAAAGATAAATTCTTCTGTACATTTGATTACTGATGAAATGATATACTTTTGCGATGTCTCTTAACTAGCTCTTAAATTTGAATAATTTAAAATAAAAACATCTGAATTAAACAAATTAAACACTCCATGAAACCTTTTAATTCTTTTTCCATTTCCCAAATCGCATGTACAAAATAATGCCTCTCTATTGGGACCTCTCCTTCCTAAAACCTTTTGCTTACCACTGTTACTTGCTGTTGCTTTATCTGTAGTACCTAATAGTGCGTGCATTTATAATATAGCAGGTAAAGACAGTGAGGAGCACTGGGAACTAAACAGGAGAAACAAACCCTTTGTGCTTCTTTCATGTTCTTCGCTGCATGCCTAGGAGAAGCCCAGAAGTCCACATCAGGATGGCAGAGAGGAAAGCTGCCGAAGATTCCCGCTAGGCAAAGAAAGGCCGCGGAAAACCGAGCTGCACAAATATTTGCACTATGGCAATGTGGTAAGAGATTCAATCTCTCTGGTTATCAAGATAAATTATGTTGTAACTGCCATCTCTCCCCTTCTCTAAGTTCTCAATGAAATTTAGCCAGCTAGTTAAAATCTGACCCTTCCCATCAGAGCTGCTCAGACTGTGGTCTGCAGGAATCAGAAGACAGTCCGTGAAATAAGTGCTTTTTCTTTAATTCATGCACTTTCATTTCCACTCATGCTAAAAAAAAAAAGAAAACACCCCATTCCGCGAAGGAAAACAGAAGTTACGGAATTCAACATTTACACTATCTGTACTCATTTAACAGTCAATGCTTTATGGCATCAATGCATGAGATTGTCTGTGTATCTCTTTTCCTACTGAACTGAGAAATTCTTCATATTCAAAGTACAACTCTCATCCCCACTGCCACAAACTACCATTAACATACAAAAATCTGCTTTACTTCTTATTGGAATAGATAACAAGCTGTTTGAACGTTCATGTTGGGGGGGGGCGGGGCACAGAATAATTACTCACTAAATGGAAAGTTAAAAAAAAACCAGAAGCACAGAAACACCCTTTAATTTCCTTCTCTTTAGTTATATTTTTCTAATATGTTTTCTAATATGTTTGCCATGCGAATCAACTGATATAAGTGCCAAACTGTAAATTTCTTACTAATACATGTTATGTATTAGTAATTTTGTATTTATAACTTATATATCATCTTGCTATTTTCAGGATATATACTGCTACTGAAGAGATGTTTTAACCAAAAGATTTATGCAAGACTTCTAAAAAGAAAAGTGGCAATTGGAGCTGATACATTTCTTAGTCTTCTGTAATTTCCAGAATCATTGACTCTGATGATTATTCATCTTTCTTAAGTTTTAGACATTCAAAATGTTGAGCATTCTCAGCTACAGCCTTTCACAGGAATTAAAAATTGCTTTACATACCTCAAGGGAACAGTAGCCATTTTGCAAAATCCCACTTTTATATGTATGCTAAAATTGGAAAAAAAAAGTGACACAAGAATAAGAAACCTGCTCCACATAACAGCAAGCAAGACGTTGCTATCCTTACTACGCTTCACGGACCAAGTGGGCATCAAGAGAATTTGAAGTACGGAAGCCTGTAATTACTTCTCTGATTTTGAAGAATCCTGTGAGGATTATACAATAGAAGACCTATCGATTTAATAGGTTTCAAACACAGACAACAAATACAAACAAGGCAATCGATACTTTCAAAGCTAACTGGAGTGCAATCCAGCCAAGAGCCTACAGGGAGCTCTGGTACAGCAGGTTAACTACAATGGGGTTTATTTGCTGCATATGGACGTGGCTCAGTGATGGAATCCGTCTTCTTTGGAGAATTCACAAGTAAATACTTCAAATCTGTCTTACAAATCAGTCCCCAGATGTTCTCTCTGCTGTATGAGAGCATCTTCTCTCAAGATGTTAGCTTCTGACTGCTATACCACTGCCACAAAACTCGAATGGTTAACAGAAATGTTCGTCCCATATTATTTAATATTGTTACTCAGGCCTAATAATGGACTCAAGGAGAAAATAAAGAAGAGGGAGGACGTGCCCAGCAGTCTAGTGTGAAATGTAAGGCAATAGGAAACAGAGAACAAAAAGCAGAGGAAGAATGAATATTTAATACATTTCAAAAATAAGGGGGGATCAATAAATCCTTAATCAGTTCAAAAATAATAGTAAATAAAAGATCTTCACAATCCAAACTGCGAAACAACCAATTAAGTGTCAACAGGTAAATACCACTAATATACTCCCCAAAGTGCAAAGATCAGGAAAAAATAAATGGTATCATCCTCCAGAATGTGGATGAAACTGTTAAACATGACACTACAAGTCAGACCATACGTCTGTAAAATGAACGTTCAGCTTATCCCACAGCTGACTTGTGAGAACAGCCTTAGAAAATTAATGCTGACATTTTAAGACATATATTAAAAACTAAAAAGAAATGCAGCAAAACCTCCACAATTTAATGTTTAAAATGAAAAGTGTAATGAAATTTGCTTCCATCTCCCTGTTGATAAAGAAGACCAATCTGCAGGCTTCTGGACCATCTGGATTTCATATCAAACGACAAACAGGATTCAAGTTAAAACCAACAAAAGCTAAATAGGCTTCTTATCAAACAATGTGTTGTTTGAAACAGTTGATCTCATTCAGGTAAGAAACACAGAAAGCTGGATGGTAACGAATGCATGCCAAGAAACACAGAAAAAGCAGCTAGTTTTGGCCAAGGATAATCAACTTACTGCTTTACAGAAGAAGAGGCAGCCTGGAATCCTACTCACTGAAATCAACAGCAAAGTTGGACTAACTCTGGTTAGAGCAGAATATCAAAGCCAGACATGTACCAACACAAAGTTATCTTTTTATTGAGGTAAACAGAACATAAGAGAAAAAGGTTGTGTTTAGAACCAGGCTTAAGGCAAGGAAAAACTTCAGACAAAAGTTTGGCCACAGCTGCTATGAGAACTGGAAAGAAGTAAACTCACAGAACTCTCCCAAGAGAGAGAAAGAGAAGAAAAAAAAGAAAAAAGTAGAAGTATAATCAAGCACTTCACATACATTAATTCTAGATTATGTAGAAATTCAATCTTTTTTTGCAAAAACCTCATGGCCTGATCCATGACACCTGGGATGATGCTAAATGCACAAGTTTTTGAAGTAGTATATAAGCAGAAGCAAATGTATTCTTTTCTCTAGAGATAGATTTCTACAAGTAAATTAATTACTTCAATGAGTCCAGTGGCTGCTCCTATTGCTGGCTGTTGTGTTCACTCTGATTTGGTAAAACACCCGCTGCAATGACAGGTGGTGAAGGAATGCTTTTGCATTCGAGTATTTCCACTATCACCCCTCAACGTTCTGTCTTTTATCTACTGGAATCCAAAACCGGACGGAAGAATATTAAGTAAAGCAACATACGTATTTGAACAGTGCACAAATGTATGCGAGTTGTATAAATACAACGTGTTTAAAAGGCATGGCTGTAACATTTGAAGAAAAAGGCAATCTTGAGCAGAATTTAAACCCATACCCAAATACTAATGACACTTCCATTGGGTTTTAAAAAAAGAAGGATCCAACAGGCATCGGAAGCTGCAAGATGCAAAGGGTGCAGAAAACTCACTGGAGTTTAAAGATGACACCAGAGTAACTTATCAAAAAGTACACTATCCAAAGCATTTTCAGTTACTGGAAAAATAGTATTTTCCAGAGATTGATAGGAACTGTAAAACTTTATAGCACAAATAGAGAGAGTTTTTAGCAGACAAGCGAAGTATTGAGGGGCACACCAGAATCCCAGAGGTACCTCTGCTGGTTTGTCATCCTCACTATAAATCAGCAGTAAGAAAAATAATGGTTGACTTGGAGGATGCTTTTCTATGGTGTAAGCTTTGCAAAGATTCAGTATGCTCAGGAGATAAACGTAATCAATATAAAATAATCGTTTAAATGTAGGTTATTTAATTCCAAATATTATGTTTATGCCAATAAAAATGAAAGCATAAAATAAGAAGTGTCTGGAGTTAAAAGTTAGTGATTTTGGAGGCCTTATTCTCTCCTTTATGGCACTTCACGTACATATTCGTTTCTGTGCAAACTGTAAGCAAAACTAAGATTGTCTACTTGGTATTTCTTATCTAACAGACACTGGACATACCACGAAGTGAGAGGTGTCTTGTACTTGTTGATTCCCCTTCGCAAGTTGCACATGTCACTTTATATGTGAATTTATGGGTGCTCATGAGACAACTGGAATTTTGCTGCTCGAGATTTCATCCGCTGCAGAGTTTTGTCTGAATGACGAACTCTTCCTGCTCTCAGTTTAAGATGTGAGCACTCAGACTGCTTAGTCATAGTGCAGTGAGGAACCTAAGAGTTAAACAGAGTAATCACAATTAATTAGTCATCAAAAATGTTAATTATTAAAGATTATTAAGGCCTGAGGAAGGTCAACATTGAACTGATATTCCCAGTGAATTACTTACTTAATTTTTTTTGTTTCAAGCATCTGGATTCTTACAAATATCCTAACTTAGAAAATCTTATTTGATAACACATTACAGGAATTACAGAGAGCAGAATTACCGCTAAAGCCTTGAAAATAATTCATCTATATAGTTACCTCATTGTGAATCATGTAAGACGGTTCACATGTAAAGCTGATACTGTAAAGAAAGATCTCTGACTTACAGATACAAAGATAGTTCTGAACTTTTACAATTCAGTGGTTTCTGCAGAATCCCTCAGACAGATTATGTTCCTTAAACCGTGATAATCAGATATAACTGTCATGTCTCATAACTCTTAATAGCGGGTGAAAAGGCTGAGTAACTGCAAATTCTTTATAACCATTAACTGCTGGGAACACCAAATAAAGCCAGCACCTTTCACACACTGTACTTTTTTATGCTAGGTACACCTGCACCTTAGCTCTGTAACTTTTTACACTAATTCCTCCGAACAAAAACTGGGGGAAAAAGTACTGCAGTTCACTGCTGAGCATGTGAAATTAAGCTGCTATTCGTTAAATTTTAACATACAGAGCTGCGAGCTGCGATGACCGCAAAGACAACATTCCTTTGGTTCTGCAGCCGCGCTCCGGGCCAGGGGCTGCCAGTGCAGGGAGCTCTTTAACCAGCTTGCCAAGAAATTCATCTGCTGGGGCTCTCCAGCTGTGGTTGTCCCTTCACAAACAGCTGGCACTGTTTGAAGAGGTTACTACTTTCACCCGTTTTTGACCGTCCCCAAGGCCCAGTAAGCGAAGCGGACACCCTGAGCCAGTGTGGTTCAGCGGAATCACCTCCAGCTCCAGTTCGAGACGAATGAATTTGTGATGCCCCTGAACGGTCCCTGCACCTCACCCCTCTGAGCCCCCCGAGGGGACAGTGTGTGCCCCCCAGCGCTGCAGAGCTCTGACGCATCTGCTCCATGCGGAGAGAGGTCACAGGAATAACTAGGGGATAGAATTATCAAAGATTTTGCTGTTTGAATCCAGCAAGTAGAGATCATATTAGGAGTTATATCCGTAAGGGTTAAAACTTGGTTAAATACATAGATTTTTCACAGAAATAACAGAAAGCACATGCTCAACAGGCAGGCCACTTTCCTGCCAACATCGAATCTCAATTCCAAGCCTTTGGGTCATTCCAGTATTTCAAAGAAAAGAGTTGCCAGACCTTTGTTTTTTAATGAGGACAATACAGAACGCTGGCCCCTAGTTTAATTTTAAAAAATGAAATAATAAGAAAAAATATTTACCGTGCTTACACTGGAAATACAAAAGATTTCTGTTCTATGGTCTATCCTTTTTAATAGTTAACGTATTATTAATGTAAATCATTCTACAAACAAAGAATGGGTCAAAGTTTATTTTCTAGAGTTTCGTGGTTTCTTTTTAAACAAATGTATTTTAAAAACTTGACTAAAGTGTCCAGCAGAAACAGCAAAGGCATTCATCACTGCCTGTGATTATTTGGTTTTCACGGTACAGCAACGTAACTTCTATGAATACTTATTAAGAATATTTAGATGCTTGGAGCAAGTGCCAAAACATTAATCCTGAACAATCTGAAGCTTAAAATTTCTTTCATTCTCAATTATATTCTTCATATGCAAGAAATACATTTAGTTATGTGATTATAAGCAGATGTAATAAAATATACACTGATGTAAAAGTAGAACACTTAAAATTGCATCTCAGTAATTTTTTCTTCTAAATGCTCTATTGTATATTAATTAGCATTATTTTCGAAACTCAGTCATTTGATATCTGAGAAGTTTTTAACACTATGAAATTTTAGCTGATGAGTTCATATGTACATTCAGTCTGGAAAAATCTAAGGAAAGTGATTTAATTTGAAAATGGTCAACACAACAGCGCAAGCATGGGTGCTGGAGCTGAGTTAACACAACGGCTGAGGTGCTGCCGTCAAGGGTTCCCCTGCCTCTGGCCACATGTTTGCATTCCCTCCCCTTGAACCAGCACCTGCTGACAAGGCCCTTGTCTGAAGGACCCTTCCCATCTTTTTCAGTAAGTTCAGGGAGTGAAGCAAGCAAAAGATCATCCTTATAGAAAAGGAAATGGACTCCTGCCAGATGAGTTCCCTGCCCTGGACTAACGGAGAGGCAGGAGCTGAAGCCAGGATCGAGATGACTGTTCCCATCAGGAGCAGCTCTGGGATGGCTCAGCCAAGTACTCAAACTGCACAAAACCAAGCAGAAGTGATGTCAAAAATAATGGATGGTGCTGCTGTTCTCTTGGAAACTACAGCAGAAAAAAAAGAAGATGGTGGCTTCAGGGGTGACAAAAGCCAAAATTATGTTTCCAAGCCTCTGGCTGCCTATGTGGTTAGAATATATCATCTTTTTATCTAAGAAGTGTTATCAAACAAGACTTGGTTGTCACTTTGAGTGATGAAAATTAGTAAATAAACCATATAGAAATGGTTTATTCTTAATGAATCAAGAAATAAGCTGTGATACACAAGGCTTGATGCTACTCAAGCCTTTATGATATGCTTAACGTGACCTTTTAGAAAACAAACAAACCACAAACAAACCAACCTACCCAAAGAATACTTTAGAACTATAGAAAATCAGTGTGAAAAGGACTGCTGGAAATCTCTGATCCAATCTCCTGCTCAGAGCATGAGCGATGTTGAAGTTAGGGTCAGTTTCTTTGGAACATGTCTAGTTAAGCTCAGATTCCACCCACTCCAGCCTCTTCTGCGGAGAAAAACACCCCCAGTGCCTCCTTGCCCGCCTTGTTCCAGCCCCCAGGTCACCCAGGTGTCCTCTGCTGGTCTCTCCAGTTTGTCAGCATCTCTGGGGAGCCCCAAACCAGCCACAGCACTGAGCTGAGCCTCACAAGTGCTGGTGACAAGGGGAATAATCACTCACCTTCCACAGGGCCAGTAGTTTCCTCGAAGCCAACCACGTTGGCCAGGCACAACTTCCATGAGCAATTTCCACGCCTTCTGAGACCTCCCTGTATCTTCATAAAACTAAGCTAAGGAAACATTGATTATTTTAAATATTTGCAGACCAATAAAAACCATAAATATTAACTTGAGATATACATGATAGGTTTTTTATGGAAAAATTTAAGACGCATTCACAACCTTCTTGTCAGTTGATCTTGTGGGCAAACACTGAACTGCTTAAAACAAACCTGGAAAGATATCGAAAAGGCTTTTCTTGCATCAGTTCTTCTCATGTTTCTGATTCATAATCTATGTGAGATTCTTCTGCTCAGAGAAGCACTGGCTGTATCTGTTTGAGATTTATATAAAGCAGCTGCTGACTTTGTAACAAACCATTCTACTCAGAAGTTATGTGGTGTGTCAGTTCTCACATTTCACATTTTATTCCACCTGTTCACATATTCTGCCCACAGAAAGCAGTCAGGTGAACAAGTATGGTGTGAAATGTAGAACACCACCAGTATAGCTTGGAGGTAATACTCAAAACTGGTTAGAAACTGCGTTTGAAACAGCGTATGTCACAATGTGGGAAATCTATCCCTGAACAAAGCAGGAGTCCTGGTTGTGGTTATGAAACTGCAGTATCATTAAATACCTCAGAGGATGTGAAGTCAAGCACACGCTGCCAGGGCTGACTCATCCGTGCCTCAGACGTGGGACTGCAGAAAATGTCCCACCCTGGCAGTGCCCAGGAAAGAGGGAAGAAAAGAGGGCAGTGGGGCACCTGAGCCAGCCAGCAGTCAGTTCACCCAGCTCCTCCTGCAAGCCAGGGTCTGCAGCTCCAAAATTTCCCAAAAAGCTGAAAGCAAGATCAAATGCTACAACTGGACACCAAAAGCTAAAGCATTTGGGAAACGCCGTATGAATGACAAAGAGACACAAAACCCGTGCACGAAGAAGGAGCAGTGAGACATGCGCTGCTGACTGCAGGCCAGCCAAGAGAGAGGGAAACGGGCCTCAGAATTCTGCCCCAGACCTGCAGGCAACGTAATTTAGACAAGTTATGTACAGGAGTGGAAGACACGGAGCACACAGACTATGTCCGAACAAAATTCAAAACTGAGGAAGGGATGTATACACAGTACATTTAGTGTTTACTCATCTGTATATTTTGTGCCAGCTGATAGAAAGCATCATTGATTTGACAGAATTTTTACATCTCTGCTTGCCTACTTCAATTATTACATGTTTCTAAGAGATTAACTGTAAACCCTGAGCGAGCAAAATGAGGGCTAAAGGAAAAGATGTGCCCACTATTTCAGAGACCCTGGGGACACACCTGTCAGGACTCATCCTTGGGGCAGGGGAGCACATGCAAGTAGCCAGCGAAGTCTCACATTTACCAAGGAACAGAAGACAAATAATCCTGCCTGGAAACTGAACCAGAGAGAAACCTGTTTCCATAAGAAACCTGCTTCCAGCTCTGATCAAACAGAGCTTAAAGGTATATGGGCTTAGAGAGCTAGAACTGAAACAAAGCGATCCAGCCTGTTTCCAGCTGAGGGGACGTTACTGAGCCTGGGGCACGTCTGGGTTTCTTCTTGCTATTACACAAGTTGAAAATTTCAGGTCAGTTGTCCAATTTTCACTTTCAATAAAAGTTAACACAGTTGCGATGATTTTAGGAAATGCTCCGTGCAGTCGTACTTACAAATGGCTCTTCACTACTGAGTGCTCTTCATTAAATAACTTCAGCAAAATTTGAGCCACTATTTGTTTATCTTGCTAGTCTTCCTATGGTTTTAGCCAAATACCAAAGGGGGATTTCCTGCCAGAGATAACTACTTGATCCTAATGAAAATGTATATTCTTCAATATATTGTAAAATTACACCTAGGCTACTAAACTGGAATTTCAAACCATTTGCAGATATACCAGAAATAAGAACAACGTTCAGAGCTGTCTCCTTAACATTATAGGGAACTAGTTGTGTTCCTGACTTCTTTACTCATTAGAATAATTTGGAACTTTTCAGGATAATTTTTTGCATTTTTAATATTTTCAACTCCTCTTCATTTTTATGTGTTTCTAATGTGTTCTTAGGACGAAAGTATGAGTGTGCATTGTCATTGCTTTCTTATTTTCTGGGTGGAGAACCACAAGCAGAAACTTTGGAAATCACACATTAGTGCGATGTCCAAGTCAGCCCGTGTCCAAACAGCTCTGCCTGCCACGCACTTCAAAGCCCTGGCAGCCTCAGGCAGGACGCGGCCAAGCTCCGCTTCATTTCCATGGTGGTGAATCATGACCATAAAAGAAGCTGTGTGAATGTCGAGGGTTTTTTTCTGCACACGGGAAACAATAAGACGTTAATAAAAAATAAGGTCGAGGGAGAAGTATGGAACTGTTCTTCAGTGAGATCTAAGTGGCCAATTTTTTCCACCTGGTACACCCAAGTCAAAACATTTGTTATTAGAGACTCGCACTGTGACTCACATGCGAAAATTCCAGGTACAGATTTAATTCGCTCCTAACTCACTGACAAAACCTGACAAACGAGAGAAACCCTTTATGGCAAAGTTTAGGGTAACTCATTCCAGAGCATTCTATCTTCTCTTGGGCTTATTATTTGGGAAAAAAAAAGTAAAGTATGGCAAAATCCTTGTCATTTAGCTCACAGAAAATTCAGCTTTTTGTAAAATTAGATATCAAAGCTAATGAATGAAGCATTAACACATATAATGACTTCGTGTTACCACAAATTCTGATACAGAGATTATGAAATCTTCGTATTTTCTTTTGAAAGACATTTCAAGGATTCATCAGATTCATATGAAATGAGAAGATCCGTTTGTCCTCAAACAAAATTGCTTTTAAAAGCAAACCGTATGGAAAAAGAGACAACTGCTTGCAAAATTGTACTTTGTAAAATGCTTGTCCAGGAATATTTCCTCTACATTTCACTGTTTTGTTTACAGATATAAAACTGATTTTTATTCCAACAACATAAAAGAATGCACTTATTTCAGCATAAGATAGGATATGCTCTATCAAATCCCAACATCATACCTCTTTCTTAAAAGAAATAAAGAATTACGTAAAGCACATATCCATTTAATTATAGCAGAAGAGCCTAGTCCTGCTACTAGTGCTCAGAATAGTACAGGATGCACTGTAACATTTTTTTTTCTTTATGAACATCTACGTGAGAATACATTTAAATGGGAAGCTTGACTCTCAAGGGAGAAAAATTAGGAAAAACAAAACTGAGTGAAATATGAAGTTCAGATATGTTTTGGAACTCCGTGCTCATTTAGAAAAAAGCCCTTCACTTCAGGACGGCAAAGTCAGCATCTGAGATCTTTCACTGAATTATCACGTTTGTCTACCAAAAGCATGCAGCAACTGTACTTGCTGTGTAGTAACATCCAAAAAATCTGTTTTAAAGGACAGAGAGTCAAAGTCAGATGGGAAAACATTAGGAAATCTGAGATTTTTGCGCAACCTTAGATATTACCTTCTTTGTCCAGTCTGTTCAGTAATCCGACACAACAGGATGATTCATCTCAAGGCTGAAATGAAGTTTGTAACAAAAAAATCCAAACCCCTCCTTTGGAATATTTCTGTTTCTTAATATTTTAATTAGTAAGAATTTGTGAAGGACATTAAAGCTTCCCTACTCCAGCTACAAACTTCAGAAAGTCTCACACTGCAATAGGAAAAATAACACCCACAATTTAATGATCTGTATGAAATCTTTTTGTGTTTTGTCAGATAGTGTAACAAAACACCTGTAATTCCATACTGGGAAGTGCCTGAAACCAACCAAAAAATCCTTGCAAGGTGGGTTTTTTCAATTAGTCATGAAAAGTATTAAAAGCAAATAATAACCAACAGCTGCAAACAATGACTATGTAGGATCAAACAGCAAAGGACTGCATAAAGCTTCATTTCACAAAGAGATGGTATAGTGTCAAAAAGTTCACTTCACACAAATCTAAGTAGAGGTAAACACTGATTTTAACTATTACAGATGTAAATAATATTAACATATTGTGCTGACGCTAAAAAAATATTTGGCCCGGAAATGACATGGAATGTTGTAAACATCTAATGACAAATCGGTTAGCACAAAAAGCGTTAAAGAAAAAAAAAGAAAAAATTTAGAAACCACAAGAAAACAAAACAAACCCCTAAATAACCCCCAAAATGAAAAAGATGTAGTTTTTCCTCCAGTGATCCAAATGACAAAAATGAATGCTGGGAATCAACCCACCACAGACTCATCTGTTACGTATTTATGTTAAAAACATCATAACATAAGGATGTAACTTGCAGAATTTCAATCACCTTTAATCTTCTTGTGAACATAACAAACCGTACTTGTGATAGAGGAAAAAACTTCCACTTCTCCTTCAATTACTTCAAAAACCAGCTCTATGTTACAACACAAATCATGGTTAATCAAAATGAATTGATTGCATGTAACATATTACTTAATAAGTTCTACCCTGTATTCTGCCATACATGCTGCATGTCACCTTTCAGCAGTAGTTGTGTGTCCTTACTGTGTTTTAGACAATGCGTTACAAAAAGAGGGTAAGATTGAAGTGTTGATCCTTCTTAGCAGTGGAATCCTATTCAAGATATAATTGTATTAAGTAGCCTAGTAACTAAACAAAATGCTGCCTAACATGCATTGGTCCTGGGCAAATGTTTATGAAAAAGAAACAAATTAATCTCTAATTTACACAAATTAGAGCAACAAAAAGTTGGGGTTTAAAAGTTATACAACCTAAGGTTTATCTGCAGGAATTAACTTTCTTAGATCAGTATCTTTCTAATCTGTTGCCGTAATTGTAAATTATCACTTATCTAAACTTAATAGCGAGATGCAAGAATTATAATTCTTTCAAAATAGCGTTTAATTATCAGAAATAAGAACAGGAGGTAGACGCAAGCTGAACTAAGCTTACGTGTTAACGGTTTTCACATCTGGGGAGATGCATTTTACAAAGTAGCCCGGTGAAAGTAACTGTAATGGTATTGTTAATAGTATTATTAATAGTAATTGTATTACTATTACTGGTCTGCGGAACCAAACGCTCCCTCTCAAACAGCGGGGCCGCAACCCCGACTGCTCGATTATTTCTTCCAGCCGCTCATGACCCACACTGATTTTGCATCTTGACTCAGAAGAGATCACATCGCCTTGTGTTGGAACCGAACAGAAGGGATTTGGTTATTTTTATAAGGATCTATATCGCTGCTGTCAAGCTCTGGAATAATTAGGGGAATTTAGCTAATGGAGGCCTAAAGGAAAAAGACACAAGTTTTGAAAACCAAGTGTGTGAATAAACAAGAAGCTTTTCTGTTTGGAAAAAAAAAAAAACACGTTAGTAAAAGAATTAAACAGCAAAAAAGTAATGAGAGAGCATGTGTGTTGATGTGTTTCATAAACATGCTACAGTCTCATTCTTCTGTGGTGCAAATCAAGTGTTGCTGACACAATAATTTCAGAGGTTCATTTTAGTTTGTTTTGTTTTAATGTGAAGGCAATGATTATGCCATTTCTTTTGTTTCTGAAGCGTATCTGTGCTGGTTTTTTAACCAGCGGATGCTTTCCTATTCCAAGGTGCCCAGAATCAGTTATTTAAGTTAGTCCATCCATTTTAACATACATTAGGACTCAGAGATCCTGTGGCTACTGGATTACCCACCCACCTTATCTGAAATTACTTAATATTTTTCCCCCTTTAGTTACACCTTATTTCTTCAGAAACAGTTCTGGTTTTTGATATCTGCAAACCATCAGTCAGTTACCAAATTTACTCAAAAGATATAAAACAATAATGTGGAGTTAGATAAAATTGAAAACATTTTTTGTGGGTTTATTTTTTTCCAGTTTTTCAGCTTTTGCAATTATTTAAAGTACATCAAAACTATACATTACACATATGACAAGTGTCTGCTTTCAGTCACCAAAGCTTTATGTTAATTTCTCTTCCATGCAAACCCACTAATCCCACTCTAATTTCTAGGAGAGCATTAAGCAAACCTTCAGTTAGAATGCTCAGTCGAGAATACAGATACTGCTTTGCAGATTTTAGCACCCATATTACCTTGTTTTCGTGCTATTCTTGATAGTTGATAACATGCTAGCACCACTCCCTAGTTGGTGAGAAGTTCAGGCATGGTAAGCCAGATACAAGCCCAAGTAAGACTGAAGCTCTAGCAAAGATACACTATTATTTCCTCTCTTCTTGGGGAGGAATTTGAGGAGATGACACAGCTCAAAAGACACTAGATTGTCCCAAATACGTACTGTCTCTGAAAATAAAGGCCTGAAAAAGACAGCCAGAGTAGGGTATCAATTCCTGTTCTACCTCATCAGTTGATACCATTTGACCTGCACTTGCTACCTCTAACTCCAGCTCACGTTGCAGACAAACATGCATGTGGTTCCCCGGAGACAACCATTAACTGATGACTTCAAACTATTATGCTGCAAAAATAGCAGGAAATACATTTTCTGAAATACCAGTTACGTACTTGAAAACAATGTAATTTGTTTTTAAGTGCCGTCTTACAGCTTGTGTAAAGAGTAAGGCCTGGATGGACAAAAGGATTTAGTGTGGTTGGATACTGAAGTCCAAAACTCTGCTGACCCTTTTAATCACTTGACATCTGTAGGAACCTAAAGGACAAAGTACCAGGACAAAGCTCCCTGTGCATCTAAAGGAAGGCTTATTGGCCTTCCTTATATACCATCCAAAGTAAAGTACCAAATGGAAAACTGCTAAGTGAAAGGTAACAAAACATGCGGTTTTTAACGGTTTGCTGTGTGTATGACACTATTTCTCCACTTAATTTATTCAAAAAAAAAAAATTATGGGTTAGGAAAGTGATGGAGACTGAGTACATTACAGTTCTTTAGGGAACTCTGAGTTAGGAGACCAACAGATTCTTGTTTTGACAATTTATAGCAGCAAACAAATAATCACAAACATTTATTACGGTTTGTATATAAATCCCAAGATTTATATATCCTTGCCTGTGGGTTTCACATAGCTAGGAACACAAGAGTCAACCATTCAGTAACAGGTGATGCAGACGCAAATATTAAATTCGAAGTCCTAGATCATTTTCAAACAGATGGCTTCATAATGGTCTGGCTTATTGAAATAAAATTTTGCTCAAGCTTGTCAGAGGAAGACTGCTTAACTGAAACACTATTTAATAATTTCTAATTGTGTATGTGCAAAATAGTTCAAGCTCACGCACAGTAAATCAAGAAATTTCACGCTGCAAATGCGACACAATATTGGCAAGTGTAACAAAGGCAAAGTGATAACATTTCAAAAAGAACATTTCCCCAGGAGGTAAAACTGACTTGTGCAGATTCTGGGGAGAAACAAACCGGCAGCTCTGGCTTGTCTGCAGCCTTTCCAAAAGCTTTATCTCGGGCTCTTGCAGCCTCCTACAAGATGTCAATAATCAAACCCATTCAAGCCATCTAAATTGCACCTGTTTGCACAGGGCTTGAACTCTAACTTGTTGTCTGAAGTTCGTTTAGTTTCCAAAAATCTCATTAAATACTGTTATTTATTAACCCATTCATTTTGAAGATCTCTTGGTTTACATAGGCCTGTGAAAAAGTAAAATCAAGCTCAAGCCTAAAAACATTTGGTCTACGTGTTTTGTGTATTAACTTCATCTTTTTATCAAAACGCATTTAATATAAAGCATTTATTTACTCAGCATATATAAAGTCCACAAAGATGCACTTTAGAATTTTTAAATGGAAGTAAAAGAAATTAAAACACGCTTTTGGGAAAGAAATATTAAAAATAACCTGTGTTTGTAGTACAAGTTTTCAGGAAGGTCAAAGTAATGGATCTTTGGAAACCCTGGACTTAATGTCCTAATTAGGTCATCCCAAAATAAAAAGTAACTTTTTACACCATTTTGCTCTTCTGCAAGCGGGGATGACATTTTCTTAATTCCCATTTATTATGTATTTTGATGCTTTAATAATTGTTAAAAATCAGATTGTCAAGGAAAATTTGCTTTGTACATAAAAATTATTTAAAATAGGTAGTTTAAATACACTTTTCCCCAGCTTGCTACCTTAAATCCAAAGGAGGGCTGTTATTTAAAAATCACTTTAAAGCTCTAACCCCACTCACATTTTAAGGTATACCTTTATCACAGGGACTTCATATCTAACATTCTGAATTGACAGTAGTGAATTATCAGTCACAAGGTCCAACTCTGTTGCATATATCCACCCACAAAATCAAAACAATTTAGTATTTGCAAGGGCCAAAGTTTAGTCTGATAGTTTTTTATAGTAATGGGAATAGCTCACCTAAGATGTAGCTATTGCTTTACAGAAGATGAACAATTCCTACCATATAGTTTATAGCATCTTATCCCCTGATCTTGGAGTCTTGATCCCATTTACGTGATCTACACTAAAGAAACTAACTAAAGGTTACTTTTTTAAAAAAAGTTCTTTCTAAGTGTTTTTACTTCATATTCAAAAATCCCCTCTTGGTATATTTAAGGAGAAATAACCTCAAACTGAAGCAAGCACGTTAGCTGGTATTTCAATACTGCAAGTCTATTAGTCTTGCTCAATCACACTTGGCTTTTCTATCCCCCTCTGTTTACCTCCAAGGCTTCAAAAGGTGTTCAAGCTACTTCCCATCCACTCTCCATCTCCGGCAATGTCTTTTGTCGACTGTCACACAAAGTTTCAATGGACTGGCTATAGGAAAAAGAAATGGTTCTTTAGAAGTTCCTGTGCTAGTAAAGTTACGTGCACATCTACATATTACTACTTGTGTCAGGTTTCAGCGGGTATGAAGAACAAAAGCTGAAGCTTGAAGCAACCAAGTCCCTCTATTTGCAGCAACAGTACCAATCATATTCCCATATGTTCCAGAATATTCTGTGTTAATGCACAGCCATCTTACATGAGTGTGAGCAGATATTGGGGTGGTTGAAGTCTCACGTGAGGGCCAGGGCCTGGAAACTCGAGGCTGCTCTTATTTGTCTGCAGAGGCCCTGATCAGCTGGTTCTTCCGAGTCAGGGCACATACAGCAGACACCTGCTATAATGTCACCCTTCCCTGTCCTCTCTTTAAAACCATGAGCTCCCAGCTGGCTCCTCATCCATCCCCAGGCAGAGCCCCATGCACCCCCGCAGCTCTCTCACATGAGAGGCCACTCTCTGCCTCATCTTTCCACCCTGTCCTTCCTAAAGATCCCACATCGCTCCATTGCGACAGCCCGGTGATGGAGCCAACCCACCACATCTTCATGATCCAAACAACATCGCAGCCCCCCAGCTCATCCTGTTCATTCCCCACACGGTAGGCACTCGTGTAAAGGTGCTGCAGTAGCTCAGCTCCAGCAGGATGGGCACTTTGGGGGATTTCTCCATGATGGTGCCTTGTAGGCACGTCTTTGCTTACAAGTGTAAGCAAGCAAGAGCAGCTCTTCTTCCTCTTTCCAATATTTTGATGCTCATTCTTTAGAATGAAACAATGACATCCAGAGAAGGCAAAGATGTTTCTTGAAAAATGTAATATTAACAGTACATGGAAAAAGCAATGCCTAGTCGGCTTTCTTATTTTTTCTGCCTTGTCTTTCTGCAGTTTCACTTAAGTGTATGACATTCCTGACTTCCCAAAAGGCTTTCCTTAGCAGACAGATGCTTAAGGTGCCTCTCCACTTTCATAATCTGCTACAAATTAACTTTCTTTGCACTAACAGTGCTTTACAACTGGCTGCATAACATAAAGGAGAGAACAAGAACTATCTACTTTGTTTCCTTACTTTACATTCTTCCCCTGCTACTAGCTAGAAGGGCACATACCATCTGGCTTCTCCTGTACTTTACCGTAACATCCACTGTTATTCAGGTTTTCCACAGTATTTCAGAAGGTACCAAACTTTCCATTTCTCATGGACAACACTAGAGATGCAGAAGCACCGCTTCCCAGCCAACAAATCATTGATTAATTCAGAGACAGAACTAAAATTCTTGAATGTGACATGCCACAGACTCGAGCTTTCTACCATAGCTACCATTTCCGATTTATCCTAGTTTGAGCACCTTGGGTAAGACTTTTCTCAAATAAATTGCCGTTTAAAGGTTAAGATCGGTTTGCTCTGACTGTTGCTTTTGCTCTGCAGCTGATGGGAAGAGCTGGGCAGCCCCAGAAGACGATTCATTCTTATCAGACAACACCCATGTCAGTGTGAGATGAACTGTCCTCCAGAAGGGTTCGTTCCTATTGAAACTGATGTAGAGCTTCAACTACAGGCAGACTTAATTAGATGTTTCAGCAAAATTAATCCTTCTCTTCTATTTGGAATCCAAGTCCTTCAGTCTTTTGTTTAAGAGGAGATGTTTAAGTGTTTCTCATCCTTAGAACCAGCAGATAAATTAACGCAGAAAGAAAATGTTTGGCAACTCATTTTGCCAATTTAAAATTTTCAGAGAAATAGAAGCTGAGACTGTCACAAAGCTGAGCCTTGCCTGACACCTCCTGCAGCGGCTCCGGGAGCTGGGGGAGGGATCGCAGATTTTGTAACCTGCCTCTCATTGACGTAAATAACAGATGTTACTTCTGCCTTCAGGACAAGGGAAATAATGTGAAAACTGATAATTGCTCACCTTCTAAAGTGAGATCACTGTGTACACAAAGATTCTAAAAGCTTCTAAACAGAAGATTTAATTACATTGTTTCTGTTTATAGAGGTCATTTTCTGCTGCAGCAATCTAAGACTGCAATTCGGGGGCGGGGGGGAAAAGTCAGTTGAAAGTCAGGACACTATAAATGCTAAAGTTATTCTGCACAGAAATCCCTCTTGTACCGTACACAGTCAATGTTTATATTGCAACAAAGTATTTTTAAAGTTTACACTGCAAATTTAAAAAAGTATAAGTGACTTATGTATGTTCAATTTGGCTAAATTAATTATTTTGGGATAAATTCGGTTTATATAATGACTTGAGTTGCTTCTACTACAGACTCAAATGCTGCACTTTGCAGGCAATGCAATATAATACACAAGGACTTGCAACCTGAACAAATTAAAAGTATTTTTTAGAGTTTGCTACCTTTCTTTCTGAGCCCTGGAGACTTGTCTCTGCACTCAAAAATTTATTCTGCATAAATAATGTGTTTTATGAGTTTATATACTGTATGGTTTGTAAACCCCAGACACTTTCAAGCCACCTTTCCAAGCCTTGTCCTGGAGATACCTGGCTCACCAACAATGTTGTTATTGGCAGAATGTACATGACCTTTTAAAGAAACCCAACAAAACACCACTTTACTTTTTACTTATAAGTACTAATAAGTCCAAACAAAGCACAAGAGAAAACGCTGTATTGGAATAAAATAGAACAAAGACTTTGATGAAATTTAAAAAAAAAAATCTTGAAAGTTAATTTAATCTTAAAATTTTCATTAAAAATAAAAATGTAAGAACACAAAGAGAGTCTAAATGGAAGCTGAAATTAAAAGAAAAAAAAAAAGCAGCATTGTTTGTTCCTTGGTATACTCTCTATTCTACACACAAACTCAAAAGTAAAAGGAGGAGGGTAAATTACAGTATTGCAGGGAGATACTTCTCAGGAGAGTTCAAGAGGAAAAAAAAAGGCAATAACCAAAAAAAACCCCAAACCAACCAAAAACCAAATTCAACTTACCCTTATTTTTAATGTAATCAGAGCAATACAAATAAGTGGTCTGGACCTTTGAGTCTTGGTCTGTTCTGGGAGACTGAAGGCACTAGATCTGAAGAAATGACTACGGTTAATAACACTGAGCACATGAAACAGGATAAACCTTTCTCTTTGTGCCTACATGATGTTTTAAACTGTATCAAGAAAATATTTGAAGAGAACTGTAGCAGTTACTAAATGTCACTGGAAAGTATTTTTGCATATTTATTCAAGGAATAAAAAAAGAAGTAATGCCTTTTCCACCAGCTCCCGAGATGAAAAGGGCATGTTGTCCCACAGACCTCCATTCCGACACAAATACACACTTCACATTACTCAAGAAAACCTGGACTATGATTTAAAGGAACAGCTATTCTAATTGTTCTTTTACTTAATTTCCGTTGTCTCCTCCCAGATGGATTATTCGTGTGTAGTATTCGAATTGCATAGAAAACCACTTTCTGTGTAACAGTGTAAGTACCCAGGTTACGGTTACGGTTAATATTTATCTGCTTTAACTTAAGAGATATTTTCATTGCTTACCGTAGTGAAGATGTTTCAAAAAGTAAGAATTTGTCTTTTTTTGCCTAAGGCGACTTCCCAGAACGAATTTCCATGTGAAATCTCTTACACGGTAACGAACTGCCACACGCACAAGGACTGAGCACACGCTGTTCAAAGGCACATTCTCACTGAAGGAACACACGGTTCTAACTTCATGCTCTCTGTCGTGAGTTTACAATGCTAGAAAAAGCTGCATTAGAGGTATTGTCAGGACAAGAAAAGGGGGTTGAGGGTAGGAATCATTCCATAACACTTTTAAAATTTAATTAGAACACGGAATAACACAGTTTAGTTTTAGCTCTGGGGAGCAAGAAGCGAAAGAAAGGACTAAGATGGTAAAACATGGTATTTCACAGTGAAGGCAGATCCTGTAATGACTTCAGAAAAACAAAGGAGGCAGAATACCTCTAACTGTGTACAGTCATATCTGTCAAATGAAACTGAAGAAAACTCTCTTACATTATTATGTCAAATAATTACTCATAGATGGAAAACCAGTTAATTCCCTGTGTATTGTTTTTACAGACAAAGCTCACAACATCCTGAATAAAATTTGAAAACTATACGAAAAGTAATGATTGCTTTCATATGTAATAATGCCTCACATGAAAATAAAATATACTCCTAGATCTTAACTCAATAAAATCTTGGAGTACTAATATCACATACATAACTATTACCTCCACGTTACACATGGAGAAACTAGAGACACAGATGGATTAAAGCAAGTTGCCCAATGTCACACTAAAAACTGGTGGCTAAGGTGACAGTGACAAAAAATCAGATTATCCAGTGGTGTCCTACCAGGAAAAAAAAAATTATCTGTCTTATAAATAACAGAGCAGCTCAGAAGTGTTTCTCCACTTTGCCAACATTGTGGATAAATGTTGGCAGTGTGAATGTGTGGAATTTGGCAGACAGCCTCTTTCCTTACAATGTGTCATTCATCCTCACTTTTAGCATTTCAGTGGCTGTTCCTTTTAAATGGCTATTAAGGAGAAGAAAAACAGAAGAGAACAAAACAATAGAATACACTTCTATTACACTAATGAAACCAAAGTTAAGCAGAGCATCCTCTTGTAGCTTTGTAGCTGTAAAACAGCTCTGCGATATCAATCAAAGTGCTGGAGTCAGTCCACTCCCGAGATCTATCAAAATCTTAACATTCTTGGTTTTATTTTGTTTACAAAACGTGAAATTCTCTGTGATAAGATTTTATGGTAAACTGAAAGAGGTGCCAGTAAAATTGCCAGAGCAATTATTCTATACAGAGTTGGTAAAAATAGCAAATACTGTACAGTTTCCCCTCATAGTGCCATAAATCTTTACTAAGGAACTATCCTCAGCTAGAAACTTTAGCTAAATATGATATTAAATTCACATTTATAAAACACTTTAAACCTATGTAGGTTTGAGTGACAGCTTCACTCTATGCACTGTCCAATCCTACATAAATCAGTGTCCTGAGATACACCACCGAAGTTGTATAAACAGTAACTTAAAATCAGAAGAATTTTATCTATCAGGAGGAAAGAATGTCAGATCTCTGTCTGAAATTCACAAATATGAAGTCTGAACTAATGAAAATATTAGTTTAACTTAAATGAGTTTTGCTACAGCAACATAAGCATAAAAATGCAAACTCTTCTGAAGAGAGGTTTTATCCAGCTCATGGCTATGTATAGGTACCCTAGAAAAAACAACCTTGAATCTCTGAGATTGGACTGATTTCTTTTAAAATACAAAATAAACCTCCATAACATTTTATCACCACTATGGAAAAAAAACTCTGTGTTTAAAGCCACCATTATCTGTACTGATTCCACAACATAGATCTTAACAAATATTGTCAATAAGCTATACGCATTTTCAGAAGATACCTTAATAAAGTCTCCCAGCCATAGCTATTTAACATATAGTTCCATTAATCAAAGAAGATTTCTATCTTTTGAGAATGAGATTGTGTTGCAAGAATTAAAAGCACTGTGAAGGCAAGTAGGGAATCCCTTAAATTGTATGTTATTCCACTTTAAGTTCGAAAATACATTTGTGAACTGTTCAGGATAAGTTGTATGCCGCTGTATAATCCTCCACAGAGCTGCGGAAATACAAATGAACTACAGGAGAAGAAAAAGTCATTATTCGTATTTGTTACAAAATCTGATGTAAGTGCATATAAAAACACAGGTTAAAATGTTTGCAGATTCCCGCCAATCATGCATTTCAGTGTTAAAATTCAGAGAAATATCCCAGTGTGGAATACAGACAAGTCACTCTGTGAAGAATTACTATAGTTTCAGACAAAGGATTTCTAGCGGCTTTTCAGCTTCCAAGTTGAGGATTCTGTCACATATAAAATCCAGCAGGATGTATTGCATGAGAACTGGGCACTGCACAAGGGAACTTATGCAGCTGCCTAAACTCAAAATTTTGCATTTGGAGCTCCCAGTCAACTCAGTGCTAAAAAAAAAAAATCTTTCAGAGCATGAAAGGTGCGAGAGCTGCAGCTGCAACCACGGGACGGGGAGCGGGATCCAGAGAAGGGCGTGAACTGGCGTGTGTGAACACCATCAAGTGCCAAGCAGTTCGACAGTGATTTAAACAGGGCTCAAACTGCAGGAAATGAAGGGGGAGTGGAAGACTCTGCTTCTGAATGTGGCATAATAGTATTTAATCACCAAGCCACTGCCTTCTTCTAATGAAATATAAGAAAGCACTCAAGATTTTTCAACTCAACTATGTAAATTCTCCAGTTGTTCTTCTGTTCGGATACTGGCAATTTTATGAGGGTTGTTAAGTTCCTGCTTTGGTTTTATTGTTAAGTAGATATTGTGTATCTATGATTATGGATGCTTTAACTTATTTATATTACCCAGTTTTTCCATTCCAGTTTCCAGTACTAATTTCAGTTACCTAAAAGCCAGCCAGAGCATGCTAAAACGGATCAACCCGCCCTGAGGGATCAGTGGCATAGTTCAGATTTTCTCTTAGGATCACTCACTCTGATTTCTATCCCACAGAAAAAAGTCTGGACCATTGCAGACTCCATCAGTTTGTTATCTACAATGATAACTCCGCTGCTTGTACTAGAAGCTTTGAAAATTCAGTGTGATGATTTTTTTTTGAATGTGGATAGATCTTAGTAAGGCTCTTCTAATCTACAGAGCAAACATCTATGTCTGTTAGGTTCAGAACATACAGAGCAAGGGCAGCAATGGAAAAAATGTAAAAGCTAATGCAAGAGTCCTGCAAATTTTTCTCATCTACTAAAAGTCCCTGTATTTACATCTCACTATGGTAAACATTTTTACGTTTTGATTTTCTAGGTAAGACTGTATCAAGCCCGAAAAGCAATTCACTTCTCCTTAGACAAATCCTGAAAATCATCTGATCATTTTGCCAGACGTAACTCTAAATCTATCTGAAATGCAAATACATTTTAGCATTAAAAAAAGACGAAAACCAAGTTTCCCGACCATGAGTTAGCTAGCACTTCAGTTCTCTGAATACTAGACAAGTGTCGGCTTCCTGCTATTTTTTCCCAGAAGTTTCTACAGTTGGACTTCTGGCAAATATAACTTCAGTCAGATTTATGGGCCAAAAAGATGCTTTACTCTGCTCTGTTTCCCACAGTATTGAGATGCCAATGCTTGGCCTTATTCTTCCAGTTCATATCATATACTCATTTGATTACAGTCATCAAATACTTACATTTAGAGCTAGACAACACAGTTCCATGTTTTATTTTCAGAATGCGTCTTGCAATACAATCAAGCGTCCCTCCAAAAGCCCCAAACCAGAATGGAATAGAAATTGAACATTCTGTTCAAATATGACTGCTAAGACAGACATGTTTTCTTGTAGAGATGCGTCTCTCTCAAAAATCTGGTAACACCCTCAGTAGTTTAAACTGAAAAATTAAGCAGAAAAGTGAAAAAATTAAAGTATATCTAGAATATTCCAGCTGTCTCAAAGAAACATACAGATAGTAAAACCTAGGAGGAATGCTTGATAAGAAAATATTGCTCACTTTTACAAGCTGAAATAAATAATTAAGGTGCCCAGGTTCTTATTAAGAATGTATAAAGAAGCAAGGAAAAAAATGTGTATAATAAGAAACCATTTGGTTCTTTCATCTTCCAATGCCTATTTGACTAAATGTTTGCGTATTATTTGTCAGCATAATAAAAAATGTAGACACTTTATAAATATTTGTGATGTGAATACCACAGTATTGGCGTTTAACAGAAGAGCTATGGGAAATAAGCTGTAACCGTAGAGCTTCTTAGACTTGTATGTGCACACAAACAATGAGAGAACACGTGACTGTGTATGAATTGCCCCTAACAAGGACAAGACACCTGAACAGAAGGTACGACTCTGCTCCAGTGTAGAACACCTGTATCCAGCTGGGCACTCAACACTCACAGGCAGTATTAACAAAGCTGCATGTTATAAATAAAACATGAAAACACTTCTATCCTTTTTTTCCCCTCAATCTAGTGTTACAGTTAAATCTCCGCTATTCATTTCCTTGTCAAAGTGCATCACTGAACACTGCCTCCATGAGGTCTTATTTGCACAAACCTTTTCCACTCTATTTAAAAAATATCAAATGTGCAGACATACTCAAAATTCTAACAACTAACTTCTCATCTTTCCCGATACCCTTTGTCTATTTTCTTTGAGTGTGTTTTAGGATTTTTTTGGGTTTGGGTTAGATTTTCAGCCTCCAAGGAAAAAAAACTCTTCCAGTTTTCTCCAGCTTTACAATGTTTGACGATGTCCTTTCTCCCGGCTGTTGTGTGAGCGGTTTGGCAGGAATTCCTCTGTGCGGGGGGCTGAGCGGCCACGCGCTGCTTCCACGATCCTCTGCACTATGTTAAATAGTCACCATGCCAGATTATTAATTTTATGTTCCATTTTATGTAAATATTCTGCATGTGGAAATGGAGTGCTCTATCCATAAATACCCTGAGATTACACAGATTGCCTGAGTCATAAAACAGCCTGTGAGAGGCAGAGAGACTGCAATTTCAAAACAGTGATAATTTCGGTTCTCGCAGAGGGAAACGAGCTGAAATCTATTTGCCAAAATGAGTAATGGAGATCCAAATACTGATTACACTTCACTAATCTACCTTAGAATGCATGTCCACATTTGAAATCATACTCTGTGTTCAGTTCAGTTCACAGCAGTATTTTTATCCCAATAATCTATTCCTAAATATAAAGGAAATATACACACAAGTAAAACTATAGGTAGTGTAAACATGAAACGTTTTTCAAAGAGTTCTGAACGCAATAGTACAGCTGTGTTTACGCCTGTGTTTATTCAAGGAACACGAAAGTGTTTGATTTATCTAACAGGAATGATCATTTTAGTAAATAGAAATAGATGAGAATGTGGTAGCCATAGCTAAATTTGGTGTGGATTAACCTAAACTGTTGACGCGTGCATGGGAAGGAAAGCAGGGAACTACCTTCGTTTAAGAAACTGCAATTCAGAACATATCACAACTCTGTCTCATCCAAACTCCTGTAGAAGCAAAACACAGAATTTTCCTAATTCCGTATTTAAACTGCAAAAATATCCACACTACATTAAAAAGCATTTACTGATAGAAAATCTCCTGTTCCACTAAAATACATTGGCCTGAGTGCGTGTTTTAGCAAGGCAGAGTAAAAAATCCTGCTTTTTAAGATATTGGAACGTGTGTACAAAAGCTTCCAGTTCATAACACACATACCCTAAGATTACGTATCACTTACACAAAAAGAAACCAGACAAATTCTCTTCTAAAAACACAGACTTGAGTTTGTGCAGTCATCAAGTCCTTGACACTTGTCAGGCTAGAACTGGGAATCCTCTCATAACACTGCATCCTTTTTCTGCCATGAAAAATAGTGCCTCAGTAAAGTGCTACTTTCTACAGTTACTTATTAGATTTTTTGGTGTGTTCAAGTACTAATTTTAGAAGTATCTCTTCTACAGATTCCTTCCAAGGTAAAAAATGTCTACACCTCGTTAACCTTAGAGTGGTACTTGTATGGAAATATGTTACACTGAGCATCATTCTATTCTTTAGCCTTTTTATAAACTCAAACAGGTTCTTAAAGTTTGTATAGCTGCTGTTGTAAGGTTTTTAAGATAAGCTATATTAAATTTTGATTTTAGTATGGGCTAGTACTTGTATGCAATCAGCATACTACTGCTGTTCTCACAAGTGTTTTAAAATGTCTTTCAGAGCAGTTGTAAGGAAAATAAGTACTTGTTTAACTCTCAGTTTAAAACACTGTTTGATACTTAGTTTATATTTAGTCTAGTTCTTCTAGCTATTTCATCCCAAAATAAGAAAGGCATAAAAAGCCTAAAGTGCTAAAGAAGTGATTCTGCCACTGATCTCCATTTTAATTCCTTTATCAGACCATTATTCAGCTAACAATCCATAAATGCAGTGTTCCTTTCTGTACACTTGGCTTTGCTTTTGAACAACTGGACCACGTTTACATACACATATAGTTTATAGCCTAACAGATTTCGAAGCTGAAGGCCTTTGAGTAGGAGCATGACAGCAACATTTGGTGGTTTGTATCTAATGTACTACACGTGCCCCACATTGCATAGGCCGGTTGGTTGGGAGGTTTCCAGTATTGCCTGCAGACGAGAGTCAAAAACCTCCTGCACAGGCCTGTTTTGCTGACATGGGAGGAGATGATGCACAGGAAGAAAAGGTTATTCTGTTAAAACCTACTGAGCACCACCCCACATTTCATGGTAGTCATGCATTAGATGATCAATCAGACATTAAATTCCCATTCCTGGACATAATTCAAACCAAAGCTGAGAGTGTCAAACATTCCTGTGCGTGCAATTGCAAATATACATTAGAAATTATTATTAAGATGTCATAAGCACTTTAGAACACCTTAGAGTTGCACCCTCTGAGACTGAAGAATTTAATTCAATTAAGAAACCTGATTAAAGTACTGAAGTACAGCAACCTATTTTAGGAGAACGGAATACAATACATTTCAAGAAACACCTTGTTTGCCTCCTAAAATTTACCAGTAGAAACAATTCCCGCTAACTTCTCCACAGACTTCACTTCATTTAGTATCACCATAATAATTCCTTAATCTGTTTCTAGTAAAAACAATTACTTTAAAAAAGTCTAACATGGTACAATCTAGGAGAAGGGGCTATTAGTCTACATGCGAGGGACTCCAGTGACATTGAGTCGAAATTACATGGTAAATCATCTCTTTGTAACACTGCATTATTATTATTTGAAAACTATACGTTCATCATAGGACCAGACAACTGAACTATCGCTTCCACTTCCAGCAGTTCTACACTATTGTAGTAAAAAGTTTCTATCGATAACTGGCAGCTTCTCAACAGCACATTAAAAATACAATAATTGAAATTAAATCCAGCAGATGAGAGAATTAAAAGGGAAGGCTAAAGTGTAGACTTCTTCCAAGCAAAATGGAGGACCAATTTTAAATTATTTTGGAATTGTTAGTGAATATGTATCAGTTATTTACTGTGAGCGTGGCAAGCAGCTTCCCCTAATGCAAGAATTTGAAATTGCAGACTTATGGACATGCACACTGTACACACTTGGAGCTGACTTATTTCTGAAGAGTAAGAAGCAGCCCACAATGAAGTCATCTAATTTCTAATTAAAGAAAAAAATAATAATAACTGAGTATATACATGAACTAAACATGTTCAGTCTTCCTTGAACATTCTAAGTTTAAAATAATATTTGAAAAAGACAAAGATATTCAAGGCAAAAGTCAAAAAATATATAAGTACCTATGAACACTTACACTCATGACTGGGAGAAAATTATTCAGAAATTCTTTAGAATAAAGCAAAATAGCTACTCTTACCAGAGTAACAGTGCAATTTTTTTTTTTTTTTTTTGAGGTTTAAGTAAGGAATCGGTAACTTCAGAGTCTGAATTTGAAGTAATCAGCTTTAACACAACTGTATTTTCAGTCACTTGATGAGCTGGAAATAAATCACAGATTAGGATGCAACTGGCTTGGCATAGCCACAACCTTCAGATTTTCATGTTCAACTGCATAAAAATACCAATCACATCCTACAGGGTCACTCTGGTAATAAACCAGAAAATTGTTTGCAAGAACTTGCAGACTATAGACTGCTCACGTACAAATACAACTATAAATAATTTAAAAGAACTTAATATAAGGGCAGGAAAGCTGAGTTTCCACAGTTTGGCTGAATGTTTTCTATATGGCATTTACGAATAGATGCGTTCCATATGAGTTCGTCTTGACCTGGGACCGACCCATGATCTGCTATAGCGCTCATAGATGCATATGGCTGCCAATAATTATTCTGCTGGAAACAAACATTTTTTGAAGGACCTTCATGCACGCCCATTAAAGCAAAAACAACATCTTAATTATGAGTATTATTGACCCTATAAATCCCAGCTTAACCCATCATCGGTTGCTCCTCATCCAACAGAAGTGTGGCGGTATTTCATTAAAGTATAATACAAAGGGAATGTAAGTTTAGCTTAAGTTTAAAGCTACAAGAGTACAATATAGACAAGTGTTCATTTACTAAGTGTACTGTGGAGTAACTTGAAGAATCTTCTTCAGTGTACATATTTGGTCAGCTGGCAATAGTCTAAACACTCCAGAAGCCAAGAACTTTTGATCATCAGGAATCTTGCGTATGCGTAGAAGCTCAATTGCAGGACATTTTTGTCTGCACTACATTCACCATGGTTTAAAGATAGAGAACATGTCCAAGATACCAGACATTTTCTGGGCACTCGAAGAAAGAAAGAGGCATAGCATTTATTTTTTCCCAGAATCACCAGAAGTTTTAGCTTTCTACCTCTCTCCTGGTTACTCCACTGGAAAGATAAATTTAGTCCTCTATCTAAATCACCTGAAGCCTTTCACCTTGTGTTCCAAACCACAAGGTCAAAACTGAGACCAAGAACAGGGTGTTACACTCCCAGCAATCTTAATTTTACATGGGAATTTTCATTCTCCCTTACCTGTCCCCGATCAAATCCATGTTATGGGAACACTCACGCTCTTTTCTTTTACTCTACGCTACATGATTACCTCTTTTCTCCACATTTCTTGTGTACCAGCAACTTCCCATACCCTGTGCTGTCCACCTGACACAAGTTAATACTTCTCACCCATAAATGCTTCAGATGGATTTGGAAATTATTATTTAAATACAGGTTTAACTTCCTTTCTGATACAAACAGCGAAGCACTCAATTACCATTGATAAACGATCATTGCCAAGTGTAACTTTCAGTCAAATAAACATTCCTATTCCTCTGAAGGGGTGGATTTCAGCCCACCTGCCTTACCCACCTGCTGAGATGGATCTTCTTCACATCTTCTCATGTTCAGTTCTACACTCCCAAGCTCTCATTTTTCTCCTCAACGTTACTCAGAAAACTCTCATTTTCTCAAGGAAACTCCTCATTTTCTTCAGCCCTACTTCCAGCCCTTCTATATATCGTTGTATGTTGCTTCTAACATCCCCCTTCACACCCCCCAAGCCCTCCTCCCGCCCTGCGCATGGGCAGCGGTGAGGACAGCGCGCCCCTGACTGCGCCAGGGGAACCTTCCCACAGCGACAGCAAAGCCCCGGCCGTCTGCGGAAGAAAATCTTGCACTTCGGTGCTACTAACAGCAAGGTAATGCTGGTTCTACGTGGTCCTGAGGGGAGACCGAGCCCCTTCCCGCCCGGCCCTGAGGGGAGAGGAGAGACCGAGCCCGTTCCCGCCCGGCCCTGAGGGGAGAGGACAGGCCGTGCTGTCCTGGCCAGGCACAATTGCTTAGGGCACTGAATGAGGTGCAGCCATCGCTGCTCCTCTAAATAGAAAGTAAAACAATAGCTCCAAAAGCGAAAAGATGTGTGGGATTTGCACACACACCCCCCCCCCCGCCTTTCCTCTGGGGAGAGAAAGGGAATGGATTTTTTTTTAAGTAATTCGAAGTATTGCACAGATGCATCTGACTTTTTACTGGCCTAAAGCAGCCTCTCTGCAACATCCCCGCTGTGCCATCTCCACAAGGAGCCGCCAGCCCGCTCGCCGTGCCCAGCACAGTTCAAACCCGGACGGCTCCAGCCATGCAGACCTGCGATGGCAGCTTGGCTTTCCAGCAACAAATGCTGCGAAGATCGAAATTCTATGTACATAGCTTAAACACACATTAGGAAACGCACGTGGATCTAATTTAAGAACCTACATTATTTCCCTTCTAGAATTAGGGATTTCATTTCAAACGAAGTGCACCAAACCCCACAGAATAATGAGGTCTCACGCGGTGTAAACAGGGACAGTTCCTTCTTAGGGACACCACCTGTCACTGACAGTTCACCTAAAATTAGTATTAGAAATATTATAGCCCAGCATCTAGTCAGTGTTTTATTAGCTTACTTAAGTGCTAACTGGTAAAATCAAACACATGTAAGGACTAGGAAATGGAAGAGCACTATTTTCTTAAGAAGTATTAGTTACAGGTAAATTACATCCTGCTCCTCAAAATTACTATTTGGGAGGGGAGGAATGTCTTCCTGTACTAGCAATCTCTCTTAACCTTTGTAGTTTAGAGAGGGATATCCAAGGCCCACTCTGAAAAAAACAAGTTTTTAAGCAATTGTACTGTAATACAATTACCACTTGTATTTTCCCTGCAGGTTTGCGTCGCTGTTGGAGAGTGAAGTCAGTGCTGTGAAGCTCCTAATGGCCTCGCAGTGACGACTCCAGGTGGATTCTCTGCAACAGCACAAGCCTCTGCAGCTCCTGAGCACAGATTTCCTTGCCCCTTCACCTACACTTCTGACAATCCCTCCATTGATAAATTCTTTTGTATCCTTTTGACATCACGACTCCTAGCTCCCTCCTAAATCATGTTATGCCAGTTCTTTAGGATATATAGTTAATAACATCCCGCCAGCACTTGGAGAGAACACCATTTAAGTTACCTGAATCATCTCCATAAGAGATGAATACTTCATACAATTTTTCTTCCAGTGTTGCATATATTCTGAGAACTAAAATGGGAGTTTCTTTGCGGGTTTGGATACTCAAGATGAAAGTGATTTAAGAATTTACTCCTAAATTCATGAGACTAGGAGAAGAAAAAGTCTCTGGACCCTTGAGAGGAGTTCAGTTACTAATTTGCCTTTGCGTCACTAATAACACTGTCTCCTTTCCCACATTTTAGTGTGAGAATGTGATTATATGGCTGCTGTTAAAAAACCAACAACTTAATTATACTACTTCTGGTACTATTCCAAGGTTAGAAATAAAACATTTCACATTTATAGTCTTTAAATTTCCCCCTTTGCAATGCAAGTTCAAGATAGCGCTCTCAGTCATTTAAAAACCCACAAATTTTGGCATACCTTCAAACAGGTTATTGCATTGTTTAAACGACAGTGGTTCCCACTCTAATGTAAATACAGTCTGATGAAGCCTTCTTAATATTCTACTCTTCCACAGCAACGGTCTCAAACTCACTGATTTGCAGAACTCTCTTCTTTCTTTCTTTCCCCTTTCCAAGAGAAATGCATAGCAATTTAAATCGTATGACAACAGGCTTGCTTTTCTTGGTTGCACTTCACAAATATCTTGAAAGTAGTCCACGGACCAAAAGGATCAGCTAATCACAGGCTGACAAAAAAAGTGGTTATATTATGAAGAAAAAACAAGAGTTCACTAAAAACATTCCAGAAGCTAATAAACAAGCCAAACTAGTTCCTAAGAAAATGTCTTTAATTTTCATCTTATGGAAATACATATTTTTTTTAATTTCCATGATACAAAAATGTTAAATATCAAACATTTTCTGAAATCTACCAATTCAGGTCCATTTTTAAACAAATAAAGGGCTGGTGCAGTTAGCAGGTTTGTCACAGGTACCAAAAAACGTTTTTACAGAAACCCCATAAGCTGGGGAAGAAGGAGGGAAGAAACAGATCAAGACTTAAAGAGTGAAAACAGCAAAAGATGTGAAAACAAAGAAAAACTACCTCCCACCAGGAAATTAATGTTTGAGAAACTTACAAGTTACAGTTTTTCGAAAGGCTAAGGTATGTATAAAGTTGTTATTTAGATGAATCCTGTCTGCATGGGGCGGGAGGGTAGAGACTGGAAAACTAAAAAAAGATTTCCAGATAAAGTAACTGGTAGAAAGCAATACGCGAAACTGCGGTTCTACCTGTTTCAAGAATGCTGGCAGCATACTGATACTGCCTGGAAAAGCAGTTGGGGATGAGGAGATTTGTGGGAACTCCCTTGGAGCACAGGGAACAGCCGAGCAGGGAACGAGTGCCAGTTCTGGGGGTACGTTTCACAGCCAGCATGCCAAGGAGGTGACCAAATCACAGGAGTCTCGCTTCTGCAATCTAACATCACTTACGACAGCAAGGATTTCACATGATCAACAACGAATCATAGACTAGTTAATATACACACAAGTAAAATTGACAGTGATTGTTCAAGAAACAGTTTAAAAGAATTAAACTGATTTTCAGGACACATACTGCTTTGTTAACACCACTTTATTTAAATAAAGTATGGCTTCCAAGAGGTCTGTTCTCGCAACTGCTTTCAATCTATTCCACTTGTTAAGGCAGTTGTTTCCTACCATGTTTCAGGGACTTCAAAAATTCCAGTGGAACTGCTTGTGAGGCTTCCTGAAAAACAGAGTCACGGAACAATATCAAAGACTTCAATATACAAATCTGAAAAGAATAAAAATTAAATTAAGACTATTTTTAATATTTCAGAGCATAGAAAGATGTATTTTCTCCTCTAGAGTGAGGCTCTAGATGCATTACTGGCAAGTCAATATTTACAAAGGGAAATGATGAGACTGCTTATGAGTAAGTACAAAAAAAAAAAAGATTAATGACAAGTTTCTTACCCAAATGGTAAATATTATATTGTGCAATTACTTGGAATTACAGTAGTTGAACTACATGACAAAAGCAATTTCCCAGCACAGCTTTTGAATCAGCTAAGAAAGATTTTACTCAACCAAATCAGGAGAAAGGATGCTTGGTATACAAGACCGCTTTCTGGATAAAAGTAGCTAGAGCAGATATTGAAATGAAATTTTAACTATTAATATTTGAATGTACTTCAATATTAGCAGCACTCCAGATGAGCAATAACTAAACATATGACTTATTTTTTTAATATAGTCTAATCTATTTCTGCACAAAATTACTAGCAAAAGTTGAAATGGAATCAACAATAAATAGATCAATAAAAATCAAATCTTTGAAGGTTGAAATTCATGTGACCAAAGGTTATTTGATTACCTCTCCTTTTGTAGAGGCTGCAATAACTCACACAACATGGCAAAAATATCAGGGGAAACACTTATCTGATTGTCACCTGCCTGTGTTTAGTCAGACATACAGTTCAAATTACTTTAATACTGACATACTTTCTAGGCAAAGTCTGCAAAAATACCCCTTATGTCAACCCTAGGTGAAAAGTCTTCAACCAAATCAAGAACTGTAAAGGCCATGGTTACAAACACCATCCAGAACATCGCACATGCTAATGTATACATCAGAAGAGTTTTTAGAAAAAAGAAAAAAAAGATTATTTGGGTTTACAATTTATATTAAAAACCCTATTTACTTTTCAAGCATTACACTGCGAGTTGTAAACATGATTAAAAAAAAATCATGAAATACATAACAGAAGAATGAAAAAAAAATCATTTGGGCAAATCCACAATTTGACACTTTTACCATTTAAAAAACACTAATATTTTTTCCACTTTTCAAAGTCTGCATCTCCTGAAAGCGAGACTCCTCAGGCTTTAACAACTGGTAGTCCCTGAAAATCTAGTTTCTGAGAAATATAGTTGTTTTCTTAACCTACAGAATTCTCTTATATCACAAATAACTGTAAATAAGGGCTCTTAGTGCAATGTTATAAAGCGCTAATTAAAAGGGCACACTAATCAGCTTGGAGGGCAGCAGGTAGGTTTATGAAAACTGGACTCATTTGCAAGCAGATGTTGTCCAATAACACGCATCTGGCAGGTGAAGCTATGAGCGTTCAACTATGCTATGACTCCATCCACCCAAGCTTAAGGGAAAATGTCCACATTAAGTTAACCTTACATTTCACAATAAAATACTGGATGAACAGGGAAAATCTACTCTAGAATCCTACTTCCAGAATTCCTTCAATTTTGCTTATGATATGGAAAACATACTGGGTAACCTTAGCTAGAAGGTCATCTTAAAAACCAAAACCAAACACAAACAACACATTAAGAAGAGTTAAAAATATTCAAAGAGCTTTATATTAAGGAAGAAAGTGAGCAAGTAAGGTATAAACTATGTCTTGCTTCCTTTGTTTGGTCTCAGGTTGGGTTTTGCTTTGTTTGTTTCTTTATGGGATTTATTGCAGGGTGTGGGGGTGGTTTTTTGGCTTTCTGTTTTTACAATATTTTACGGTGGAATCTTCAGTTTAAATATCTTATTGCAAAATAACTTGCAACAGTGACTTACTACATTGCATTCACAGAAGTCCGGAAAAGTTAAGACATTGAAGAGCACAACTCCAGTTCTGTTCAGGCCCAGGGCAGTTGGACACAGAACTGACCACCACGCACCCCAACATTGCGCTTACCTGCTGGAACTTGGTCTGTCTTGATCTTCTTGAACCTTTTGGCTCTCTTCTTACAGTCTGGAAGGGACTCTGCACAGGAGTCTCTCTGGTCATATTCTGGGTCCTGGCCTTCTCCTTCTTCCATATCATCACCTGTTTCTTCCTGAATAGGACTCATGCTTCTCTTTCCCACTGTACTGGTACCTGTAAAACTAAATTGTAGAAGCAATGTGCTTATGAACAAGTCAATAATAACTATTATGTAGGTACTAGTTGTTGTACATCTATTAAATGCTTACGAAGGTAGTAGAATAAACTCTAGTAAGTGGTGTACCATGAAATTACATTATCTGTGGATCTGACTTAACCATAAAATTCCTTTGTACTACAGGTGTCTCAGGCTTAGCTACTATTCTGATGAGATTGCTCAACTCAAATGTAATTAAAGTCGTTCTCTATACCCGCTCAACTTTAATTTTTATTCTCTTAGTTATGAAAGCTCCTGTAAAGCATTCTCAATAGACACGGTTATATACGACTGCTAAGCCTCAAACACACGTCTTGATATGAAGGCTTCTACATGCTGACCTCATCCTCTCTACTGGAACTGTACGCACTTTAAAAGCATTTCTATTATATAAAGGTAGAGAAAACCATCAAGCGCCATATAATAAACTTCAAATCATGTCTTAAAGTGAAAAGTCCTACCGTCCAATGGGCTGGTAAAATAAAAAGCACGAAAAATTGCACACTCATTTCCTAGGTAGTATTTGAATGAAGCCTGACTAACACAGCATGAAGATGAACTTAGAGCTCTATTTCATTCCGCATACACTGAAATAACACTGCAGAGATTTTCATTCAACTGGAATGCTATTAAGTTTCCTTGAAAGACAAATTACAATATTAAAATCGAATTAGCACGAGTATAAGAAAGAATGCAGTAGCAAAGGGGCTAATTAAAAAATAGTTACCATTACAAACTTCTAGATATGCGAATATCAGTTACTTAAATGTCTATTTTAATGCTCTTTGAGAACAACTGATTTTTTTAAAAGGGTACTTTTAGAATTATAAACCTTTAGCTTTTCATTAAAAACCACACAAAAGGGCTATATGCATCTAACCCACGTTCTATTCTTTTATTTAAATGAAAATTAACACCAAGTTACAGAACAAAGCTTTACAAGCTATTTTATTTTTTCTTCCTAATCAACAATAGCATGGCATTATGATGTTTCAATAAGGTCTCAGCTAAAGGACTGTTACACTTGGCTGTAGAGTTTTGGCTTTCAAGAGGAATGTTTTCAGCTGAACGTTTTGCAATTTAAACCAGACCCTTTCTGGGATGCCCAAAAGCAATAAACAAACACGAAACATATGATTACACCTCATGCTCTTGCTTCCACTGTAGGAGCACAAACAGCACGGATTTGGATGAATAGCTGGTTTTCCTCCCCCAGCCACACACAGGCGGTGTTCTCGCACCGGCTCTTACAAACCAGCATTTCAAGTCACACTGCAACTCCCATCAGTAAAAAGCTGCAAGCCAAAAAGCTGGACAGGACTTTATCCTCCATCCGTGCTTCAGGATTGTACAACAGGCAAAAACCAGGCTCGGAAGGTAAAAAAGGTCTAGTGAAGAAAGAGCATTTCGAAAATTAAAAACTACTTTAAATATATTTTAAAACATTGTTTAGAAAAGTTTGTATGAATTCTGCTTTTGGGAAAGATATTCTGAAAAATACGTAAGGAAGAAAAGCTCAGGAGCCACAAATGATGATCCCAGGGTTTCTCAGACATAATATGAGCCCTTGACTCCTAGAGGGGCCCTTGCAGTCACTGGAGGAAACAGCTCCCTTTTTCAAAGGTCTTACGACTGAATTTACTTTGTTTTCAACTTAGACTCTTGAGAAATTATTGCAAATAAAGTGAAACAAGTTCTTGACCCTCACTGCACATTTAGCCGTGTATGAAAGTATAAAATTAATTAATTCAATTTAGGCCTTATGTTCTTTCTGCATAAACCTTAAGGGGGGAAAAACCAAACCAAACCACAAACAAAAACCCACACACCAAAAACCAGCAGCACAAAATACAAAACATATGTATTTTATGATCAATAACTGCTTACTTCTTGAATTGGCCTGGGTATATATAAGACGTCCAACTTCAATTACATTTCATTCAAACAAAAAATAAAGCCGGTGTTCTCTTGCTACTTTGAACAACACTGAGGGGAGGAGTAGTTACTGACCCATCATAAAAATCAGTTATTTCTGTTTAAGAGCAGGTAAAATCTCCTGAAATAACATTAGGATGCCAGAATATTTGCTTGCAGTATTTATTATCCATATCTTTAATGACTCAGCTTTTCCCAATTCTATCCTTATTTAATAATGAACCACTAGGAACAACCATTGCTGTAAAAACGAATCAGCAGCAGAAACACATGAACATTTCAAAAAAGAGATAAACTATCTCCAGCAGAAGGTGCCACGGAAGATGCAGCACTCCTGGGCTTGGCCAGACATTTCTGAGGCAAAATAACCCATCACTGCCCTGCACTCCAATCCTAGTGTAACATCTTTTGTCACCGGCCTTATTTTATTTTATTCCTTCCTAGACGATGATCAGGAAAATTAGAATAAGTGCAAGGAGAGCAGGATATCTGGTTTTACACAGAACACACTCTACTGGATTTTTCATGCTATGGTTTAATGCTCTTCTGCTAAGGAAAAGATTTTAAACCCTGCATTGAACAGCCAGGGCAGGGCTGGCAGGCAGTTATTTGCTAAGCACAACACAGCCGGTACATAAAATACATACAATACTGTATAATATTGTATGTAACCTGGAATATTCATTCCAGACGTGTGTTCTGAACAGTGAACAGCTCTAGAGAAGGGGATCTTATTAACTACTTTTTGTCAAATGCATCAGTTTTTCTTCTGCTTCTCTGGCATTAACAATCAGCCATATTTCCATTAAAATCAATTTGATATCTAACAGTAGTAATAAGTTATATATGAGGGGTTTGTGTTACTGTAAGTGATTTTACCTTGTGGCTGCTACTAATACTATTATACTCTAATTTCTGAAGAGTACTTCCTATGTCATATGGGACTATAATTTTACAGTAAGACAGGAATTAAAGAACCTTTGTTACACACTTATCAACCTGTCAATTGAAGACAGAAGTTCCTTATGAGAAACACCCAACAACTTCATTACTGAATGCAAAAGTAGCCAGGATATATTGTCATCATGGAAAGGAACAGCTATTCTGCAGCTGTGCTCCTTGGCAGAAACTGATGCGGTAAGCTTATTAAATAATAAATAAATAAAGGATGTAGTAACGTGAAGCTATTATAAGAGATCAGCTGCTTGATACATCACAGTACTGAGTGCTCAACTATATATTAATCCGGACAAACATACACATATACATGCACATATATATATTTGTCCTGATTGCTTTATAAAAATATTTATTATATGTTATATTAAATGGTTACATATAATATATAAAAAATACAAATATTTTTGAGATATCTTTGGAAACAAAAGGAAAACGTTCATCTTGAGTGAACTGAAAGACCCCAAGGTTTGCAGTTCCGTGTTATACCTAACCAGATTACACTTCTATCAACAAAACAAAGGCTGCTATCCAAGGCTATCAAAGTGCTGATCATCGAAAGGCTGATTCTTGTAGAATTTCACAACACTAGAAAAAAATAGATGAAAAATTTTCAAGGAGATGAGGTGCTTAGGCATATAACTCATCATGGCATATCATCATTTTAATGAAAGAATTAACATTTTATTCAGCACTTTTCCAAGTTATACATTTGTGGTAGTCCTCGGACTTTTTTTTTTGAGAGAGAACAACAAAGAAACTTTCTGCATTTACTGCTTTCCAAAGTATATCTTAGAAGAAGTTGCATATGGTCCAAACCATAAGCTGCCACTCCTACCACCTGTCTAGAATCTGTGAGATGCCCAAACCCCAGCATTCACTGAGATGTGTTTCCTCCAGCAGAAATAAACCCAGGACTTTGTATTTCTTTGCAGTCAACTCAAGATGTGATAAGTATTTTCAGACTATTTAATAGACTTGATTCAAGAGCTAAACCTCAGCCACACACAAACCAGCGTCAGGATGATACTCAGAGCTCCTCGCCTCACTCCCAAGTTCTCCTGTGTACAACATCCCAATTAAACCAACTTCATTTGGTAGGGATTTTATCACCAAGTTCTCCCATGTGGTTTTGAGGTATCAAATGTACCTCTAGCACATTTAGAATTCCCACCACGACAAAAGCCATGAAAATTTGACAGCTGGCCAAAATACACACCTGCATTTAATTTTGCGAGTAGGCAAATCATAAGCTCGTGGAAGTGAGAAGAACAGAACAAATTCAGTACATTTGTCGGATGACAGCCAGCAGTTACAGGACAGAGTGACAGCCAGAACTTATCACAGCGTTCCCAAGAAAGACAAAGCAGAAAGACCTCAGTGGTGGTTTTACGACCATCTCATTTGGTCTGATTACCCAGGTAAATAAAATAAATAAAAAATATCATTTAAAAAGCCCCACAACCCACACACACAACCCACCACCAACCAATGAAACAGAAACCAAAACCAAACCCAACCAAATAAAAGCCCACAAACCATCACCTTACAGATATATAGCATGCACTCCACTGAAGTTTATTTTTATATATAATTCATACAATCTCGAGTGGGGAAAAAAAAAAAAAAAGAAAAAGAATGGCAATAACTTGATAGGTTCATTATATAATTACATTAATAGTGAAAGACCCTTCCCATTCTCAGCTACACGGATGACTGAGATAGAAGCCTCCTGTTACCATCATGTCCCAAACCTGTCATTAATATGGGAGGCTAAAAATGGAATAAGAAATACACACAGTGACATACTGCACCGGAATCAAAACTGGCATCTCCTGACTTCATTTTGTCCTTAAATAATGAACTAAAGCCCTTTTCAAGTTTCACTCCAAAAACTTAAAGTCATGCAAGGTATTACCATTTGCCTCCCTGTTCCTGGAGCAGAAGGATGATTCCATCAGGAGTGCTGAAAACGACCATTTCTTGCCTTCTCTGGGGCAGGATTGGCACCATGGGAAGCCATCCAAAAACCGAGACGGCTTTTGCAAGGGTATAAGGTGACAGCCAAGTTTCCAGGTGACACAAACCATTCAGAGGTGCCAAATGAATAAATAAAATAATTCTTTCCTGTTGGTTATAAGGAATGGTGCTGCTACATCAAGCTCAGAAGCTGGGATTTGACCTGCCCTCAAGATCCTAGTATTTTAAAAATTCACCTAATCACATTTGCGACCAAATTGCATCTGCTCCTTTACCTACGATCTTGTGAGAGCTGAGGTACCGCTACTGATTTATATGCAAAGAGACATATACAGAAAATCACCTATTGGTTAAGAACTGCCTGAAAGTTGCTAGACCGCTAATAAAAACGTGACAAAAACACAAGAGCTGGCAAAGCAGGAAAAGTCTCACCTGTTAACACAGTAGTAGCGACTCTGGGAAAGGTAAGGCGTGCACTGAGTTTTTAACCGCTTTCTTTCCATCTCCTTCCAACTATCTTCTGTACATTTTCTCTTTGCCTGTTTTTCTTCATGTTTTTTCTCAACATATTCTGCATATGTCTGGATTCTATAACTCTCAGCGTATCTGCTGGTGTTTACAGCTACGGGGAAGAAGAGCGATGTTATACACAAAACACTGGGAAATGACAGCATGCCCTCTCCTGAAATAATTTGAAAAGCAGAAGGCAGCAAGTTATTTGTTCTGTTCATATAAATAACTTCTAGTTCCATTGTTAGTGATTAAAAAAAAAAAAACAAACCAAAACAACACGCTGTACTCGCCTACATTCACATGTTATATTTGAATTAGATATTCAAAACAATTCTCAGAGTTCAACTTCATGTAAAAGGGGTTAAATTTACTTAAGACTTCTCTTTTAAATTAGAAGCCATCAATTCTTCAGTCGTAACCCTCTTCCAGATTGCTTGTTGGCAAGAAAAGATTTCCTGGATTTTTTCCCTTTTAGTCTCATTACTTAACCCAGCAGGTTTATTTTGCAAGTCTGCCAGGAAAAGACGACATTGAGAAGCCTTTGCCAAAACTCTGTTTGATTGCCGTGAAACATAAGCTTATTGGAGCTGCATTTTTGGTTGCACAAGATAGCCGTGGAAGCAGCACTTAACTAACAGCCAGCCGTTCCATCCTTGTATCTTTCTAACGTTCCGTCTCCATTTAACTAAAAAAGACCGCGAGTTCAAGGTACAAGGATTTCTGCCCATGCCAAATCAGAATCGCTTCGAAAAATAAAGAAATGACTTTCGCTGCCTTCACGCAGCCCCAATTCCCCGCGTTCCGCGAGCGGCCGAGCCTGGCCCGCGGCCACCGCTGGGACACGCGAACCAGCAAAGCGAGCTGTCAGCTGCTGTCCTCTGCTCTCCGCAGCCTCACTCGCTGAAAGGAAGCATTGTAAACCAACCAGGAAAGCGGTTTAAACATAATATTTAAAAAACCCTCCAGCCAGATTGGTTTTCGGGTACTCGTGCTGCGCATTTTAAAACACCGTAATTGTAGTGGAGACAAAATTCTGATTTTATTATCCGTTTCCAACCTTTTTGTTAACATTTCAGATGTGTATTCAACTTTCTGATCCTAGGTGAAGCGCTGTCATCTGGAATACAGGTATTCTGCATTGCCTCCAGCTCCAGAAAGCGCATGCTCAACGTCACCATCCAGGAACGCGAGGAAGACGAGCAGATCTGGTTTTTGCCCCCCGTTTAGGATAGATCATCCAATCTGCATATTGGCTGTGCAGTGAATCCCCTGTACCACCAGCCACGGCACACAGATGCTGCTGCAAAGTCTTTCAGACACACATAAAACTCGGCAACAGCTTTGTATATTTAATCCCACGAACAGACACCAGCAATTATGACGAATAGCCCCACGAGATGGTTGCGCGAAGCAAGGAGATGTTCTGCATACCTCCTTTCACACCCCTGATATCTGTTTGGAACTGTGGAGTTCCAGGATCTGTTTGTAAGAATTAGCAGTGTATTTATTGCCCATGAAGTTATGGTGCAGGCATCATGAATGAATTAATACCGGTCCCTGCGGTTCCTGCATGCCAGCCGACATTCCTCAGGGTACCATTTGTTTAGTTAAACTCAAGCATGTTTTTACTCGCTAAAATCAAGCACATAGTTACCATGGATCATCTGATAAATAGTGATTTGTTAAAACACAATCACCATTTCACATTATTTGCTTTGCTATAAACTAAAAGCCAAAGTTATGGGTCTTCCATTTACTTCCCCTACCAACCCAGGCTGTATTTAATGGGAGGTGGGGAAAACATCCTTGTGCAGCCTAAGGACTATTTTTAAATAAACCTGTGTAAGAGTCAAGATTTTTGAACAAAGACAATTTTGCCTTCTTGAAATAAGGCCTGCATTTTACAGGAACCCATTCACATGACACATACACACACAAATACAACTTTTTATATTAAATATATTTACATATACACATGTATGTTGAATATATTGCTCGAACAATGGAAATAGGGAGAAGTGTAAGTATATGGAGAAGTATAAGTATATGGAGAAGTCGAAGGAGCCACACAGATAAATCAATCTTGCATGGTCTTGAACTGAAGAGCAGTTCCCTGTAAAAGTTTAAAATCCATTTTCTCTTTCGCTGAATGCTGTCCATATTGCCAAACAGAGCAAATACCGTTAGATGGCTCTGCATTGCAAACAGGGAAAACGAATTGCTGGAACGCTTTGTGAATTCTGAACAAACTAAAGAGAACTTAGGGGAGTTTATTTACTTACTTATTTAAATCATAAGAGAGAAGACAAATCTTGCTGTGACAGACCTGGCCTCTTAACCAACACCACATGGCTGCGTTTCGTTACACTGGTTCCAGCTGTGAAGTTTGTCTCATAGTGGAATAACAGTAATTGCACATTATTTTAGGAAAAGCATTTCTAGAGATCAGCATCTTCCCCAGTTATTAGGGGAGCTGCAAACAGGCCGACTGACACTGAGCAATCCCAGAGGAGTGTGGACACACATTCTCTTTCATCAAGTCCTTACTCTTACACAGAGCAAAATCCTGACGGGTGGCCACTGTCAACATTGTCTCAACAAATACACAAGTTCACAAGTGAACTGTGTATGGAAAAGACCCACAATGCATACATAAAATAAATACACAGAACTATAAAGCTTAAGGCTCTGTTTAAAAGATGCAATACTAAACACTCAAGTTTATGAAATACGAAAGGAAAAATTCATCTGGGAAGCCCTCAAGCGACCTCTGCACAGATGCTGTGTTAATCTCAGCCGGTCACATTTTACTCAAACCACGGGACTGCTGCCTCGGTCGGATCGGCAGCATTCAACTGCTGAGGAGCTAATTCAGTAGTTTGTTTTATTCTCACTACTCACTGTATGGTTCCACAGCCTTATTTATTGACTTCTAGGGCTATTTGTCCTGCGTTTTAAAAAAAATCAGAAGTTTGCACATGCACATTTTTACCGTGGCATTGCGCAGCAAAGCTCAGGAGCTGAAGCAGCATCGCAACGGGCCTGTTTTATACACAGAAAGCAGAAGCAAAGACCCAACATCCCAAATTAGAGGATATCTTTTAAATTAACCCGAATGAAATTGAAATGTCGTTACGCAAAGCATTCAATCAGGGCAAGGATCCTACACAGCAAACGTATTAAGATATTCCCAAAGAAGCCATAAATCCGAAAGAAAGAGTATATGACCACGTGGGCACGGACTTTATCAATGCGTAAATATAATTCACCTACATTATACTAAACGCTAGTGAAATTAGCATTACAGTATAAATGTTGTTGGGGTTTTTTTAGCCTATTTGCATTTTTCAGCCCTTTAAGCACGCCCGGACAATTCCCGCTGCAAGGCACCACACCAGGACACGCACCACTCATTAGCTGGCTCAGCAATTTTAAATGCACTTCTCCAGCCTCTCCCACTAGAATTACAAAAGTTCCTGATAGTTGTGTGTTGACTCAAGATAAAAAGCATTGGGCACGCTCTCTGTTGGCTTCTCTCAGAAAGAGATGCATGAACTTCACAGAATTCTCACTCATCAGCCAACATTTCTGCTGATTTCTGCTCTCTGATTTGCCTTCTTCCCAGTTCAGTCTTTGCTGGGTGTGTTGTTCTCTCATATTGGTCTTGCAATCTACCATAACTCTAAACATTCTTCTATATTAAACTCACTGTTTTCTGGTTTCTCTGGCAAGGCCGTACTCCTACCTCCTTTTTTAAATTGTCTCTGCTGTCATTAGGCAACAGTTTTCCCCCACCTTAACCAAGCTATGCCCCATTATCCATTTCTGGTTCTTTATCCCGTTTTTCTTTCATGCAGGGCAGCCTTTGTCAAATCCGTATTTCTTGAGGGTCAAACGAGTTTATTTTCAAACCTGGTCCACTCACAGCCTCTTTGCTCCATCTGAACATAAGTGATTCAGTTCCCAATCTCGCCGTGTTGAGCAGTTCCTTGGCCTCAGAAAGGGCGGCAGAGCCGGCACCAGGGCTGCAAAAACCTGCGGAGAAGAAACCTTGGGCCGCCTCCAAAAGGACCAGCACACCCCAAACAAGCAACCAAAACCACCTGATAAAAATTACTCCGTTACTGTTTCTTTTTTCTTAAAATAGTCTGATTTGAAAGTCAAAATTAAGAACAAGGAGAACACCGGGAAAGCCTCCCTCTCCCACCAGACTAAATGCAGTTTTTAAAACTACAAGCAATCTTTAGGATTAGGAAGGAGGCAGCCTGTACTGACTCCTGCCAATTAATTACTGTATTTAGTTTTCTTTCTTAATACTTCTTCACTTGGAATAAGGCCGTGGAGTACCCCAGGGTTAATGATGAATGGCGCTTGTTCAAATGCAGAAATATAGAGCAGATTCAATCTCACAATCCTTGTAGTCTCTTTGCCAGTACATACAGAGAATGAAGTTCTAAACTAGATGGCTGCTTTAGTGCACCACTCAGTGATTTTCAAATTTCCACAGGCACGCAGAAGAATCTGGAAGACTACGAAACAAAAATGTCTCTTCAGCAGGAAAGAAGCAATCCTGGGAATAACTGCCCTATGAAGTGTGTTACTCTCAGCCCCGCCAAAAGAATAATTTCAAAAAACAACTAAATGCAGTCTACTTACAAAAATAGTTAGCTAAACTGTTACTTCTGACAGTTAGCAGGGCAGAAGGATTCCAGTTCATTTGTATTTCAACAGAAAAACCTGAATGTTTCTTTAAATCCTGCTCTCGAAGTGTTGGGGGTTTGTGGTTTTGCTTCCTTCCTTCTTTCCTTCTTTCCTTCCTTCCTTCCTGTTTTGTTCCGTGTGTTTTGGTGCTGTTTGCTGTGTGTGTGTTTGCATTCCGCTCCCTGGCAGGCTCACATCACCTCTGCACCAATGGGCTGAACAGCACCGGGCAGTTTTAGGGGAGCGAGCCCATCTCACACCGTCACTGCCCAAACTGCTCTAAGGCCTCATTAACTGAGCAGGGTAACAGGATTCTTTACAGCCTTGGTCATCAACCTGCACTAACAAGGCAGCTCTTTTGTCGAACTGGAGGTTTTCCGCACATCCCTTGCTAAAGCTTCTATAGAGAGGAAACCTTACCCCGAAAACAGATTTCTCCACTTTCAACAGAAGGACCCTGCACAGGTCTACTTGTAATAGTCAAATACTTCAATTGCGACTGAAGTGAGTCAAAAATAGCGTCTAATTCAGCTACAGAAAGCCCGACTGCCAGCTTTCCGTTTTCCGTAAGAAACCCTTTTGCCCATGCCAAGGTAAGTAGAGCCACCCTGCCCAGCGCTGCGGAACAGAGCGACACTTCATCAGCCTGCTCCTCCAGAGCCTTGTCCTCAGGGAAGGGTCAGGAGAAGGAAAACCCTCCCTGCAAACAGCTGATTGGAAAAAAAATAATAAAATAAGCTATCAAGATCTCAGGAAAGACCCCCTGGGATCATCCTGCACTGAAGCATCATGAAGGGAAAGGCTTGGTTTGCTCTGAGGTCAGCAGATAATTAAAATTCACTTACCATTTCTTCTACTGGTCAAAACAATTACGTGGAAGTCAGAGCCTAATTGTTTGCAAGCTGTGCAGTGTTATTTTGGATTCCAGCATCACTTAGAAAAATTCAAAAGCCCTTAAGTTAAAAAGTATTTAGTCAAGGTACTTCCAGAACCATAACTCGAGTTGACCATCTCAGAGATCGGTAGAACGACTTATCCTGTCTTTTCTTCAGTGATAAGGAAAGCAGCCTCAACGTAACTATTAATATTAGGAAGTCTCACGTCTCTTAGTACCAGTTGTAGAAATCAGTTAAAATACATGTGCTTCAACAAGTTTTCCATTATTGATCATGCCTGTTTCCCTTCCGTTCCCAAGGGAATTTACCCAACTTCTGCACGTGCATCATTCCTCTTCTGCTGCCCAAATGTTAAACAGGCTGGAAGGTGCTGTATTTCAGAAGTGCCAAGTCTCAACATTTTGTTAGAGAACTTCAAGTTTCTATCCATTTCACCAATACAGACCACCTGTTCAAACTACTCTAAGAAAATACAGCTCCTTGAAATCATCTGTATTGCATTTACTAAAATAAAACATGCAATACTTGACTGATCATTTTCACATGTTTAGAAATTTAGATGCCTAAACATTTTTGTTTAGGACAAAAAAAAGCCCAAACCAACTGAGGTAAAACCTTCAGTGCCCAGAAAGAAAATCTTAACTTTGCAAAAACCACTTTTGTCCGGAAACACAGATACAGAATTAAGCACAAAATGTTCAAGGACCAATCGCTATGCCGGGACAACATTCTTTCAAGTTACAAAATAAATCCACTTTGTTAGTTAACTCCATACCTAATTTCACAAGCTGCATTCTAACTGCACAGAAACACAAATTAAGGCTGGCAAAGATGCATTTCCTTGCTCCAAGGAATCTGTGTACTAGAAACTGATGGAGAAACATAATTTAATGATTTGAAGGATCCATAGTCTCTGAATTATACTTGGCAATAGCATCTGCAGGCTGTATCAAACCTGAAAGCTCCAATTGTACATAGTGCTGACCATCTCCTTCTGTTTTCCTCTCCTGTATTAGCCTAAGAGAGCGGAAGGTGCCTCTGTGGATTCTAAAATAGACTTAAATAAGACTGTTGTGCAAAGATTGCACAGTTGAAATAAGACAAGTCGAGTTTTCAACTCATGTCTCTCAACAAAGAACACAGATGATAGTGTGGTCCACTAAGACATTTCACACTATGCACATGTATGCAGATTGTTACAAAGGATTTAAACTTTCTTAAAGGTGCAGTTACTTAATTACTGAAAGAATTCAAGCTACTTAACCTTTGCACCTTGTCCAAATACCTCAGGAATTGAAACAAAAGCTGTGGAATGTATTACCTAATTTCAAAAAAAAAAGCAAATTAAGTGTAAAGGTAGTCAAAAGACTTCCAACACTATATAAAGAAAAAATGACTATATTCAAACTTACGGGGCACAGGGTTTGGGGTTTTCTTCTGTTTAGTTCAACTGGTAAGAAGTACAGCTGTAGGTGCCTGAAGGCAAATCAATAATCAGTCCTCTTAATTCTGCATTGCTAATGCTGGAAGTTGTAAAACAGTTATCTGTATTAGGATTCGTACAACAGGTTCCACTGTAAAACCACGACTATAATATATAAACCCACAATTCATTTTCTTGTTGGAGTCAAGATTCCTGAACAACACAAGCAGAAATTCACTGCATCTCATTCCCTACGTTTACAAGCACAGAAATGCTTTGAAGTCAACACTGGAGAATTTTAATTTCCAGGAGCACTAGTGAAGTGTTCAGATCTGTTATCTACAAATTTAAAGTATAGAATGTACAGAATATTGCCTTTCTAGCCAGACAGAGGGTCTCAGTGGCTATCACTACGGCACAGCCACACAGCCGGTTTCACCTCAGAGCAGTTTGGTACCACCTGTGAGCATCTCAGGCCCTGCTCCTCCATCCCCGCTCCGCCGCTGCTCCCGCACCCTCCTGGGCAGCATCCCTGGTATTCACTGACCTGCTGATGAGCCACTTCGCCTCACCGACCAGCACGAATCGTATCATTTCTTCTGGACACAGAACCAGCAAAAGCAAAGCAACAAGAGCTCACTGTTGGAGCGGGGAAAGAGCCACCCCCTTCACAATCTTCTGAAAAACTACATGCAGTTTCAAGGTGATGTATGGTTGTAAAAGAAATCCAACTTGCATGAAAATAATGTAAAAGCGATTATATCTTACTACAACTATTAGTTTCTCAAATGCTATTTTGATGCAGCAGCAGAATTCAAGCCATTCAAAAATTAACACGGGAAATACCAAGATTTGTATATCTATCTATCTATATCTCCGCACATACACACATAAGATTCAACACTGCAAATTTAGCATCACAGGCAAAGCCACTGATGCCAAATTTAAACCAAGCTTTTCCAAAACATCAAGACCTTGTAGAACTTAAGAATCCAAAACTTGATGGAGAGGAGAGAAGAAATCCCCAAAAGCCAGAGAAACTGCTTGAGACTGCATGTTATTTGAATAAAAAGTAAAAGAACAGCAATGGCTGAGATGAGACAGGCTGCAGTACGACTCCAGCTTCCTTGGTTTGCATTAAGGAAGTTTCCAGCCCACAGTATGTATCCGACATGAATTTCACATTACCTTATTGGTGAGAACACAGTCATATAAACTATGATTTGTCAAAGACTCTGGTAGCACAGTAGACACAACCTGCCATTTCTTCATGTTCAGTGAGAAGAGACTGATACGCGCACTCAGTCTCAAAATACATGTGTGTATTTTTAAACCACGGCGGTAAGCGTTCACGCTAAGGAGAAGATTCTATAGTAAACTTTATAAAACACTAATAATCCATAAAGCCCAGACCTGCCTGAGAAAATCCCAAGCCCAGAAAGATTAACGATTTCAAGTAGAGCCATTGAAAGGCCATCGCAACTTCAGCTGCTGCACCTGCTTGAGCCCATTGCTCCCCTGCTGTCCACACGCGTTGGTCCCAGTGCCCAGAGGAAGAAGATAATCCTGAACAGTCCATTCGGTGGGAGCTCACGGATCAGGGCACTAACACATGGAACAACTTAACATTATTTCAACGCTTGCCGTTTATGAGAAGCAGTTGCTTTTCACATGTGTTTAAAATTGCAGGTTAAGTGTATTTACTGCATTTTAAAACAGCAAGAAAAACATTCTCGAGAAGATTCTAAAGTGAAAGTTACCTTTAAATTGAAGCAGTGGTCTTAAAATACTGTAGAAGTTGCTCATAATCAGAACACAGCCATTATTAAGCTGCACCTAAGCCTTATGTAAAAAGAATTAAGAGCAAGCATTAGCTGCTAAGGGAAAATAGACCAGGTGTATTTTCAAAGTACCACTGATAAACTTGTCCATTATTTCCATTGACATACAACTATGTCAAAAGTCTCAGAAGAGAAATGCAGTTTTACTTTCAAGCACTTAAAAAAAATCTAACCTATTTATAAGACTTTTCCCACGTTTTAGACATTAACCTACCCTCAAGTAACAGCATTTTATAAAAGTACATTTTATATGGCCTATAAAGGCTCTACAAGTGCAAAGGCATCTAAAGAAATTTCCCTTTAGAAGTGCATGCAGGTTCTTTTTGACTAGTGACCTAGACAGTCACTGAAAGCTGGCTGGCAACAAAATTAACAGAAAGAATGAATAATAAGAGTTTATCTTTGATACAAAGCATTAGCTGAGATGCTGAAATGGTTGAAACACTTAAGGTTACATCTATTTATTAATTAAAATAAAATACTGGATTTACTTGAAAGTTAAGGCAAGCTGAAGTCTCTCTCATCTTCCCCACCATTTCCAGAGTATTTGTATGAAGTCTAGACCTCCAAGTCAAGAGGCATTGAAATAGTACTTAGCTCATACTAACCTTTCCAGACAAAAAGCCAACTTTATAAACATACGAAGCTGAATATCAGCCAAAAGCAAGCTTATCTAGCAAGCTGCAAGTCGTAAAAGACAGGAGTTGTACACCAAAAGTTGGGTCTGAAGTTTCTTGCGTTTATCAGCTATCAGACTGCACGCTGCTTTATCTTCCGCCACACGCTTCCAAAGCACGTGTTCCGTGTTGGACAGAAACGCTGAGACCACTTCAAGTACCATTTGTCAACTGTAAGTTCTGTCTCCCAGATGTCCAAATAAAGGAATACCAACCATTTAACAAATTCTTATTAATTGTCTGCCTTGACCAGCAAACCTTACCAGCAAATAGACTGTATTCATTGTCCATTATCGTTTTCAGGTGCTTGTGACTTGGAAATCACAGAATCACAGGATGGTTTGGGTCAAAGGGCCCTTCCCAGCTCCCCCAGTGCCCCCCCTGCCATGACAGGGACATCTTCACCAGCTCAGGTTGCTCAGAGCCCCGTCCAGCCTGGCCTGGGATGTCTCCAGGGATGGTTCAGCCACCACCTCTGGGAACCTGGGCCAGGCTCTCACCACCCTCAGGGCCAACAATTCCTTCCTCAG
>VWYH01001517.1:347345-357464 GCA_013399365.1 Pampusana beccarii
CTCCTCTCCTCTCCTCTCCTCTCCTCTCCTCTCCTCTCCTCTCCTCTCCTCTCCTCTCCTCTCCTCTCTTCCCACCACAGCACGGACGGACACGCAGGTTCCGATGCTTGGGATGGTCAAACAGGGCAATGACATTTGTCTTGATGCAGCTTCCACTTCGAGCTGTAGTTCACATTCTCATTGTAAAGAGTAATATGATTTAATCCAAGAACAAGCTTTTCCCACTCATAGTAAATTAGAGAATATTGCCAAGATGCAAGTCGTATGAATAACCAAATAAAGTGAAGATTCATTATTCTCATTATTATGAGAAGGCTAAGGGATTTGATTCTTGTTTCCCAAGGTTTCTGGTTTATGTGTTTTAAGCATGCTGTATTCAATTTGAAACTTAGGAGCAGCTCCAAAATTGCCTATAAAAATACTGCCCTTTCCCCTAGTTATTCTTTCAGACGGAAATATTCTTTTTATCCTATGCAAATATTCCCGGGTCCTTCAGGGTAACACTTAAACAATTAAAAATGGGAATGTGCATTCTTCCTGGCCACATACACACTACTCATTGCCACATGAAATTTGAAGAGCTACTCATGAGTTTAATTCAGCTAGTCAGATTTATACTTTTTAAACGGAAAAGCATACGGACCAGTGTTTTGTCAATCAGTTTTTGAGTAGGTCTTAATGGTTCCCATCCCTGGGATTACATCAGTCAGGAACACGGCTTTAAAGAGCACTGGGGAATGAACAGATACCTTTTATTACCTACACATTCAAAATGGATTTCTGTGCGTATTAACATGAGAAATCCAACATATTCCCAGGGTGTAGATGAACAAGCGTTTTGGCCGTTTAAAATACGTGAAGCCAGGACAGTTAGAAGCAACAGAAACAGCATAGAACAGCCTATACTGAGTGTCACATTTTAAGAGGTCTGTCATTTGTTTGATGTAAAAAATAAGCATGAGCATGAAAATTAAATACAATTAGCTATCTGAAATGTGAAAGACAACTTAAAGAAAAAAACCAAATCCTTTCCTCCAACCTCCCCCCCGCTTTTTTTCATTTTAATCATGTAAAAATTACTCTCAAAAAGCAAAACCTTTCAAAGCAGCAAGGAAAACCAAAAAAATCTGCATTTAGGACACAAGACCATCACAATTTCAATGCAACCCTTAGATACAGTTACACAAAACTAGTAATACGGACAAATCGCATATTCCAAATTCTGTTTTAACACCTACAAGGCTGAACAAAACAAAAAGGCATTGGAGAAGAGTTTTTCAAAACAAGCTAGATTCATCAACCTGTTACCCTGGGTATGTATTATCCACCAAGGAACGGCTGCAGCTCAGCATTGAAACGATCTGCAACTCTACATTAGTTCAGCCAAATATTCAATATTGGAATTGTGGCTGCAACTGAAAAATAAAGACACCTCCCAAATCTGAACTGACTTGAAAAAAAAATTTGGTAGACCCAGTTAACACTCTACTCAGGTTATTACAAAACTGATCCTATTTTCACAGCCTTTCCTACCCACTTCCCTCATTAAAAGGATGCAAAATAAATCTGGACATTTTTACAGTGCTTTGACTCACATATGATGCAAATATGACCACCTTATCAATACAGGGAAACTTCCACATACCCTTCATGTTCACAATCCATTTATTTTCCATCAATGTTTCGGCTGCACACGTGTGCTTTGTTCACTGCACATATTCCTGTGGGCTCCAAGCCAGAACCATCGTTAAGAGGTGAGCACAAACGTACGGCTGCTGCAACAAGGGCCATTGGATCATATTGTTTGACAGTTCTCCAAGGCTTATTATAGAGCCCAGGAGATGCAGACATATTTATATAAACAGCCTAAAAAACAGGCCACATCATTAGTTTTTCCTAGGTTTTTCACTAAAACACAGCTCACTAAATCACAAGTACAAATGGCGACTTGTATTGCCAAAGCAGTTCATTAAAGAATTTAAGATCGGGAAATAGAATAACAGAATTGATTTTATGATGTATTTAGTAAAGAGAAAAAGAAACCAAGAGGTTTAAGCGATTTTACAGTCCAAAACACACAGCTTTTTTGTAACTGAGATTGCTATATTCTGTCAGCTTGGATGGCTGACTGCTTGCAGTATATCAGATTTTACTAGACTCATTTCATAAAAATCTGTGAAATACTATAATCACCTGAACTTGCAAACAAATAACTTGTTTCCTAGTACACAGGCCATGGAACAAGCTTCGCTGTTTGTCAGAACATAAAAAAAAAAGACATACACAGAAAGCACTGCCAGAGAGATTAATTTTAAATATTCTGCTAACATTCAGTTCTTTCCACAGTACGTAGCTGCTGTAACAAAATATATATATATTTTTTTTTTTATTAAAAACCAGTGGTGTCGAATGTGTATGGCCAGCACTCAGAGAACAGGTCAGTAACTGAGGCGACAGTGTTGGGAAGTTACTGCAGCAGCTTCTAGGAAAGCTTTCAGTGTATGAAATGGCATAAACCACATGGGTTTGTATTGAAAACCAATAATCTTTCAAGTCTCACTCAGAGAAACAAACAATCAGCTTGAAAAGAGTAGGGAAAGGCAGCACAGATATATAAACTGACAATGACCTATAGGTATTCGGTACATCAGGGCATCTGAACCAAAAAGCAGAAAACACAGCTCGGTCGCGTTCCACCACAAAGACAAATCCTCTTGGCAAGACAAGAAGGTGGAACAATTCCAAGCCTTTACTCCATTTTTTCTCAGCCTATACCTCACACACGGAGATAAAACTCTGTACATCGCATCTTGCAATGCACTCATTGCTGCACGAGGAGCATTTTCCTCAACCCTTGGGTACTGTGCCGGCATCCCCACCAATACAACACACACAATTTACGTATCGTGGATGCTTCAGACGTAAGAAATTAAGACGACGCGCACACAAAGTGCCAGCAACGCTTTCCTGAGTTACAGGGCGAGCTGAAATATGGCCACATTTCTTTGGACATAATCCTTCCTCTGGAACTCCTCACTAGAAGTTATATGGTCCTCATATCTATATATAGAGGAAGAAACAATGGCTCTTGCTGCTCTGGAGCATCTGCTGTAAGGAGGCTGCTGGTAAGCACTCAAAATCCTCCGCAGAGGTACGTACGTATGAGAAAGCACCATAAACACTCACAGGATGTTAATGAGGAATTAGAGAGACGCACTGATTATGCATCCAGAACCTGAAAGCTGCTTTATTTCAGCTTCATAAGACAGATGATGGTGAACTCGGCCTTTTAATTTCTTTTTCTTTTTGAACTTAATCATGGGAATTCTGGAAGGATAGCTCTTAAACGAACAAAATTTCAGGCACTTGATCAAGTGTGTACTTCTGTTCTTGCTGGCTCCACAGCATTTGATGCAAGCATTTGAGTAAACAGGGCTGACGCTACCATAACATACCCCAGATAATCATATATAAAGGGGATACTTCCAGTTATTGTTCTCAGCAGCAAGTTTATGGGTCAGTCCTCGAATATATGCCTGAAAGAACTACAGAAACCACTAAGAGCTTGTGGATCAAACTGCAACCAACCAAAAATGTTAAAGAAAGAAAAATCCAAACGCAGTCATCCAAACAAAACAACCCCAAAACACCACAAAAAACCCAAGCCCCCAATCAAACCACAACTCAAAAAGATTGTTTTTCCTCGTAACTGGAAGCAATATTTTCAGTGAATTCAGAGGTGTCAGTCTCTTCATATGCTTTTTGCTTAATTCTTGGTGATTTGACAATAGTGTTAAATATTCCATATTTTTCTTATGATACCTAGATAATGTTTTGCTCTATGCTTTCAGTCAGCTTCTTATAGTGGAAATGGTTCTTTCTAGAGTACCTTGCACCATCGTAAATAGTAAAATATTGCTATCTGTCCTAATATGTGGATTAGGAATGTGGGTTCACTAAGCATATTTATGTATTCATGCGCAAATTTGTTTCTTTAAACTAATCCCTCTCTCCTAAAATCCAAGCCAAGAAGCAATATATTAGAAAAACCAAACCCCAAACCAATCAACTTTCAAGAAGAAAGTTACACATGTACTTCCATGAACTTTTTTCAAAGCTAAGCTCAAAAGTTCAAATGAAAATGAAAAACATTAAGGTCCTGATGGATCGCATACACCAACTGCAGACACATTAGCAGTCCAGGCTGTTAGGACGCTGTTATTTTGCATATGTTCTACAACACACCTAAAGGTTTTCCACTGCACTTGTTACCTGCAAACGTAAACCACACCAGACACAATATCTGTCCAAAGGATATTCGAAGACGAAAACCATAAAAGTCTTTGAGAGCTCTGCCTAGTGCGAAGTTACAGTAAAAAACCTCAATAAATACTGCATCAATTGAAGAAACCAGCCTCATGGTACCTGCAGGTTCAGGTACTTAGAGGGTGACGGAATGAAACACAAAACTCTCAAGCAAGTCCGGTTTGGGTGCATCTGCTGCACCACGTGCTGGTGCTAAAGGAGCTCAGTTCCTCCCACAGCATCTGAACCAAGTCAGGAGTTTTGCTGTTAGAACCACACACCCTGTTGGCTCAGAGCATTTGAAAGGAGCCAGGTGAAGTCAAGTCTTAATACCAAAGTAAATTCCGAAACACTTACCTATTTGTACTTGTTCTGGCTGGCTCAACGATACAAATGCTGACGTATCATCAATCCACGAAACCTGAATGTTACCTAGAAAAGGCAAAAAGAAATGATGATGACTATATTCAGAAACGCAGCATTTCCTAAAGACACAGCACGGACAAGCTCCAGCTCCCACTCGCTGCTCCTTCTTCAGTTTCTCCATTCATCAAGCAGTTAGGCCATTTTCTACGTGAACGGCTTAAAATGTCACATTAGCGCTAAAAGAGCTCATAACGGGGCAAAAGCACAGGAAAGGATTCTTGCTCAGACACAAGGTCTTGTTATAGTCCCAAATCCTTTTACATCACTTATATTCATTTAAGTGCTTGTGCTCTACCGTTTGTACAATTCAGATATTGAAAATTGGTGCAATTTTTTTTCAGGCAGACCAGGAAATCAAGTTCTGGATAACATCACACCACCATTTAACCTGCAGACATGACAAGGCTGAAAACAATGATGCAAAATGGCTTCAAACGTATTTTATTTTCAGATGTTTAATTTATTTCAATCTAATTTAGCCTACAGGTTACAAAGTTATAGAAATCTCTTCGGAAGTCCAGCTTAGATAAGCAGATTTTCTAATTATAAAAAATAAAAGCCTAGTTAGATTTAGTTTACATGCTATATATTTGAGTAGCCAGCTATTTAGGACTAAGTGATAATAATTTTGATCATTGCCAAAAGCATAATTAATTCAGTGTGGTTTCTGACATTTCCCTGTACTAAAGGGCTAAGGCTGCTATTAAGAGCAGCCTATGCTGAGAAGTCAGACATCAGAACTTCTTTAAACACTCTGCAGGGCAAATAAATGTAATTCTAATAATTCAGTCTTCAAAGAACACAGCTAAACACCTCAAAATTGAGGTGCATTTGGTAGGACCCCGACACTGAGCCTCCTTTAAAGATTAGAAATTACCGCTCAATTTAACACTGATAAGTTATTGCTCTGGATTTCTGTCAGTATCATGTCCTCCTCTTTTGCATTACTAATTACAAAACAGTCAAAATAATCATTTGAGCCATCTGAGACCACATTCTTCCGTAATTGTTGGCATGGAAGTGCTGTCTCCATTCTGTCCCTTTCCCACACGTAGAGTTAAATAACTCCATATCCACCCTGAACAGACCAAAAATCAGATCAGACAGAAAAATTCTCCTGAACATCTTGCAATTGTGCCCTTAGCGTAAAATATTAAAGAGGATCAGAGACGGACCACAATCTCCTGGAGGAGATCAGCTACTATTCAAATGGCTACTATTCAAATACCCATATTTTCACTACATACCATTTAAAAATAAACAATAAAAATCCAACCGATTGATGGCACATCATTTCAGTATCATATACTTATTCATTGTTGCAGAAAAGCTGCTGCACTTTGAATGACTTTGGTATTTTAAGTAATGGAAGGTTTCAATACCTGCCAACATATGCTGCCTTTATACTCAGATTTATACATTTTAAATATATAATTTTAAGAACAAGTCAAACATTAAATAGTGGACACTGAGCTGCGATCTCAAGACAACTGCAACAAATGCTCTGATGCAATTCTACATGCTTAAAAGATACTCTTCTCGGTCTACGTCACATTTCAATATTATTAAGAAATAAGAATTTAAGAGAGATGAGATTTATAAATTAGCTCATCCAGCAATATTGCTAAGCACTCGGTAAATATTGTGCATTTCAAAAGTATGGTGAAAGGGCAATAACGCTTTGAAAAGCAAATCCACCTGCGCTTGAAGTACAATCTTTAGCAACCAACACAGCCGCGTGCCAGCTCACTGCAGGCTCATCCAAATCAACCAGATACAGCAAGAAAATACAATACCAGCTCTAGAGAAATAAAACACAACATTTCTCTCTCTGTACTTCCAGAACAGATCAAACGGCTCCAGTACTTTGAAGGACACCAGTGTCAGCCCATCTGACCCCGTGTCCATTTGCTGCTGCGCGCGCTGACAAACAACGGCCCTTCCTACGAAAAGGGGAACGCCAAGCGAAGGATTATCCAGAGAAATCAAATATCTTCACCCAAATAGGAGCAGATCAAAATCTGCTCTGTTGCTTCTGTGAGGAAGGTGCAAAGTAACATTTTTTTTTGCTATAAATAAATCTGAAAATTCTCTTTCTATAAACACAAACATGCAAACATTAGAATCCACAGGATAAAATGATGCTGATGGATCATGTCAGTCAAATGGGTTTTCCTTCAGTTTTTATACCACAGTGTCCAAAGGGATGGAAAGGCTTCTGTAGAAGAGACTAAGGAGGACTCAGCCTTCAAAAGAAAATTCTAAGGAAGACGCCTATACAGGTCTAGCGGAAAATGCAAGAACAGAAATTATATGAAAGACGTACAGAGGGGTTTCACTATTTTATTATAAAACAGCTAAGGGACACCTAACAAAATATAAAGATACTTAAAAACCAAAATAATTTTTCACATAGTAGTTAATTGCCGCTAGGGAAATGTCATCCAGTGCTGCAGATGACAAGAATGTACATGGGATTAAGAATTAGTTGAGCTTGGTTTACAGAAAGCTGCGGAGGCTCCGACTAAAAGATGCAAGAACAGGCTCCAGCTCCTGCATCCCTGACTCGCACGCTGCGAGGGGCAGGAAAGCTGTTTGCTTTGCCTCTCTTCTTATACATTTCCTAAACAATCGTTAGTGACAATAAACACTTAGGATAGGTATTCGGACTATATGGACCTTCATGTCACCAAAAAAGTTTATTAATATATTCTACTTTCTTCCAATTAAAAAAAAAAAGGCCACATTGACACCATGGTAGAATTGCTAACAGTTTTGGGACACTGACTGCATCAAGACAACAGAAACAGTTGAAGCTTTTGGTCTACGAGCAAGGGTTGAAGCATATATTAATATTAAACACAAACAGCATTTTCCTGGTGAATAATTGAGAAGGGTTAACAGTTGCCACCTTTCTGGCAGGAAGACAGGGTGCACAGAAAGCAAGAACAGCTGAAAGCAACATTGCCATGAGAAGGAGGAGGAAAGGCCAAAAATGGAGAGAGAAAAANAAATCTGAAAAGATAAATCTGATAAATCTTAAAAGTCTCCCCCAAACCAAAAAAAATCAACACTCAAAGCTCACATATCTATATGAATATGAGCTCAAGAGAACACTTAATACATATACTAAGAGCTAGAAGCTTTGCTTAAACTAGATTGCTCACCCTTAAGAGGGACATTTTTCAAGCTCTACTTTTTTTTCTTTTTTAAAGCAAAGTTAAACAGTGAGTTTGCAGTTTGTTTTAAGCAAACAGTGAGTTTGCGGTACAGCAGTTCACAGGAACAGATGTCACAGCGCATGGAACGTGTACAGGAGTCTCAAAAATGTAATTAAGAGTCACTCAAAATTCACCTGTACGGTAGCTTGGACTACAAGACAAGATTTAAATACACAAAGGACTGGTTATGTTTTAAAAGTAGTTTATACACCTTCAAGATCACTACGAATCCACAACCCACATCAGCATTCAACTGCCTGTGAAAGACTCTCACAAAATACAACACGAAGGTTTAACTGCACTCGGAAAAATTTTAAGTAGTAGTTTTTATAACACTTCGATAGTGCTTTAATTAAAGCCCAAAGACATTAATTGAAGGCTATAAACAAAAGCTGCATTCCAGCATTATTTGAATATCTTGGCATTTCACATGAGCATGACCAAATAAACTGTGCAAATTTAAGAATTTAAAGAAAGTATTCGAAGCGACTACACAGCACTGCAAGTACCTGTGCAGAGAAAGCACCTTCAGCCCTGGGCCTAGAAAGCCCTCCTGCAGGAGCAGGTGTCCCCAGCACGGCCGCGGGAGTCACGGCCACCCCAAATGGAGCAGCGAACGCCCAGCGGTTCCCAGTCTGACACCGCAGCCCCTCCAGCTGTTCCACTGCTCCCATTAGAAGCCTCATGGATGATGACAACTCTGCTTCAATTCATACTACGTGAAAGAAACTCCAAATAATTTTTCTACTAAGTCAGATTGATGTGGCTATTCAGTTTAACAATTGATTTTTAATTCAGGTAAAAGCTTAATTTAAAAACGTTGTTGTTTGACTGGTGTAATAAATCAGGATAATTCATGTCTGTTGCTGCCTGGGCTTTGGGCAAATCACTTAAGCTCACATTGTGCCACACTCTGACTCTCCATCCAGCCACAACTGAAGAAGCACGAGTACTCCTAGAATATTGGGAAGAGCAATCTGCAGTTTGTTTAGAGATATCACAGCAATAAGACCTAAAACGAAACAGAGATTAAGTCCTACTCAAATACCAGGAGTTTGTAAATCCAGATAGGAAAATACTCCGCTCTGAAATCTGAGGAAGTGAGCGAAAGGGGAATTTCAGGCTGGAATATTATTTTGGGATGTGTAGGTGTGACCCCTGGTGGCAGCGATCGTGGCCCACGTTCCACATAAACACTGACCGGCAGGACTTGTAAGATAGGAAACATTATAGGGCTGAGTCTTCAAAAGCGTGCTGAAACAACGTCCAGACTGTGCTGTTTCTTACCCCCGTAAGAGCAAACCTCGAAGAATCTCCGTAACTTTCTGCATTCTCACATTCTAGATTTCCCCGTTGGGAAGGAGCACACCGAGGAACGTCCATCCTCTTCCTGGTCATCAAACGTCTTCACGGATACCAGAGCAGTTATTTCTGTGGAGGCCGGGTTCAGGTTGGCCCTGAATCCTTTTGCCACACTACAGACTCTGACTTAAGTCATTAAGTGTGGTACACGGCAAGCGAGAGAACGAAACTAAGCAGCCTCAGGTTGTGCCCGGGGAGGTTTAGATTGGATATTAGCGACAATTTTTTCTCTGAAAGGGTTACCATGCATTGGAACAGGCTCAGTGGTGGAGTCACCATCCCTGGGGGTGTCTAACAGATGTATAGATGAGGTTCTTAGGGACAGGGGTTAGAGGGGGCCCTGGCATTACCAGGTTAACGGTTGACATGGATGATCTTAAAGATCTTTTCCAACCCAAAGAATTCTCTGATTCTACTACTGTGAAACAACCACAGCGCACTGATCAGGTACCAGCTCAAATATCTCTTCATTTGCTCATCTCTGAAAGGTCCATTTTGTAAGGGTCCCAACTAGTCACCCATCTGCTTAAAAACACGTATAAAAATACAGAGGTTTTACAGTGATTATATTCCAATTGACAAGATTGATATCGGGACTTTGAGCAAGACTGGGGGCAGGAAAATTATAGTGCCAAGCAGAAAATTTTTAGGAATAGGGAAATTACCAATTCAGTCATACATGGTCTGCTTAATGCTGCCAAGACTAATGTAATGTAAAGAAATTATTTTATTATTTTTAAATGAAAAAGCAATCCTCCCCAATAAACACTTGGTAAAAAATTTCTTTTTTTTTTTTTTTTTTTTT
>VWYH01001517.1:357542-385671 GCA_013399365.1 Pampusana beccarii
TTTTTTTTTTTTTTTGAGCAATTAAATTAAAGCAATTTTTACAGAATTTGAGGAAGGCAAGATGCATAAATGTCTGTGATACGTAACATTTAATAATCTACTTTTAATAACGTATTGTTAGTATTGCGAGCAAATACTTTTGGAAAATAATGCAAAAAATTATTTTAATAAGAGATTTAATTTTTGTTTTACATTAAATATTTAAGAAATGGAAAGAAGTTACCTCTTGGGGAAAAAAAAACAGCGCCCCAGGAAAATTATTTTAAATTACTTGCAAGCCCAAAAGATCTCTTTCGAAGCACTACCTTACCTAGCAATAAAATTAGAAACCAACCTGCAATAAAAATCTTGGAAACAACACCCAACGCAGGGCTGTATGAAAGATCATTCTAGTTCTGATTTAGGGATCAGGGATGCAAAGCGTAACTGCAGTTTTGTGCTGCAGGGGTCAGGTCTCGGGAGAACCCTGTCAGTTCAGCAGGATCTCCATGTCCTTAAGTCATATACGGACACTCAGTAGAGGAACAACAGGGCTACTCGTCTGCAGCTTTAGATGACTTTGTTTTGTTTCTTCTGACTTGGATGGTGTTCACAATCTTGAAATCAAATTGCTCATTTTCAAGCTTGCTTGCTGAGCCTCCCGTTAATTAGCGGCTGGCGTTAAGCAGACTGCAGGAGGAAACTCACTCCTAAAACCCTGACCTGCCTTTCACACTAAGCCCCATTCCCTTTACCCACCTATATAAACTCTCACCTCCTCCCAGGAGAGGCTGTAAATAAAATGATCAAAGGCCCACGATATTCAACAAGCACCACGTACAAAGATTTCTAAAGAGTAGCTCATAAGGGCAGACATTTGCAACACATCATTACAAAGAACATCCAGAGGACACCATTCAAAAATAACTGAAGGCAATTAATCATTACCTAGAGTAAATCTGCATCCGCAGATTAAAAATAACAAGCAAAACCAGAGGGTACTTGCTAATGACAAAACTTGAAAAAACAGAACAAAACAAAACCCAAACAAACATATAAGGCAGGATAGACTATATCACTCACCAAAGGCACTGAAAAGCTGGTAAAGGTCACTAGTCTTCCACTCTTTGGGAAAAGTAACATGAAGAACATGATCCCGTTTCGGCTGCACTGCGAAACAAAAATAAGAGTCACTATTGGTATCTTTAGAATATCTAAGACGGTCACGTAGGGTTGTTTTTCTAGTAAGAAAAGAGGCCAGGACGTGTATCAGGCAGCACTGAAATGCACCAGCAGTTATGCACGAAGCAGACACAGGAAATCCTACTGGCTCTGTAAGAACCTGAAACAGCACGTGGGGTGCAGTGGGGACTGCCCAACAAACCCAGACCTTCACATCCCTTGTGCCAAGATTAAGGACAGAACTAAAAACCAACAGCCTCTTCATTCCACAGCCCGAGCTTCAGAAAATCCTTAACAATAATTAAATGTGACCATTTTCCTGCCAATAAAAATGTACTGTGAAACAATCAGAGGCAGGAGAACAACAAGAGGGACTTTCGCCTTCAGCCAGGAAAGATCATTTGTACATAAGAAATCACCACAATATACATGCGACTGAAGTTCCTTGCACTGGACACGTGAGCTTTGAGAACCCATGAGTTCCTATCATATTTTAAAAAGAAGCAAGCGGAATACTATATTTTGCAGTGCAAAGACACTGAAATATTTTTCATTTTCATATGAAACTATTAGCAAGTCGTTAAGTGAGCCTCTCCACAGGTATCCGCGGAGATTTCTGGGTTTACGCACGACACATTGCTGTATCTTCCCTTGTCTTTTTATGTCTGATGTTAGAGGCTGAACCATTTGAGTGGAGTACTCCACTTTGTTAAAAGTAGCTCAAGGGTTAACTACACACAGCTTTCTATGATCAGGAAGAGCTTCCCTCTTCTGTGGGTACAGAGATATAGGGACTGACTTGCACCCCAGCGAATTACCCTCCTGAATTCCCTTGTGATACAAACTTTTCCTGTTTCGATCTCTTTTGCTTTCAGCATTGAAATAGGAGAGTTTTTCAAGGTGGATCTCGTTCATGGAGCACGTGTCTAAAATCAGACCATCAACCACTTGTTATTGCTACATCTTGACCCCATCACACAAGGCAAACCTGTTGGGATCTTTGCCACATTTGGTTAAGATGCAACTTTGCACTGTTTACGGATCAAAGCCTTGTGGATTGCTAATTTCATAAATACAGCTAAGCATTAGGAATTACTACAATTCAGTTATGACTAGTAATTACAGTAAGGAGCAGCTTCTCAGCCTGGTATGTGCTTTAGAGGAGAAAGCACATTTGTTTCTAGGTGTAAATCTGTTCCACAAATAAGGCTTCATTTTTGCACAAACTTGAGAACTGCAGCTTTCAACAGCTACCGTGTTTCCTGAATAGACAGAACGGATTTTTATGTGCTTTGGTTTTAAGCCTCTCCATCCCTGCCCAAAGGATTAATGGAATTTTTATTCCCAACTAATTTTTTAACATCTTGCGTAAACTCAATGGAACACAAAAGTTACAGAGAGGCCTCTAAAGCTCAAGTTCCTAACCAAAACATGTCATGAAAATAGGACAGATTTCCAAATGCTCCGTCTTCTACCAAGGAAGAAACTGCAGCAATGATACTAAAATACAAAACGAAAAAAAAAAATCTTCACAGAAGCACCAATATACCTGTACCAACAGTAAAAATAAGACAGAAATAATACAGTTGCAACTCAGCATCTCCTAAGTGCAACTCAGCATCTCCTAAGTGAAATACTGAATGCTTAATGAAATCAGAGGAAAATAAGTTTCATAAGTTTTGGGTTGAGTTACTACTTGTTCTGCTCTGCGTAAGTAAAGAACATAGTTTTTCAGTTGCAAAAAACCAAAAGACCAGGACAGACCCTGTGTCAAGTTGCAACACGGTGTCTAATTAGTTGGCCAGCAGAACCCACGCAGCTTAGAAAAAGGTAAATTCTTCATCTGTCTGATCATATCGGACGAAATAAAATTGCAATTGGAGACAGGTACGCAGGAATACAGCCTTGTCCAGACAAAACTGTAACTGAAGGTGATAGAGCAGGCAGCCTCCAGCCAACTGTGATTTGCTTGTGTGTGCTTTTTCATGGAAAACAAGCCAGGTTAGCATGTGTTTATGAGAAACTCCCTGTTAACACATCATGGGTTTGCATGAGCACCTCAGCATCAGGGTGGATGGAGACACAAGCAGCAATCCCTTCACCAGCACACCTGAACTCCTGTTCCTTAAATCTGCTACTTCAAAAACCGAAAAGAACACCAAATTTTTGAAGCACCAGAATTCAACGCTTGTGACACTATACAAGGCAAACACTCCAACCCCATGAGCTGGGTTAACAAGATCAATTCTCGGCTGCACAGCCCATTGAGCAGCCAGCAATTCCAAGGTTTATGGATCTGCAATCCAGTAGTGGAGAATTGTAACAACTCCAGTTCCAGATGTTCTAACAGCTTTTTTCTTATTGATTAGAGAGAAGAAACTACTCCTAACCCTCCAGTATCAGCTCATTCTGAAATCTGCTTTGAATCCTCTGTTAAACCTCTATCCCTTCTCCCTACTCAGGTGAGAAATATTTGGTTCATATTCTGCTCGGCAGTTATTTTGTGCAGCAACTTCATTCTTTGTAAAGGAGTTTCTGATACACAGTAACAAAAGAAGATGATGAAAGTCACTTTGACATACTCAATACTATTTGACCTGGCATATGTTACCAAACTCCATTATTTCTGGAAAAAAGACTCTGCAAAAACTCCCCTCCAGACAACAACTCCTCACAGGAGCGCTGAGATCTCAGAACGGAAACAGAAGTTTCTAAAGCAGCCAGCCAAACATGCCACCCTAGATGTCCTTTTCATTTTGAAGCTTCGGAAAATCTCCCTCGTGCTGTAAGATCTCCATCAGTCTGTTCCACAGGAGCGGCTTTCAGATAAAAGAGATTTTCAGAGGCAGACGTTTTTGGCAACCCTTCTGGGCAAAGTACCAAAACAACCCCGTCAGCTGGCTGGCAAATGGAAGAAGCATCTTTACAGCTGAGTAGCTTTGGCACCATCTCAATGACCCCAAGTATTTATCCATTCTTCCACTCAGGATCAAACAGTTGGGGAAAGAAGTATGCAACATAATTAGATAACAGTTACTATTAAACTAGCATCTAAGAAAGGGTCAGCCTCCAGTCAGAGTTTTCCGATGCATGGAGTGGGAACTGTCTTCACAGCAATATTGCTTCCAGATGGGTATTATTTTTAAGACATTCATGTATCTGACTGCACGGTATAAAATTAAGCTTTCATCTAGTGGAGAATTAGACTAACCTCCAGGGCTTCACATTTTCCTAAGTCAAGACATCAGTGGTAACACTCATCTGATGTTTTCTCCCTCAGACGACCTTTATATAGGTAAAATCTGTTTTCATTTAAATGTATTAGCAACTTAATACAGCCCCAGGTCTGTAGCCCGAAATAACTTAAAATGTAAAAATATTTCAAGTAATATTTTTCCGTTTATGTAACCACAATCTCACACGGCAAAAGAATTCTGACGTTTTGATTGAAGTAAGGTACTGCTGCACACAAATTGTGAAGGAAAGCGGCGGGAACATTTTCAGAACCATTTGCTATTTGCTAGTTCGGATCCTGTATTTACTGCTGGGGTGAGGGCAGAGGGGGAAAAAGTGTCAAGACTCCACTTTATATCTTGCAGGGCATGTATGAATAGTGACTCAAAATAACCATAAAGCTGTTAAATTCAAACTCTGTTACATCTAGTTACAATAGTTTAATCTCCTCTAGTCGATCCCATTTATAATAAAGATTCTCAGGTCAAATTTGAAGAACTTATGGCTTTCCTATTTCATTCCAAATAAAGAGGATGTTTGGATCATTTGATAAGCGGCTAATAAGTTAAACACAGCTGATGTGCCGTGCTTTAGATACATGACAATTCATTTTTACACTTGCTTCTCCAGGAAATCTGTCAGAATGCTAGTAAGTTTACAATGAAATAAGCTACTTACAGTCTGGTCCTTCCAAATTGAGGTACGGTATGTCCATTACTCTCATAAGAAATAGCCTGAAGCAAAATGGAAAAGCACATTAGCAAATTTCTGCCTAAGACCCTCTACAAACCTTTCCTTTCTATGGTTTATTTAGATGTTGCTTCTGAAGATACAGAATTAATCATCCCAACCATTTCTTAGGCTGTATTAGAACAGACCTTCTAATTAAGTCCAATCCACCATCTAAATATCCAGATTAAAAAGTTACTTGGCATCATGCTAGCTGTTTTACAGATTCAATAGAACAAGAAGCCCCACACTGTTACTGCTGAAAACAATTAAAGCAAGTGGGGAAACGACCATTTAGAAAGTAGCAGCTCTGTGCAGTAAGAGCCACTTAGACGGTGGATAGTGCAAAAGCTGTTATTCTAAATACACATCCCCACTTTCTGAGCGCTGCACCGTGCTTTTAGATAGAATGGACCTGAAAACCCTAAAACTGCCAAAGGCATCATGACACTTAAGTGGAGATAACCAGGATGAGTCCGTTGCCCTTTAACACGTAACTGAAGAGCTTCTCAAAACATTTGTGAAATGCTTTCAATAAAAGCTCATGTGCAGCTCTTAAAACAATTTACTCCAAAGTAGCCTAAAATTGTCAGAATACAATAACTTCAAAAAGCTTCTAAAATGCTTATCAGATTACAGTTACAGTATTGAACTAAGTAATACCCGATCTAAACAGCTGATAAAAACATTCTAAGTGCACGGAGTGATGTGCAATTCCCCTCCATACCACACTCACTGTTAGTTTTTTAAAGTTTGAATATCACATCATTACGGTTACTCATGCCACTGAAAAGTCTCCAGGAATGCAGTTGACAACTTGGTTTTACTATAAATACTCAGAAGAAATAAAAAGCAAAGCAAACCAAACAACACTGAGGAGTAAATGGACCGAGCTGGAAGGTTTTGAGAGAACTGGCCCCAGCTCTGATACTCACTGTCCCACCTAATTTCTCCTCCCGAGTCTCAGGAATACCCAGTACAACATGCACCATGTCCCCCTGAGCACCGCAGGACCCAAAAGGAATTTCATCAATAAAAATTAGAAACATCAGCATCAACACCTTAGAAACTTTAACAATTCCAGCACAGCACTGAGTAATGAAGATATTTTACAAAGGAGCCAGAGTTACTTATGTGTAGCCTTAGGTGCCCCACTCTATAGCTTTGACTTCATTATCACTATCACTCTGAACGGGACAGGGGTGACACCTGGAGAACGAATCCACCTTCAGAACACAAGGAAACAGAGGAAAACGTCCTTACTCTGACATCTCCTAGAGATCCCGGGTAATACTGACAGGACGTGCAGCGCTACTGCTCAAAAAAGGAATAAAAAATAGCCACCCACCCAAAAAACAACAACCAGGAGAGCCAGCGGTCGGGCCATGAGGGCGTATTTTTGAGATTAAAGGGAGGGAGGATACAAAGAGGGAGTGTGGGACGCAGCTCCAAGGGGGAATAGCGGGAGGCGACTGCTCCGTCTCTGGTGGGAGACGTCGGGCAGGGTGGGATCGCCAGACAGAACCTGCAGCTCTGGGCTCTGCCGCTGAGCTGGGCTTTACTGCAGGCCCAGGTCCAGTGATTACCTACAATTTGTGTTCATGTCTTCATGTGAAATACTGACAAGGTCACTGGAAATAGGAGCCGCAGCTGTCTTCAAACTCCGGTGCAGGGGATAACAAAAGCCTAAATATACAGTATTTCACCTAGTTAATAAAAACAGTTTAGTCTTCACTGAGTGAAGATTGTCTGTCATCTATGCAGGACAGCAACAGTTTTAAAAAAAACAGGAAATAGAAAAATTTAAAATGCAGATTTGGTTTAAGTTGAGCCATCTGAAGAAAAAGCTTTCACACAATTCTTGGAACCAGCTACTTCTTAAAGTACTCAAATAACTAGTTTAGTTTCCTAGGTAGCAGTTTCAACTTCATCTTTATTTTTATGAAAATACAACAAAAACGTCTGGTGAGAATACTGGTTAAGCTGCCCTCCCCCAGGTTTTATCACGGGGAGGAGAACAATACAGTGGCCAACAGCAAGAACAGACTTATGCCAAAAAATGCATTTAACCAAGATCAGTATTTTATCCTCTGAGACAAATCCTACATCGATTCGTTTGGTCAAAGTGCTATTTCTCTAAGCAGTACACACACACTCTATAAAAAGATGGTACAAATACTGATCTCAATATTAAGTGCACTCAAAGTGTGTTAAAGCAGTAACTGCATCTTGTAGCACTAACTTACATCACACAGATTATGAACACTGAGTTATAGCATAATCCATAAATCAATATCCATAATTATGATTGTAGGATTCCTCACCTACCTGCAGAAAACTTGAACTAATAAGGTTGTTCTGTATTACAACATTAACCCTACTTTATATTAAATTAGCTAGATTTGTGAGGTTGTAGCTATGACATTGCTTTTCACTACATTCATTCACAATTACTGAAAAGCTATACTGACCAACCTAAAAAATGCTATTTCCCACACAAATTTTGGTTTCTAATGCCCCTTTGTAGGAAAAAAAAATAGGTTTCTAAGATAATGTTTATTTCTAAAGGCCATCATGCTGTTCAGCTTAATAAAACATTGTGGGTTTATTTCTGTACACCCCTTTCACATCCTGCCTCCTGCTACATCCAAAGAAATTAAACAAGCAAACAAGCAGAACACCACCAACATTCAAACAACCCCAAGGGATCCAAAATAAAGTTGTCATTGAAAGTTTGGGAGGGACTTGTAGGTGAGGGCAGGGAGATGTGGAAGAAGAGATGTTGCTCTAAACAAAACAGGTCAAAAACCTTCAAATTCCGAAGCATATAACACAGCACAGCATTTGAATTAAACACATAAGAGTTTAGGTATTACAGAAAAATGAGTCCTATCATCTCACCTCCTAAGTGTTCACAGCAGATTGTTCACACAAACACGATTTTTCAAAGATGTTGTATACACAATTAAGCACAAAGATTACAGAAATGCATCTCTGGAATTTGTGGCTTATTGAGTTGTTTATCGTATAAATTACTGCATTACGCCTAAAAGAGCCAAACAACCCTAAGGGAAAGTCTGTTTTTAATCAGTTCCACTCTTACAAGAACTTGAAACCAAAGATTTGACCTATGTTCATCATTAACCTATATGAACATGAATCTATATGGTGGCTGACTCTCTTGAGAGGCAAGCCAGAAGTTCCGTAACTTTGCTGACATAATGAAAGAGGTCAAAATAACCACTGAAACAAGCTTGTAAAAATCAAAGCCTGATTTTTCAGCTTTAAATTTACTCCCTCTATTCATATTAGCGATGTCTATCCAAACAAAACATTTCCAAAATCCTATCAGTCACACCAATCACATAAAAGTTTAATCTCCAAACTGTATTTAACTATTAACACCTAGTATTCTGAAATCTTGAAACGAAGACTTTATAAGCAACCCAAAGAATAATAAAGTGGTCTGCTTTAAAGAACATTTTCAGGACTATCTCGATAATAGTTCAAACTGAGAACATTGCTTCTAAATAACCGCTTTATCATAAACTCAGTTCAGCTTCTTTCAGGAAAAGCTTTTGTGACAGACAGTATAACTTGCATTTGTTTAGCTTACTGTTTGCATGTTGTAGTTTGTGTTTTGCTTGAAGAACATGACTACAGCATCAAGGAAAAGGTTTCCTTGCTCTGACTGCTGCCCACAGGATCAGGTAGGACTTCTGGAGGAAGGAGGAAGAGAGTTTTTCTTCTCCCCAGGAGGAAGAGAGGATGCTCAGCTAGGGAAAGCTGCTAGACCGCAAACTAGAGAACACTACATGCAGCAGGAAGCTGGTGGGCCAGAACATTCCTGCAAAAAAGCCTCAGAAGCAACATACGTACTAGGGACCTAAGATACTATAACTGTGGAAATTCCCCAAGCCCTGGATGCTACTTAGAGGCGCTAAACAGACCAAGTGCTGGAAACAGAGATTGGGCTGCAAGGACATACGGAACAGAGCAAAAGGCTTGTTGATTTAAATAGCCAACAGCCCTGACTTCTGACAGATATTTGAGTTGTCTTACTCTGGTTTGTTATTTTGCACTATAGCAAAAAAAAAAAAAAACCAAAACAACCCAACTTTAAAAAGACAAGTATTTGCCTGCTCACGGTAAGGAAAAGGTGAGGCAGCCCCAGCTCCAAGCTCTGACCAAGGTGAGGTCACAGATGTCGGTTAGAATACAGCAAAGCTTCAAAGCTCTTGTGAACGTAAGACATGGCAAGCCTTCCAAGTTTCCATGATTTAAAAGTAATATATAGCTTTTCTGAAACAAGAAACTACAAGTTCTAAGTAATGACAGAATGGATAAACTTACTTTCTTGTAAACAGTAATCTTCAGTCCTTGCTTAAAAAATGGAAAAGAAAAAGAAAAAAAAGCAGCACTGTTCTCCCTACAATTTTATGGTAACCTTCCCTTTCATTACAGTTAGGCAGCGTTAACTCCGAAGCCACAACAGACACAGCAGGCTTTGTCTCAAAACTTTGAAACATTTCTGTGAGAGAAATGTCACATTTGAAATATACAATTACCTTGAAAAGCTTAAATTTAACCTATTATTGTGATAATTTTAGGAGTTTGTACTCATCACAGGTATGTATCTCTAGAAAGAACCAAAACCATCTTGGTTAATGGTTTACAAAACAACCCCCTCAACTGGTATCTCTTTATTGGCAAATGTGTGTGTGCTGGTGTTACCGAAAACAATCCTGTGATAAATCCTGTCTCAAAACCAAACTATGCTGATTAATTCTATCATCACCTTCACATCCAAATCAAGTATTCACTGCGGGTCCACGTTCAATCTAAGGAATGTACATACAATTTGTAACATCTGCTAGAACATACCTCACGTCTCAGTGTCAACAGAATCACCTAATTGCTGTCACTACAGTTATTTGGTTTCCAGATCGCTAAAAGCTGAATGCCATTGATCACGATTATTCCCTCATTTCTATGTGCCATCTGAAGCTAAAATAATTAATTTTGCCAGCTCCTATATGATAGGGTTTTAAAGGATGGAATTCCTCCTGAATTTAAACAAACAGATTAAAGTACTAGCTGCTTTTTAATATCCTTTCCCGTTATGTGACAGGTTATACTGTCGTTAGAAGCTTCAGAAGGTAAAATCTACAGACTAAATATGCAAATAATCTAATCTGTGCATAAAGACTTTTGGATTTCTCAAGTCTTACTTCAATTTGTTCAAAAAATTTGCGTGAAGTTCCAATTCAAAAGCAAAATACTAATTGCAGCATCATCCCATTAACTACCAGTCGTATATGTTTATTACACCTTCTTAAAAATGTGTTACTTGATAATGTTAACACAATAGCTTTGTGTTATTTGGACTGATATTACAGTAGGGATATTTTAGTTTTTCCAGACTGTTTGGAGTGCTTGGTTTTAACTATCACCAGTTTCTGACAGTGTCCTACAATGTAAAGAACACCTGACCAGCTTTTCTTCAGTTCCACTACTCCCAAAGCTTGCTCCAGAAAAAATTCTTTAAATTGTAACCGTATTCTCAACACTGGCATGGGGAAGGCCTTAAAGCAGCTCAGGTACTCTTCTAAGCGTCCTTTCAGAAGTCAGCAGGACGTAAACCGTTCTCTTCAAAAGAAAAGGGATCTGCTTCACAAATTCTGGCCCCTTTGCAGCATTACTAGTGTGAACCAGAAAGCCAATCAAAACTGAAGTGTAAAGAAAAAATGCAATTAGCCATTGCTTCTGAGGCTAGAGATGCGTATTCTAAGGCTAGTGCTGTACTTCCATGTGTTAGCAGGGCTTTTAACACAACAACTACTTACTTGTTAAAAAAAGGTTCAATGAGCTCTGATCTAGCAGACACGTGGTTTTTCGGAGGACTGAGGAATGAACCTGATGAATGAAGAAGAAATTCCACATGAAACAAGCAGCTACAGACAGCACTAAGGAAAAGGTTTGAAAAAGCCTGCACAGATACCCAGGAAATTCGCCATGGAGATGAAGCACAGCCCAGTAATGTAAGCGTCATATCCTGCTTCGTGAAGCTGTTCGGAAGCTGTATCATAACTTGGAAACCCCTCTGCACTTTCTGAGGAGAAAAGATAATTTATAAAGACATTATCACAGAAGTTAAAGACAGCCCTGTGTGTTTACCCACATGCTTATTTTGTCAAACCATACATTTGGGTAAGTTTATATGATTTTCAGAGTTTCTGAGCATTCAGAAGTTCTGAAATATCAGAAGTTCTGAAAAAAGCACAGTTTTGATTTGTATTTTTAAATAACAATAGGCTCCTAGGACAGAAACTCCTTCATATTGAAAAGCTATTAATCCACAGAACTAATTAGCTAAAATAGAGTATTAATTCTAACACAATGACAGCACGAGTCCCCATAGAGCAGGTTTTTTCCTGACTGTCCTGCATTTAAAACAACAGACACTCAGGCTAATTGAAAACTCTACTATTAGCCACCCAATTGACCTAGGGACTGATTTTTCAAGGGATTTAAATGAAGATGATGGAACTAAGTGATTAAAGGATGTATCTATTGACAGCTTTATCAACAATCATGCTTGGCATTTATGTGAAGACCTTCAGAAGTATTCCTTGAATCACCTCTGAAAGAGGAAACCTTAGCAGGTGCTTCTCTGAAGAGAAGTGTCCAGAAGTGGCTAAGTCTCAATAACAGAGAGCTATGTGCACATCACACTTTTTTCTTCATCATTTACATTTTTCCCACTCCCAGCATCAAAGTCATTTCACCTCCATAGCCTGTCTCTCAACCTCTAGAAAGCTGGCTCCTTTTCCTCTAGAACTGATACTGAGAACAGGACTGGAAGAATCAAATTAACTGTTTAAAAAGCCAGAATCATGACTCTTATATTAAGGTACAGACTGACAAGTGAACGCTGTAATTCCATTTAATTTATTGCATTCTATTATAGCAAAAGAAGCTAAACCAGGATTTAAAACAGCAATACAGAAATACCAGCATAACTTATACAATGGAAATACGTAAGCATATATACTTATATTTTGTAAAAAGAAACTTGAATCCAATTTTTTTACATAAAACTAGAACAGCAAAACATCAGGCCTTTTTTCGGATGAGCCTTTGTAATATTTATTTCAAAAATAAAGTTGTCTGAGATTCAGACAACATTAAGCTACACTGGCTGAGCTAAAAATGGCAATTCTTGGTGCTTAATGTTTTGTTTGTTTAATAGAAAAACACCCAAAAGAAAACATAAATGAACAGTTAAGTATACTAGTATTTTAAAACATGCTTTGCTTTGGGTGTTCTGAACCACATTAATCATCTCTGATTAAAAATCAACACTTCCGAGTTGGTTAACTGTTATGATCATATTTTGCTCAAGAAAAACAAAAGTAAAATTATTATTTTACATCGCATCAGCAAAAAATAGTGCCTGACAGCTGCCAAATTATGTTACATCCTGAGAAGAAGCCACTAAAAGGTCTGCATGCAATTACTGTCCACTCCATGTGCACGGTACCACTAAGGTCAAGGCACCAACAGCTCCTGCTCATCGCCCAAGGAGGTTGTAGATGATCCACCTTATTATCTCTCCCGTTACTGCAGCCTAAATGCATCTGCTCTGCACATTCGCTAATATGAAAAGTATCACTCATCTTGGTTTTGATGAATCATTGAGACTTCCCCTTCCAACACACTCTACAAGTTCAGTACTGCCTCCCCTTTTCTAAATTAGCAGCTTAAGAAAAATTCCAGAACCTGGAGATAAACTTACCCTTTGACTAAATATCCTTTCATTCACTCCAAAGCAAAGAAAGCCCTAAAGGAACCTGAATTATTTCTAGAACACACGTGACCAGACACTACTGTGTAAGCTTGCTTGGTTTTGTTTGTCCAGGTTCCTGTCAGAGCTCTCTGGCTTTGTTCTGAAGGACAATAATAACCAAATGAAACAGTTTTACAACAAATGCAAGTCACTCATCAAAAACCAAGCTAAAAACAAAACGCCATCTTTGGCAGATGATAAAACTGCTGTTCACTGAACACATGCATTTTTCTATTATCTGAAAAAAAAAAAAGTGGAAGGATGCCCACTGACTTCCACCAATAGTTCTAAACACAACTGCACTATGTGTATATTGCCCACCTTGAAAGTTCCTTTCATCAAAACACTAAATATCAACAGGGGAGTTTACATTTAGACCAAGAACAAAAATAACCAAAACACTTTCTTTCCTCTGAAAGAGGAAAACACTTCAGAAAGAAGATCATTTTGATACGCCCTTACCAACTTTAGGAGGGCTGAACGGAACCTCTTTTAAACGCTTTTCCAGTTCTGCAAGGGATGTATTATTAATGATCTCCTGCAAGAAAAGACACCATTAACTGCCAATGCCAAGCACTTTTTCCCTGGAAACTGAAATCAAATAGGGTAAAACGAGCATTCCTTGCTGCCACCTTGTGTTCTCTAAGGATTTATATATTGCTTCATTTCGAACTAACTCACCAGAGAAGTATGTCAAGACAAGTTTTAAAAAGTTAACTTGCCTTCCCTACAATATATCTGTAAGTCATAAGCATTTATTAATGCTTTTCAGAATTCTTGATGACGAATTATGCCAAAGTAACATTTCTATGTGAATCTGGTTCCATGCACGGTACGTGTGGCAGAGGAAAAGGCAGCACTCACAGCAACGAAAAATACCCTAAATATTGACTATAATGGTTGAAGGCATTTAAGGTGAGTATTGAAGTGTGCTTGCTGACCGGACATTCTTGCATAGTTTTATAAGTGCGAATACTGCTGATTTAAAGTAATAAAAAGACAGTGGTAAAAGCCTGACAATCAGAAAGCTGCTCCTACACTTGAGATTAGCAGAGTTGCGTTACTGAATCCATATGTGCATATATAAAATCTCTCAAAATATATACAGATTATTAATTTTTTCAAACCAAACTTCTTGAGTAATCAAATGCACTTTTAAAATCAGTACAATGAGAACAAACAAACAAAATGCAGAATCAATAGCAAAAGAAAACCAAAAAATGTCACACAATCTTTCTTAAAGTTGCCTGAAATTTTGAGGACCAAATTTCCTTGGGTTCTAAATCAAGACAGCTGTTTACAGTTATTGTCAAGTCTGCGGTCTGAAAAGTTATCGAGAACTCAGTACACTGAACGAGCTCAAACAATGCATTATACTGGCATCTCAAAGCACCATTCCACAACCATAGCCTAAAACCCAAGCACCTTCTATAAAAAATTCCAGATATCAACCTAACTGCACCAAACATAAAACTTGTGAAGGATTATTAGCTTTCGGAATACAAAAGCCTCTATTCTTACGACAGTACTATGCAAGACAAACCTGAAAATACCTACTAAGTACATTTTAATGAGATCTTCCGTTATGCAATGCTCTGAAGTCAGAGAGGTGCAGACAGACAGATGCTGCTTCGTCAGCATGTCTTTTAATTAATTCATTCCAAAGGCACACAGGAAAGCAAGAGAGCACAATCACTGATCTCAACACTTCTTTGGAAGAACAGAACTCATGGTACAAGAGGTTTTAAGAGAAACCTGTTGGTTTTCTTCCTACTGACTCCGCACTGAACAGCAGGACACTACAGAACCTAAGGATGATGCTCAAGCATCTTTTCCTAGACAAAGCTAAGTCAGCATTCACAGTATTCTAAAGGTTTGACTCTACAAGCAGCTTTCAGGTCCTATTTCTTCATGAATAACACTTCTTTTTTTCCTCCTGAGGAGACATGCAGTCTTGTGATAATTTAAAAGACAAAAAAAACCCCTCTGCTAACCACATTTTAAGTAGCAAGAACTGAAAAACTGTACACATTTTGGAATTCAAAGCTGCTAAGTTACCTTAAAACTGCAACAAACATAAAAATCACTTGTACAAAACTAAACCTTTGCTCTAAAATTTTGTAAGTTCAGATAAGGGGTTAAGAAAAATCATTCTTTTACAAAAAAAGGAACATCATGGAAAACACTGTTAGATATTTTTTGCTAAAAAAACTAATGTTTCAATACACACTTCATGCAAACTTTTATCTTCAAATCATTCTATAATATTATATTACTTTACCTTAAAAGGTTGCGTACTTGCCATCAGTTTAGTATCCAATAGCCTAGAAACAAAGATCTAAATAAGTTGAAATGCAAGAATGTCCATTTTGCCAAATCCTCAAAAATGTTTTAGTGTATCAGCTGGGAAAAGCAGTTTCACCCTACCAAAAAATCGCTCTCAGATCTCAGAGCAGCCAAAACACTCCTTGTCTTTGTTCCACATGAAAAAGGAGAGCAACTACGCAATAGCCAGAGATGCAAACAATAAATAGTAAATAAATTTCATTCCAAATGTAGTGCAGATTCTAAACATCATGCCAAAAACAACAGTAGCAAAGCTGCATCTTTTGCCAAGAAGCAGAACAATAGCATTGCTCTTCTGAAAAAGAGACGCTACAGAATACTCTAAAAACCATAATTATCTGGCTTGTTTCTAATTTTATTTCCAGTAACGGTGAGGTTACAGGGCTAGGACAAACAACATCAGTTTGCTAAAACAATATTAAAACAGTTGAAAGTTTGAACTAAGAACTTACCGGGGAAAGACACATGATGTTAGTTCCTTGAACTCACTGAGGTCCTAATTTAAGATGGAAACAGAAGATAAAATCCAAGTAAGTTAACTGTTTATCAGTCTCTACATGATAGAATAGCAATAGCTACATTTATCCAATCAGCTTCTAAAAATCTGACACAGCAACTCAATTCTCAGCTCATAAGAGATGTATTTGTCAGCATCACCATAAATGCCACCTGCAATTACACAGAACTACACACTAATTACTTCTGATGGGTCTGTGATGTGTAAGAGAAGTGGTCTAGCACCTCCAACTCCCTATCCCATTATAGAACCTAAACTACCTCTAATTCCAGCTGCGTTAACAGTTTTAGCTACGTGTTCCCAGCATTTAAGGTGCCAAAGGAATAGAAGCAGTCCGGGTGGACAGTTGATTGACTGCGGGCTCAGATCATCCAGGTGTCAGAAGTACCGGCACAACGGACAACTGCTGACATCCCAATGCTGTCCCAACAGGTCCCTGGCTTCTTTCTCCCATTTCATATTCAAGCCTTTCCCATAACACCTACAAACCCACGAGGATTGCAAGTAATATAGCCATCAAGGCCACCCTTCCAATGAGACCTTCGGCTTCGTCAGACAACGTCCTCAGTGCCAAATCATTGCTTAGTTTAACTTAATTGTTAGACTGTTGCGGTCATGAACTGTCAGAGTGCCCTACTACAGTCAGGAAAGTATGCTCATTCAGACATTCTACCTCTTCACCTCAATGACCACCATCCTGCCACAAAACTTCTTATCATTCTGTTAATTGTACTATATTATATGAAAACATGTATTCCCACTCCATTAATTACAAGGGGAAAAATGCCACACAATAATGCTGAAGCTCCAAACCAGTGTCTTAACAAGTAAGTCAGTTAACTTGATCTGCCATTATCCAGGCAGGTTCTGAAGGACCGACAGACATGAGCAGAAACCACAATTCAATCCCAACATTCAATTTGAACACTTAAAAAAAAATGTAAAGGAGAAGAATTCAATCCAACTAAGCTTTCTACACAAAGAAAACAAGGCAGTAGCCCAGAAGTAACAAGTGTTCTTTCTAAAATACTTTTCTGTTGCTCTTAATAGACTGTCATACGCTTCCATTCACAAGAGAGTTTTGAGATAGGACTAAAGACAAATACATTAAGGCATTTATTTCATCATCTGAACACTCAGAAGATTACTTACATCAGGTAGGGGACAATAGAACTGGTGTATGGTATGCATAACATCCAGGAGCATGTTGTGCCCAATAACAAGCTTGCCCTGTGAACAGAACACAGAACATGAGTTACACTTCCAGCAGGGCATGGCGAGGGCAGGGTGATCAAAGTTCCCATCCCGGGGGTGAGCAGAGGGCAGCAGGGAACAAACACAGACCAAACCTCCCCACTTGCTCCCTGCCTGCCCCACAGACCCCTCCATTCTCTCCCAGCAGCTGCTCCTTTTTCCTCTGCTCCCAACCATGCATCACAGCTTCAGCAGCAGCTTGAGATGTTGAGAAGATGCACTGGAACAGCTATTTACAGCTTGGTACCCAAATGTAACCTATTTCAGATTGAAGTCGAGTGATTTCTCAGTCCTCTACCTTTTATTTTACAATTTGTACAAGAACTCACAATGTATTCTTTATGGTTATAATAAACAATATCTATTAGGGACATGACACGGCATCTCACAGTGCAGAACCTTTCATGCCAGGTGTCGTACAACCAAGTTCCTCCTTGAAAAAGATAATGCATGTTTTCAATGTTAACTTTGATTCATTTGACACGACAACCTTTTCTGCTTCCCTGCACTCTCCATTCTCTAAAGAAAACAACACACATACTTTTTTTTTTCCTAATCAGCAGACGGTAACAACTACCTGAAAATAACTGAGCTGAAGGAGACAACATCAAACTATAGCCTATTTCAAACTGTGCAAGTAGAAGAGAACCAAATGCTCTTCTCTCATTAAGCCTTTAACTGCTAGGAAAACAAACACACACAAACGACCCTTTTGGGACAGAGAAGAAAAGCCCTCAAAGCTTAGTTACTTAAGAGAACCTTGTTAAGAGTCCTAAGAAATTGGTATTGTTGACTATTACAGATAACGAGGCTGTTCATGTCATTAGTTTAAGAGTTTACTTAACTTACCATACTCGACCATTGTAAAACGTGAAGCAACAACAACAAGCCACTTCAACCTGAATTTCATCTTCTCTTCCAAAATCTAACAGCAAAAGAATTCTTTCTTCAAATTATATTTCTTTCTTATAACCAATGGTACACTAAAAATCATTTTAACTTACAGAATTAGCAATGGCATGAATGACTCTGGAAAATCCTACTGCATCATTCAATTCTTCCTGTAAGCAAAGATTCTGACATTAGTGAAATATACATACAAATACTGTCAAAACTGTACCTGCAAACTGGCAGATGCACCAGTTTGGCTCAAACTGTTTCTCAGACACAACCAAGAACAGACCACAGAGGAAATGTCAATATTTTGAAGATACAGGAGGTCAAAGCAGGGTCCTGCTGACAGAATTCCAGTTTTATAAGCAGCTCCAGTTCACTGTAAAGCAGGGCGAGTTGCAGGCTAGTGTGGTAGGTTGACTCTGGCCAAAAGTCAAACACCCACCCTGCCTTTTGCTCACAACCCTTTCCTGGGGAGCAGGCAGGGAAAAAAGACTTGTGGGTCAATATAACGACTGTTTAGTAAGAAAAGTAAAAGCTGCAAGCACAAGCAAAGCAAAAAGATTAATTCATTCCCCACTTCTCATGTGCAGCCACCTCCTCAATGTGCTTAAAGGCTCCTTGGGAAGATGAACTCCAGAACAGCTCCCCTGACCTCTTGCCCACCTCCCAGTCTATTTGTTTTTAGGAGAGGGTGGAAGAGAGACATTGTGCAAGCCCTGCTCAGCAGCAGCCACCACGCTGCTGTGGTATCGACACTATTTTAGCCACAAATGCAAAGCACAGGAACATCTGGGCTGCTGTGAGGAAAGCGAACCTGACCACAACCAGACCAACACAGCTGCCGGCAGTTCGCTGTCAGTACAATGTCTTCAGCAGCGCTCAGCAGCTATTAGACTGCAGAGCACTCCAGAAGATATTAAGGTAGGTAACTTCAGTCACATTTTATACATAAATTGTCGTAAGACGCAATAAGTTGAATCCTGATTGTTATTTCTATTAAATCAGATTGTATTTTTATGCTAACACTGAGATTGGGGAAGAAACACTCTTCACTGTTTATATAAATAAGAAGAAAACTACAATATTATATAACAGGAGTTACACATTTTAAACTCACTCAGATTTGTTTGGGGAGATTTAACTACAGCACATATTTTAGTTTCACTTAAAGAATTTTTTAACAGATTTTTCTTCTTCAGGTCTAGGGAAGTAATTTCTGTCTTGCATTATTTGTCTTCATTCAACCAGAAGTGAAATTAGTTCAGCTCTGAATGCCACTAGTCAGAGCAAGTAACACACCTATAAAGATTCCTTCACAAAAATCTATTGTAGTAATAAATTGTCCCTAACTTGGCTTTTGGAAAAAGAGATGTCACATTAATTGAGGTCTCTGTTGGATATGTCCTTCCTTCTCAAAAGGCATTCTGCAGGCAAGTATGATTTGCTGCACTCAAGTTGACTTTATCCCGAAACACGTAAGCACAAATCCCAAGAGCGGGATCAAGAATTCCCACAACTCACATCTTACAGCTTCCTGAAACTTGGGTCAGGCTCAGCAAGCAAAAATACGCTGAGAGTGCCTGAATACACCAGACATGACCCTGCAGTCAGCTTGTTAGTACAGTATTCATGTGCAGCGTGTCTCTAACAAGAAAAGCCAAAGACCTGTTCATTGTACCGGACATTCTAACTCAGACAAGCAAGTTTTGTAACAGAGTGCTACTCCAAGGACGGCTTGTGAATCCAGATAATGGGAAAACTTGCTCGAGAATTTCTGCAAGACTTTTTGCAATGACTGTTGTTACACAGCACTAACAAATGCAACCGGCTGATGTTTCCTATTATTAGGCCATGCTTCTCTGAGAGAGCAGGTTCATATAACGAGGAATTCACTGCTTCAGGATATTGGTTAAGTACTCTACAACTACTCTTTCTTTAACATTTTGTAGAGTGTCTTGCAACCGTTCTTGCTCTATCGCAAAGCCTAAGTTAGCTGGTAGAATTTATAGGATAAATTTCAGACAATGGTCACAGCCAACCAACAGGGAATTACTCCCAAAGCCTGTGGCACAATTTTGCAGAGCTGACTGAAGTCATGGATTCTCCTCCTCCTTTCATGTAAACTAATGAAATGAAGCTTTTTACCTGTTCTTTTTCTTGTTTCTGCTGTTCTCTTCTTTTTCGTTCTTCTTCATTTACTTTGCTAACAACAATGTATCTCTCCTTCTAAAATCAAAAACGTATAGTTTGAGAAATGACTCTGAGAAGTTCATATTTAAGACCACTGAAAGTTTCTGTAAATTTACGTTGTAAAGAAAATTAAGTCATACCTCAACAGCAGTTACCCAGCAACATGACTTGTTTCTATTGCAAGAACCACTTTATCACCCACTCCCAAACCCCTCCTTTAGAAAGCTCTATTAGATCCATCCAAACCTAACTTTCACCAAATCCATTTTTTACTTCTGAGGAAAGGTTATCAGTGTTTCCCTGTAAATAACGGATTGCAAATACCTTTTGAAGCAGAGATTTGTGCTGGGAAGTGAGGATACAGCAGGTAATGCCACTATTCTTCCTCTAAGATCAAGATCTACTTTTCACCAAGAAACTTACTTTCCACTGATACTGTATGTCAGATCCACTACATTTTAAAATACCCTTTAGTATCCTTTAAAAAAAAATATTAAGCCACACAAATATATGCTTACACTTCATATGTTGGTCAGATTTAATGTTTAGAAACTAGTACATTGTATTCTGTTTAAATTTTTTCCATTTTTCATAATAAAGCTCAAGTTAGATCTAAAAGTTAGGAGAGTTGGTAAAATTGAGAAATACAATTTCCTTTAAACAGAACAAATGTTACAGGCAGTAACATGCCTAGTTACCTTATCTGACTCGAGAGTTTCAACGTGGATACCTTTTGGATATCTGCATCAAAACAAATGAAAAGTAAATACAAGTAGTTATTAATTTGACATCTAGCATATCGAAGCCACAACGACTAGACAGTTTCACATCTCAATACTACTAGAAGTCTTAAGTGCAAAGGAATATTAAAAGCTCCTTTTTAATTTAAAATTATGGAAAATTTGAAGCAGTAGTCTAGTTAAATTGGCCTCCTAAGGGCAACTAGTACTAAAATGTATTTTCTTATGCAATTTCCCATCCTATTGCTATGGAACACGTAACTTTAAATTTTAGTAATATTAAGCAAACATCATATAGATATTTCATCCACAATCTATAATCTCTGCATTCAAAAGAAAACAAAAGACAGGTGAGAAAGCTCTCATTTCCTTGCAGCCACAGGACAGTTTCTTTGGGGACTGCGTGCCTTTTAAGTCTCTTATTCTACGATTTATAAACAACCCTAAACTTCCTGCTAACAGTAGGTTCTAGTAGGAAATATTACTACAGATGTTGTTACCTCCACTACAGGGTTGCATCACTCTGCCACAATCACAATTTATTAGCAAGGTACCACTATACCCAGAGCCACAGAGCATCCCACTGATAGCAAGGCCAGAGAATATTGTCCTTCACTGCTTAACAAGTGGATATTAATCTGATCTTGCTATTAAAATAAACCACAGCTGTACACATATTAAGCAACAGAGCTGAATGTTAAAAAAATACAATTCACGAACACACTCTTCTGTCCACTGAGAGAAGACACAAGAATAAGTGTCAGACAAACACAACACTGTGTGTTAGTGGAAGCTACAGACATTCTATCAATATATTAAAAGATCCACAGAGAAAAATTATTGAGAACACCTTTCCATTTTTCACCTTAGTTCTCAAGCTCACTTCTTGAAATTCCATTTTAAAGGGAGAAGGTTTATTTTATTCACTTCCAGCATAAGTAACAAAGTGCCAGATATTGTTGTAACACTGAATTCACTAAGTGTACAAAAAAAGATTTCCACTGTATTTTCCACATTTCACTAGTGCAGTCAGAACAATGAAACTCTCATCTGTACAGCCTTACAGCTTCTCCTGAGGCCTTAAGGGATGTGTTTAGGCAAAGACAAGGGATAAAGTAAGCCAAGAAAGGAGATGAGAATCACTGTTAGAATTAGGATTTTTAAGCCAACAGAAATGCTTATCCCTGGCATCTAACAGAAAACTACTACACATACCAGTACCTACCATGGAACTAGTAGTTTTTCAAGTACAGCCCACAATCTGCATAAGCACGTGCACTTTCTGTTCACTGAAACTCTGTCAGGCTGCGTTTGTTACATAATTCTAGGCTGTGCTGTTCTATTCACAGTATTTAGATAGGAATGGTTAAGTAAATACGAAGCTTTAAAACGTTCAAATGAATCATCACAAACCAGTCTAACACAATTTATCTTCAGATCGTTATAAAAGTATTCTCTTAAAGGAAAAAAAAAGTCTAAATCAGTCACCTCTGAGGTTAAGTAGATCAGATCTCACCCAGATTTCTTATCAGAATTACTAACAATACACAGCAAGGCAGCATTACCAGTAACTTACTTCCAGCTCAGGGTCTGATAAATTAATTTCCTCTGAAATCTAAAACCAAAAGACAGTTGTGTTACTAATACTCCTCTTACAGAAGTGTTTCAAAGTAATAGCGTTCAGTTAAAGCCAGCTCCACGTTCATTTGTAGAACTATTTTAAAAGCAGAAGTCGCTGCTACCAGAACCTACCGGCTTTGAGGGGTTTTACTGAATTCTGATGTTCAGTTGCCAAGCTGTAAAGGCATTTACACTATTCTGTGCAGTTACCCACATATCTCCTCATAAGCAAATATTCTGTAGTCATGATCACTGAACACAGACACAGTGATGTTACCTTACCCTCAGCTTCACGATGTTCTAGTATTTCTGAATACTTTTTTTTTTAATTTTTGAAATAACCACACTCTCCAAACATCTGGACTCCAAAATTAGATAGGCTTTGGGAAGGAAACCCACTAAAACCAGTTTCAATACACAGCGTCAACTACAAATAACCGATAGCTCGATAGATTTGAGAAATTTGTTTATGAAACGCATATCCAGGTCTTATGGAACAATAGCAGAAGGAAGCTCACATGTGCAAGACATTTCTAGGCTACACTTAAATATGTTTTCACCACATGCAGAAGTTATGGCTCATAAAGCAGAGCATGACATCCATATAAATTACCACATCTTTCTCATCCTTCAGAGACCAGTCAAATGCAGTTTTCTCTACACTTAACCCCAGTATAGATGATCTTCTTCTTCCTTGTCACTCCCCTAATTCTATGTGACCGAAATAAATAATTTTTTTAGAAGATGTAATTTCAGAAACTGACCCTGTACATGGTTCCAGTTCCAAACTTTCATTTTCTTCATTCTTTAATAAGTCTTCAATCTGTTCTCTGGAAGAAATAGATTATTTGCTTCTATATCTACTGTTTTGTTTTTACAATGTTTAGAGCTCTCCCCAAAAGACAAGAAAACACTCCACAACAAACAAAAAGATAAATATTTTGCAACTAGTGAACTACTAAAAATAGCTTAACTACTAAAAATAGCTTAACTACTAAAAATAGCTTAGACACACGAACACATGTTTTTGTTTCAACAACTTCAGAGGATATTAAACAATTTTACTTACACCACTTTCTCAATGAATTTCTTCTGATCTTCAGGAATGGTTACAGGACACTTTGTGGAGTTAGGAGAAATGTATGACAGAGATCCTGCGCCATTGGCCTGAGAACGTTTTTCATCAAGCTGTTCCCTTAGCTGTCTTTCTTCCTCCTGATTTAAATATGGAATTCCTAATTAAAAGAAAAAAAATTAAAATCTCATCGTAATTAGAGACAGATTAGGGATACATGAGTTAGCAAAGACTTATTACTAACCAAGCACTTGCCAGTGTTACACCCCTGAAGGCTCAAAATGCCCCTTTTGGGGCACGATTTTTTTGGAAAACAAGTAACTACCAGCACAATTGTAAATTAGATAAGAGCAATTCTAAGTACTACATTATGTATTAAGAGAGTATCATGAATGGCTGCCTTTTTCTCTTTTCATTTTCTACGAAGAAAGACGTCATCATAAATTTTGCAGACATTGAAAAAAAGAAAACCAAAACAACTCACCAGTGCGAAAAACTTTATTAAAATCAAATCCTTGGTTTGCTAAAAAATCTATACTTGAACTCTGCAACAAATGAAAACAGCTTTACAATTGGCGCAAGTATCTGTGGCATAAAAATATCAATTCAGTTATTTTTATACTTTTTAAGAAATTATACTAAGTCCATAAACAAGCACAATCAAGTTTATGACCCTAAAGAAGCCATAGCAAGTTTAGACTACACTACTTTTAAAATTTATTTTCAACTTGCATAAAGTAAAAGAACAATAAATACACCAAAGGGATAAAGATGAAAGAACGAGCTATGTGGAGAGCAGAAACTACAGAAAGCAAAATGTGGTTCAGGAGAACAAATCCGAGACCAAAGAAGCAGTGAAAGTGAGATAAGCAGAGGATCAAAGAGAAAAAAGCAAGGGAGGAAGAAGCCAGACAAGAAAGGAACCAGAAAAAAAATAGAATCATCTTCACAGGTTTGGAACATTATCTCTGATTCCAGAAACCACACAATGTAATGTGTAACAAGAGCTGAAAACTGAAGTCAAAGATATTCCCTTAAAGCTCATTTTTAGGGATTGCTCTTAACTTTCTTCATTAAAAAAAAAAACAACCCAAAACAACAAATCAAACCAAAACCAACCAAACCAACCCAAAAACAAACAAAACCCCAAACAACAATGAAACTTATTTGCCTTTTAAGCTGTTAAAAGAAGCAACCACTTCTCCCTCTACAATGATGTAGAGTTTTCCTGGTAATATTTTTTTAGAAAGCTGCTGCAGGTATACTTTAACCAAACAAAATCAAACTACTTTTTCTACTCACCTGACAGACAAACTTGACATCTGGTGAACTTCTGTTAAAGGGTTTTGGGAAAATATAGAAATTAAATGACTTCATTATATACCTGTGAAAAAGATGAGGTTCATGTCAACTCAGCTTATCAATATTGCTTCATAAATTCCTCAATTAAGAAAACAAGGAATAAGAGAATAACATACTTTTCTTCTGTGTGATCATATTTAAAAGTGCAAAGGCCAAACTGAAAGAGCAAAAAATCCATGGAATGCTGGAAAGAAAAGGAAAATTTTGCATGAGAGTAAGAATCATACAAATGTAAAGACAACTGGGGTGCATCCACAATAAATATGATTCCTTTCCATTTCAAAATTAGGCACATCTGAATCTTCTTAACCAACAATGTTCTGTTGGTAATTTTGAAGTAAATACACCAGAGTATTTCAGCTAGTTTTCATCCCCACTTAATTGTCTTACTATTGCCCAAAGATGATTTGTAGTATGCATTTCCATTCCCTAAAAGACAAGAACCAAGGGAAGTCCCATCTCTGTCCACCTGTTGCTCACACACGAGATGCTGCACCAGAGCAGCCGTCAGTCTCCTCAACGCTCATTTACGTTCCTCGGTATGGGACACAGCCTGCATACAGTTTTCAAATACACACAATAATACATCAAATATTCTTCTAATCCACGTGGCTAACAGCGGATAATGAGACAGAAGTACTAGCACAGTCACTAGACACTTTATCATGTCCTCTCATACTTCACAACTGTTGGATCAATATTGGAAAGGTTTTCAACAGCACTGCAAGTATATGAGAAAATAAACAAGCATTGTGGTCTCACTGAAAGACTCATTCCTCCTGAAGGCCAAACGTCCATTTTAAACACAAAGAACACATTGGATTATTCAATTCTATCATAGGAAAAAAACAATGGGTGGCAACAGGACATCCAAAATTAGGCCTCTTCTCTTATCTTTGAGTATAAAGATTAAAACCAAAAATATTCAAGTTAATTTATTAGCTGGTAAATATTAAGTTTTACGAAGGTGACAACAAAGAATTTGGAACTGGATTCTGACACAACAGATGTCAAAATGAGCAACAGAGACTGTGCCTGCAGTGCTGGAATTGTCAGCTACCCTGAAGCTGTCAAACACTCTATCCAGCCAGGTGAACAGAATACAGCACCATTTGGCTTCTGGGATGCTCTTCAGAGACTGGTCTGTACTTCTTACTGCCACCTTTAGTGCTGGGGTTTGGGGTTTTTTTGCTGTTTTTTGTTTGGTTTTGTTAGGGTTTGAGGTTTTTTTTTAGCATTCTCCTCAGTTTTTGCCATTTGTTGTCCCAGTTTCTCAGAAGAGCACTACCCAGTAATGCCCTCATCCTGCAATGTCTCTTAACAGAATATTAGTAAACGGTGTCTATTGACTCCTTGGACACTTCAAGAGACAGCACGTGCTGCAACGCTCAGCATTTCTCTTTTCCAATGCATTTCTCTTACAGAAAAAAAAAAAAAATCAAAACCAAACACCAAACCCACAGCCCACAACATCACAGCTTTGACCTTTTGACTCTCACACACCACATGTTGTCTCATGTACTCATTTGACTATTTTTCAAGACTCTTTAAACATCCTCCAGCATCTTGTTCTTTGGGGTGGTTATTTTGCTGCACAGAGGCAGAGGTGGTGTTGGCAGCTGGCATTTTGGTTTTCTTAGGGACAGTATGTGCTGGCAGGGGAGGCAGTTTGGGAAGGATGCTAGTCCTGGGGTACTTTCTCTGCCACTGAATTTCTCTTACCCAGTCCCTCTCTGAACTGATAAATTTTAACACTCTCAACATCCTTTACCAAGTTCTACCCAATGTATTAACTCTTGCATGAGGAATGATCCCAGTCTATTCTGACCATGACTTCTACAAGTTTAATGCAATACTCCCCAGTTCTTGTGTGAGTAGAGGCAACGAACAAGCAGACCATATGGCATATCGCCTTACATTGTATCTATTTCTGGCATATTTCCTTACATTGTATCCATTCTGAATTTAAAAGTTCTAACCTTTTCCCACCATTTTCATTTTAGTCACGGTAAACACTTTACCTTTTTAAGCTTCTGATACCTCTCATCTGGAGTGTCAAAGCCATTGGTTAATGCACTAACAGAAGGCCCATCACTGATCCCTGAAAATGTAGAACATATTTTCCTTTGGGTAAGCTTTTCAAAATTAGCCACAGCAAAAAAATGTAACAACAGGTAATTTAAGAAAAACATTTTCACTTCAGGAACATGTCAACATTATTTCAGTAGAGAAAGATTCTCTACTGCATAGAAGCATGCATCTTAGCGTAAAAGCCACTCAATTTAATGGTAGCGTTCCAGCAGTAAAGCTCTGCTGCTCCAGTTCCTCGTCAACACCACAGTAACATGGAAAGATCTATCAGTAATATAATGTTGATGGGACTCTGCAACAAAATGCAGGATCAAAGTCAAACTAAAAATGGGAAGAGTGCTATCCACAGATTTACTGAAGGACTCGGTCACCTTAAGCAATACATAACACCCGTATTTCCACAAGCCCATCATGTTTATGTTTCAAGGTTGACCAAACTCCGTATCCCAAAGCTAAAGCACTTACTAAGGCATTTCTCTGATGCATAAACCCTATGGATTTCACACATATTAAAGTTCTTACTGCTGTCTTCGCCTGTCCAAACACTTGCAGAGTCTCCCTTATTTATCCCAATCTCTTGTTTTCATGACATGTATAAAGTTAAGGGTTTTTTTCCCTAAACTGCAACTGAAAATAAATTAACATGTTAAAAGATTACTGTGGGGAGGGAGTGGAAGCAGCATGAGTGTGACATGCATCTTTCCTTGACTAAAAACCTGCTATCACACATATAATAACTGGTTTAATAATTTTGTGGTAGCTTTAACTTTTTCAAGCCAACACTGAGATCCGCTACCTGAGTGAACTGGGGCACCTGGGACCCCGCAGACATCACCGACAGCCCCTGACCACGAAACAGGTGCGACTGTACCTGAAAACTCCCCGTCGATGGCCAGGAAGTCCGACTCTTCAATGGCTTCGTACACTTTGTTTAGGTTATCCTTAAAATCTGCGGGGAAAGGGGTCAATCACACCTGAGGCTGCTGAGGGCCGCGGCCCCTCCGGCGGGCACGGCCGGCCCGGGGCGCTGGAGGGGCCGGGGAGCCCCGCCCGCCGCGCTCCCC
>VWYH01001517.1:390126-427258 GCA_013399365.1 Pampusana beccarii
GGGCGGGGCCGGGCCGGGCGGGGTTGCGGCTGCGCCCGCTGGCAGCGGTGCCCGGTGTGGCCGTGCTGCGGTACCGCCGCCCCCGCCATGGGCCGGGCCTTCCCGCGGGGAGGAAACGGCCGTGACTGCGGGGCAGGCCCGCGGGCAGCGCCGAGGGGAGGAACCGGAATGAAGGAGGAAGCGGGAGGCAGGAGCGGAGCTGGTAGGATTTCTACTTGTGACCTTCTCTTGTTTGGTGCGGAGTGAGTGGTTTTGCACCCGCAGAAATCCCGTTGCCTCTCTCTTCCAGGAAAACTAGAAGAATGTTGGTAGCTGCAAAACCTTGTTTTTATTTCTTCTCTTGTAAGTGATTTTTCAGGTTTATGTTTTAGAAAGCCAGTAATCTTTGTTTTGGTGGGAAGAGAAGTGTTTGTAAGCACTGTGAGGATCCTAGTTGCGCTATTGGTTTGTATTTCTGTACTGCTTGTATTTTTTTTTTTAAATTCTTTACTAGCTTTCATGCTTACCTCTTTGTGCTTGATCTGGATAGAAACATGGTAATTTAGTACTAAGCAGGAGTCCCATGGTGGAGCATGTAAGCATATTTTGGTTTGGTAGTGCCTGAGGAGAAAATGGTATCGTTTCCTGGAGCTTCTAACCTGTGACCGGTAGTAAGTGATCTAGACCAATGTTCTTAAAAAACTAGATATAGCCATCTGAGAGAATATAGTAAGAATGTCAAGCAAATAGGTTTGTACTTCTCGTGAGCTTTGAGCAATCGTAAACTCTTCTCATTTGTGCATTTTCTGAACAACTAGCAAATAGGAACTGCTGGTAAAAGTTCAGTCTTTCACTGAGATGACAGCAGATCAATCCCTTGTATTTCTGAAGCATATGACTTTGTGGATTGATTTTTTTTTTTTATTTTTATTTTTTTTTAAACATTGTCCAGCAATGTCTAGCATTGACCTCTGTTAAAAATGTTTTATTCTGTATGCTTGGAAAGAATAGCGATGGAGTAAATTAGATCATTCCATTATACTAGTATTTTATTTTTGTATTTTCTGAGGGTATTTTCTAATTATGTTTCTTTTGATTGATGTCTTTTACTAAAGCCTCGATTAAAGGTACTGTCAAAAGTCATCTGAATCCCAGTTACTGCAGGTTTTTCTTTCACTTTCATGTGCTATGTAACACAGGAATAGAAAATATAGGGAGACCGAGCCAATCTGGTTTTGATTGTAGTTGGCATTGAGTATGTTGTTGTACAAGTAGATCTTGTTTCACTTTGGGGAGAGTTAAGTTAGTTTAGGAGTTTAAAACCATCAGAGTGACAAAAGAATTACTATGATACATTATGCTGCTGCAATTCTAAACTTCCTTAGTAACTTTTCCTTAATGAGGTTTATCTTGTTGGTTTGCAGAAGTAATGCCTTACCGGATTTGAAGATCTCAGAGAGCCTTCTGTTTGTGTGAGGCATAGAAGAAAATGGAAGAAGATGAGACTTTACAAGGTGAAACGGAGAGGGCAGAAGTTGAAACACATGATACTCCTGAGATCGGTCGGCGGATATCGGTCAGCGAGTTCCTTTGCCACTGCTGTTACGACATCCTGGTCGATCCCACCACCCTGAACTGCGGGCACAGCTTCTGCAGACATTGCCTCGCCTTGTGGTGGGTGTCGTCCAAGAAGAATGAATGCCCCGAATGCAGAGAAAAATGGAAAGGTTTCCCCAAAGTCAACATCCTCCTCAGGTGAGGGTAATATGCCATTTTTTTACTTTCTAAACCCACTAAAATTAGTTGTCTGGTTTCTTGAGTTTGCTGCAGATTTTCGTAGTTTATTGGTAAACTGAACTGTCGCAAGGATGTTTAAATCCTCAAGTCTTTGATGTCCTGAACTGTTCAAGCACATTTTTCTGTATAGAACTAAGGGGTGGGTTGCTTTGCTTTGTTTTGGGTTGTTATTTGTTTGTGGTTGGTTTTTTTTTTTGCCCAGTTCTGAATTTTTTGGGGGGGGACGGAGAGGAGGGATCCTTTTTTAGTATTGAGATGCTTGCATCCTTTACTACAGTTGGTTGTTTCCTGGTAATTCTAATTTACATTTATCTTTGATAATAATGTAGTTATTTCTACAATAAGAATTATTTATAGGAAGAAATGTGATCTTATTGCAGAACAAAGCTAGAAATATCAGTTTGCTGTCTTGAATTACCCACAAGTTCTTGTGTTAATAATATTTTATCTTAGATGAATAATTTAACAAATATGTGATAGGATTGATGGTAGGCTTTTATGTTGTCTTTTACTTAGCATTTTTGAATAATCAGGGCTTGCCAGTAGCACACACAAAAATAGTTTTATATAAGAAATAAGGATTTTTTTTTCAATGTGTTATTTTAACTTTATGTTTAGAAACTTAGAAAAATATTGTTTGGAAGTAATTGATTTAAGTTTACTAAGTATTAAGTAAAGTTTTTGTGCTTTTAAAGATGACAGTCTTTAGTAGAGGCTGGAAAACAAAAATCTAGAAATTAATCCCTTTTCTGAAGGTTAAGCCTCAATAGTTATAGTACAATTACATATCTTTTTCCCATTAGGGATGTTACTGAAAAGCTATTTTCTGACGCCATTGAGCAAAGAAAAGAAGACATTCAACAGAACAGTGATGCAGCACGCAGCTTAGCAACTTTCCAAAAGTATGGGAATGACCAGATTCCTACAGTTCAGAACACAAGAAGAATTAATCCTCGAGGAGGAGGGTTTTTCTCAGGCGTTCTGACAGCTTTAACTTGTGTAGCAGTAAGTTTCATCTGGGTGCTTTTCCATATTTACTTCGTTAAGCATGGAATGAAATATACTTAAATTACATACACATAAAAAAAGATTGTCAGCATGGAAGAGACTTCAGCTGAACGGAGTTAATAAGGTAGCGTTCAAAGCTGTCTGTCAGGAACTACAATTGCAATACACAGCAAATGGAAGTTCGACAAATTGGGTAAAACTTCAAGATACTTTCTTATAACCTGAGTATTCTAGAGTTCATTAAATGGAAGATTCTACATGTCAAGCTCATTTACGAGTGTTTATTTGTATCATTAATATATTTGCTTTGCAGGTAAAAATATATATTTTTTTAATCTACCTGTAGGTAGTTTTACTTGGATATCACTGGAGCAGCAGAGAATTTGAAGAAGATCATCTTGTCCACAAGCCTGTTGCGAAATGGACCGCTGAGGAAGTGATAGTTTGGCTGGAGCAGCTGGGCCCATGGGCTTCACATTACAAAGAAAGATTTTTGCTGGAGAAAGTGAATGGAAGGTGAGAGGCCTAACTGTCAAGTCCTTTGGTTGGACTACAGGATGGTTTTCATTAGGGACGGCGTATTGTCAAATGACCGTACTTCCTTCCATAGATTATGAGAATACTCTGTTGATATATTAGAATAAAATTCAGGGGAAGCTTTAACACTCCTAGTTGAAAACTTTAATAGTAGATACTAAGCAAGCCAACGGAAAATTTTCTAAGAAACTTTTACAATGCTGACAGTGCAGACTGCAGTAATACTGAAAGTTCTACTAATGTATTATCCACCCCTGCCACCTCTTATTTCTTGTGAAAAAAATGCATGTGCTGTATATATTGTTGCATTCCACCCAGGAGCTCTAGGTTTGATTTCAGGAGGCCAGACTAGATCTGTGAAGTACTGAAGAACTGTGTTCTCTAATAGCCAATGAGCTGATAAATTTGCACGCTGAAAGCAGGCAAGAGAAAACTTGAAGGATATTTAAAACCCAGGCCCTGAGATGCAGTTGATTCAGAACACTTGATATGGTGTGTAATCCCAAAGGTGATACCTTCTCTCAGTAGCTTATTGTTTCAATAGGTAATTGCTGATTTGTTAGTCAGATGTTTTTGGTGAAGAGGCACTGTTTACCTTCTGAATTCTGCTTTTGTAGACTCCTGCTGACACTGACAGAGGAGGATTTCACAAAAGAGCCTTACAGTATAGAGAACAGTAACCACAGAAAAGCTATTGTGGCAGAACTGGAATGTGTGAAAACTTTAGGGGTTAAACCACCACAGAACCTTTGGGAATATAAGGTAAATTTTATATAAAGTCTGTCATGTATGTTAAGTATTTTTAAAATAATATGTTTAAACGAAAATTCTCTTAAACTCAGGAGGAGTGTTAAGGCAGTAGAATTACCCTTGTAAAAACTGCTCAGTTTAATGAACTGTTGCATTTGAAAAATGATCCTTTGAAAAGCGATTGTCAGAAAAAACTAAGAACTGGCATGTCCCTTTCATTTTATTTTTTCATTGTTTGAAACTTAATCATTTGATAACTTTCAGGCAGTAAATCCAGGAAAATCACTCTTTCTTCTGTATGCACTGAAGAATTCTCCAAGACTCAGCATGTTATACCTGTATTTGTTTGATTATGCGGAGGCTTTCCTACCTTTCATCCACACAATTTGCCCTACGCAAGAAGACAAGGATGAAGATATTGTCACAAAACTACTAGTAAGTGTTCGAAACATTCAATATGCCACTTGATTTAGTTCTAAGTATTTTAAGACTAGCAGCATAGAAATACATGATATAATTATTCACCATTTAATCTCTTTACAATACAACCTAAAAAAAAACTCTATAAAGTGAGCAGTTCCTTGACTTTATTGTATGTAATCACCAGTGTTGTGACCATTACCTTTAATAAGATTGATTTAAGGCTTTTGAGACTTCAAATATGTGAAACTGATTTTTTTTGGAGTTCACATGATTATAGTAAGGCTGCTCACTTAAAATACCTGTATTTTAACAAATGGCATTGTAAGGTCTGGCTGTTTGTGATGTTTTATTCTAATCCAATGCAAATTATTGGGTTATAGTATTTTCTGCCAGGAAGTAAAGATAAATTACTGCTTTCAATGTATTAAAAAAACATTTTTTCAACAAAAGAGTAGTAGAAGTAAGCCACTATTCTGTCTGTTTGACAGGAAATTGATTAACAGTCTTTTTACCCTAACTTACAGGACCTTAAAGATCCTACTTGGAAACAGTGGCGAGAATTCCTTGTAAAGTATTTATTTTTGCCATACCAGTTGATGGCTGAATTTGCGTGGGATTGGCTGGACGTGCACTACTGGACATCAAGATTTATAATTGTAAATGCCATGCTGCTCTCTGTTCTGGAATTATTCTCCCTTTGGAGGCTCTGGTTGAGAAGAGAACTGAAGTAAGTCTTACCGAGCTGGGTGGAGAGGGTAGGAAATACCTGTCCTTATAAACAGAAAGTAGCAGTCTTACAATTTCACAGTTGCTCACTAAAATGGCAATGTTTAACCACAGCTCTGAGATTAGTTAATAACGTGTGAACCTGAATCTGCACATACACTAGTACTCGCTCTTGAATGTCTTTATTTCTGCGAATACTTGATTTTTTTATAGTTGGTTTTACTGATCAGATGTAGCAAATATAGTAACAGTAATAAGCATGTTCTTAACCATGGGGTAAATGCTAACTCCCCTTGAGAATTGTGTTTTGTGCTAACTGGTGTTAGCTGTCAGCTGAGAACTAAATACATAAGATTTTTGTCATTACATGCTTATAATATAGTTATTAAAGGATGAGTAGTCAGGATCATAAATAGATTTGATTACACTGATATTGTTTCTGATGGGTGATCAACATTTCAGAAATTTCTGTGTTCAGTTACCGCTTTAGCCTTAATTCTTGCATATTAATATGACTTTATCAATAAAAGATCAAAGCAATGATTGTTTTTAGAACTTGCACGGGTGAAATTCTTGTGTTGGTGTACACTGGGGTTCAATTTCTGTGCCAGCAGCCAGAGGGCAGAATGTGCTCAGGAGAGCTGGGGGAACCCAGCTGGGACAGGTCTGGGATCTGACCGCTTGAACTCACTGTGCTTTGTGCTCTGAATACATTGACTTAATGCTTCCTTGTGCAAAATCTAGTGTTACTATATTTTAATAAAGTTTTTCTGGAGTATAAAATGATGTTTTATGGGTACCTGAGTAAGTCCTAAGTATTTTGAGGCTGCAGCACATATTAGCTGTTCTTAGAATGGGTAGAAATACAACGGGAAGTTTGTCTAAGCCGCTCTGTTTCCTTTTTCACAGGACTCTTCCTCACAGAATGTGGAGGCATTTCTGGAAGGTCTCAACCCAGGGTCTTTTTGTTGCCATTTTTTGGCCTTTTATTCCTCAGTTTGTCTGCAATTGTTTGTTTTACTGGGCCTTGTACTTTAACCCAATTATAAACATTGATCTTGTGGTTAAAGAAGTAAGGCGGCTGGAGACACAAGTGCAGTGACTGGCAGTGGAACTTTTGAGCCATTTAGCTCCTAGAAATGGACATTTGAAATAAACTTTGCTTTTCTTCTTCATATATGTGGTAGTGAAAGTGGTGGATTATCTGAACTTAAACATACAAAAAAGCCTTAAGGTAAGTTACTCTTCAACCAGCTGATTCCAACTCTGAGGATGGGCTTTATTATCCTAAAGGAATTGTTTATTGAAAAAAAAAATTACATTGCTGATTTAGCCATGTAAAACTTACACAGTCATGTCACTCTATTGCTGATCAAGTCAAACTTCTCTATTCCCTCTTGAGCATTCTGGTTATTGTCAAGCCTTACAATCAGTGTCTTCTGAACAGCTACAGTGATTTATTTATTTTTTTTTTAACTTAGCATTTCATACCAGCAACATGTTCCTCAGAACATGTTTGCCGAAGGAAAGTTCTTCCTGGATAGGCTTGATACTGAAAGTACTTCTATGTTTTCAGTCTGCTTTACATGTAAAGTTGTGACTGTCAAATACACAGCATCACAGTAGAGTTCGTTCTGAAATTCCCCCTGTTGAAGGCAAAGGCTGTTTGAGGTTTTGTCTTTGGGAAAATGTGATTGCCATTTAAATGTTTATATTCAGATCAGTTAGACTTCAGTAATAGCTTCTTTGATGCTCTCCCTTTGAAGTCTGTTGCTAATTCTTTAATTCAGGGTTATCCCTTCAAATGATTATTTTTGAAAAGTGACTTGACACTGTAATTATGTCTCACTGCAATGTAATGTATATCTAGATCTCCGAGCGAATATTGACTGGAAGGTTATTTTGTATAAACAGGATTGCCATTTGTTAACGTATGGTTTTTGACTGAAGCAAAAATTAGATTTTCCACGAGCTTTGTCCCCTTGCATTCTGCATTGGGTTTTTTTGTGTTTTGTTGGGTTTGTTTTGTTTTGTTTTGTTTTTCCTCATTTGTATCATTAATATGAACTTTAGATTTGCCTGTGAATATTTTTAAAGATTAAAGATCTCTTTTGAAATCTTCATCCTTCCTAAAAAAGTGTTGGTTTGTTTTTTTTTTTCACAGTATTGAAGTACCTGTTGTTAACTTGTGTAAATTTGTTCTGCAGCCCTGCAGCTTTAAGTGAGGTTGGTGAAAGTAGACATAAACCACTCCTGGTTCTTCAACTGTTAAAATTAGCAGTTAGGAAGAAGTGTATTATCCAGCAATTTGTGTTACTGATTTCTCTTCCTAAAAGGTTTCAAAACACTATGAAGTGGCCGTAGCTAAAACCATCGTTACATCCTTATGAGCTACAAACATTTCTGAATTTTGCCAACTCCTGCTGTCCAGAATGAAGCACTTGTGGGAAAGGCAGCTGGTCCCAGGAACTGCTCCATTTTTCATACATCTGCCCCTTTAAACCTGGCTCTGAAGTTCTAAGGGTAGAATTTCTCTCCCCGTGCCTACAGAAAACTCAAAGTGTACATAGAGAAAGGAGCTTGAGCCATAGCAAACGAACGACTTCTTGGAAAATTGCATTTAAAAAACAAAGACTAGAAAAAAATAATTCTATTAGGCAATTTTTAATACAGGTAGGACTATGTAAGGTGAATGAGATGCGAAAGCTAAATTAGGCTTCACCGTGTTTAATATAGATGAGAGGGCTCTTTGTGCTGACACTGTCACTTCATGCATTTCTTCTGGTCAGTTCAAAGTTAACAAACATTAAGGTAAACGTTAGTGGAAAAGTTTGGTTTGTATCTTACAGCTGGTGGCGTGGGAATGGAAAGAATAATATTATGAATCTGAAAAATCTGCAAATCCGAATATAAACAAAATTAATTTTAAGTTAATTACTCCATAAGCTGATAAACTTAAATTGCTATTTAGCCAATAAAAGCTTACACAGAGCTAATCAACTTGCTTTTAGTCCATACATTATAGAAGGTAGATAAGAGGATAAACAATTACTTTGGCCATTCTGGGGTGAAAAGGCTGAGATTGCAGGATCAAGAAAGGGGAAAATAATTTGTTGTCATTACTGTGACCAAAAAAAAGTAATTTTAGATTTTAATACATACGGAATTTTCAGAAAGCCTGCTGTTGGATATCTAATACCTACACAAAGGCTGAATCTCACCACACAGAAAGTCTGGCCACAAAAGGAATTTTGTGTGATAGGGAGCTTTAGAAAAACATTTGGCAGCTTCACGGTCACATTCACATGCCATTTTTTGACACTTGTCTTCTAGTGATTCTGAAAGAAAACACAGTAAGTTTGATGTTAGTCTGATATAATTTGAAATTCCAAACGGAATACCAAGAATGACTACCTCACGTTCCATATTTGCCAGATAAATGGCTCTTATATTTGAAGTGCAATAGAAACTGTTGTGTTCTTCAGGCAGAGCTCTGTGCCAGGACATCTCAGCAACAAAGAACACATAAGCATGGTTTGGTGTGCTGGCAGTAATAGACATGATATTTTGGCAGGTGAAAATAGAATAATTGGATAAAGACTTATATGCTTTTTCCCCCCCTCTTTAATAAAGGAAGGCTGATGACTGATTCCTCTTTAGAAAGTGGTATGTGACCCTCCTTGCCCGCCTTGTTGCTCTAGTGAAACTGGAGTTTGGGAAGATATTTTCCATTTCACATATGCTTTAATGTACTAAAGGATGTGGCATTAAAATTACGTATGTGAAATAAGGGATGCAAAGATGTTGCGTGTTCAGCTTAAACCACCCACCTTTTTTTATTAAGGCATTCAGTAGGAATTAAGGTAAAGTGTGTTTAAGGACGGTAAAATACATGTGTGGCCATATTTGTTTTATAATTGCAGTGTTGTAATTTAACGGATTTCTTGGCATGAATGTTTCTTCTTGGCATGGACTTTTTCTTCTACAGCAATACATTTTGATTTTATTGTGCCAACCCAGAAATGTGTGTTTTTTCTCTCTGCAACTGTCTGTAAACTGAAAACTCCTTGATTATGTTTTGTGTTAGTATTTAACATTTTGAAAACTTAGCTGAATCCCTGCCTGAGATCTATCTAGGAGCAGAACAAGTGTTCAGTTTTGTGAATTAACTCAAATTCTCCGATGAAGTGGAAGCGTGCTTGATGTATGTATGTCGATGCTGCAACTGGCTGCGGTAAGAACTACTCAATTAACTGAGAAGAACTATTCCTTCTCTTGTTATTGCTCCAAACTTAATCTTCTCTCCATGCTACACTGGGGACTTTGTTTCAGCTGGCCAGTATTTTAAAATATCCTCAGCTTCTGGACTGGAGCAGGAACAGGAGCAGAACCTTTACAGCCAAATATAAATGGAGTGTAACTTGTCAGTTAATCATATAGTTTGAGAGAAAAGACACTTTTGGTACATGTGGAACAGAGGAGGAAATAGCAAGTAGAGATTCTGTCCGCCTGATGCTTGGGCAGAGGAAAAGGTTCAGTGAAAAGGAGGAAAGGAAATGGTGTCAAAAACTTCCATATGATCTCAGGTCAGGCAAGTTCTAAGTTGAGTTTTGAAATGAGAGGTTTTTGGGTTTTGTCTGAATGACCTCCTGTTTGCCTTGCAGCGATGGTGGTCAGAAACTCAGACTCACGGTGAACAAGTTTATATAAGGGTTGGTGTTTTTGTGATTTCATGAATAACTAATTCTCAAGCTGATTTGCATTCTAGGTAGTAGCATAAAATTATATGCAAAGTAACCTTGAGCTAGCACCTGATTTAAATTAAAACGACAACAAACAAGAAAAAATGCTGCAAAATTTGGGAGTTTTTGAGAAGTTACAGTTTCAAAAAATCTTTCAAGTGTACTGGAAAGTATTTGCTAAAACTTTGGGAGTTGTGAACAAATAATGTAAAAGAAATGCTGTTTTTTCCTGTTAACCGTCTCTTGTTTTTTCCTTTGATATCTCTTTGTCCTTCTCTTTTATACTATAGCATGGCAAGTAAATTACATTCCAATTTCAGAGCAGTCAGACAAAATTTATCAGGATGTGGTCATCCATCTGTTGCAACTTGTATGCTAATTATGTAAATATTCTCAAATTAATATTTTATGGCTTGTGGATGCGTTACTTCCATAAATAAACATACACATCAAATATTGTATTACTTCAGTGTTTGAAATTGTAAGTTTTAATTGTGAATTCATTCATAAATTGGAGCCAGTAGCAGTGGGTTGTGCAACCGATCGGTGGTAAATGTGCCAAACACTTCTCCACCCTAAATGTACAAGTGCTGTGAAATATTTCCCTCTAAGTATAAAAAGGATCCTTTTTAAGCAGTTCTAATTTTCTTGCCTCCTATTTGTAGTTGTTTTCCAGGGGAAGACTTGCAAGGAATAGCATAACATGAGTTCCTCAACGTATGTAAATGCCAGGTAAAAAGAGGGTTTTTTTGGTAGTGGTTCTAAAGTGGTAATAGAAGCTTGTAGATGAGAATTTTGTTTGCTTATGTGTGTCAGTAGGTGGGGGTTAAGAAGAAGAAACTGCACTCAGTGGATTGGCATTCACGGCTCACCCTGGCAAAACACGGCACAGAAGGAAGGATGGTACAATAAGAACTTTACAGGTAGTTAAGAAATTGTCTTTTACTGATTGCCTCATTGACTTCATACAAAGTTAAAGCCCAAGCGTGGCAGCGTTCACTCACCGCACACCACAGCGTTGTCCTCGCATTCCCAGTGGTAAACCTCTGTCTTGGGCTGGCAGCCGGCCCGCTCGGCCCGCCCGTAGCAGCAGTCGTGCTGGAAACAGCACCTGCCAGGGACACAAACGAATGGGCCTTCATACATTCAGTGGGGATTTATAGTCATGTAATCTGGATGGTTTTTATCAGCATGGCTCTACAGGCTGTGGAATAATAAAACAGTCAACACCTGCGAATGTACCAATAGTTAACCTGCTCAGGAATCAAACCAGGGCGATTGCTTCATAGATAACCTGGGGAAAAAAATTATTATTTCATGTAATCAATGATTAGGAACATGTCTAGTACACATTGATCTAGCTGAACTTCTCCATAGGGCAAAATACCAGGAATCTTTACAGCATTCTCACTTTTAAACACAATAAACTTATCTGTTGGTTTGCCCGTCTCCTAGACCATTCAAGAAAAAGATGAAATGCCAGAGTAGTCTGTCAGATAATGAATGGGGTATTTTTCTGCCAGTTAACAGATGCTTTTGTGACAGTTACTAATAAAGGGACAAGATTTGTTAGGCTGTAGCATAGTGTCACAAATGTCACAGCAAAGGCCCTGGAGAGTGGCACAAAAGCTGGGAGAGGGTGAGATGTTCAGTAATGAACGGGCACAGGTGCTGTTTAATGCCATAATGTAACTGAACCTCTGCTCAGTATCATGAAAAAATGTGGAAAGTTGCCCAAAGTGATTTCAAAATTGTTCTTGTCGTAATTGAGACAATGAATTAATAAAAGTTTATCTCACATAGTAGAACTGAATGGTACAGGTAAGTGTTAATAGTGCATTTTAATGCTTAAGAAAAGAATTGCTCTTCTGGTGTGAAGTCATTGCAAGCCCAGAATAGCAAGTGGGGAGTTAACGAGGATCTGAAATTAGAGAGCTTGGAAGTTTTTGCTGCAAACTAACTATACTCTTTTGTTTGTTTGACTCAGGGGAAGAACAGGATGTATCTGTGAGCTCGTTCCATTCAGTCATTCAATTTTCTCCCGGTAGCCTAAAGCCATCGTACTACAGTAAGCACATGATGTTTAGATGGTGTTTAAATTGCCTGAGGAGCTGGTGTCTGCAACAGAAAAAGTTAATGCTGTGAGCTCTCACTTGCAATTACTGGGGTTTTTTCCTATGCTTATTAAATAATTACTTGGTAACCCTATGCGAATCTCCATTTAAAGATCCTGTGGTATGTAACAGCTGAACAGCACATGGCTGTAAAGTAGCTCCATAGCTTCATTTCATGCATAGAAATTAAAAAAAAAATTGATTTCTACTATGTCTTTGTAGCAGTACTAAGGTAAATGAACCAGGAAATACAGCTGCTTTTGCCAGAGTGCAGTCTGTCTTCATGTACTTTAGTCCTCTTCTAAGGATTTTAAATAAAAATAGGTGCATAAAGGTTTTACAGTGTATGTTACGAGTGCAACATATGATTGTCTCCATTGGAAAGTTTGTAAGCGGCCGGCAAAAATCAAAATTGCACTAACTATTATTTGAATAATTCCGTTACAGACGTTCTTTCTTCAGATTAAGTATTTCTGCGTTTTCACTTAACTTGCTGTCACGCATAATTGTGAATGTAAACAGCCCACCAAGTAGCTCAAAACTTGGAGAAATTGCACTTGGTATGAATGTCTGTCTGTCTGTCTGTCCAGCTGGTGCAGTGCTCAGTTCTGGGCACGTGCAGCGGGTGAGTTCAGTCGCTGCTGCCTTGTTCTCCACGTTCGGGAGCTGGGAAAGCCCAGAGCACAACCAGCTCAACACCATCTGTGCAGAAGCAGCTTCTTGTGACTATGGGACTTTCACAAAGTGCAAAACTGGCCTACAATGAAAGATCTGCAAACTGCAGGTTCTCCATCCTTATCTTTAGGTGATTGGAACACACAGTAGCCTCCTCTTTTTGTGTTCCTTCCCAGTCTATGAAGTAGCAACTTAGTTCTACGAAATGGTCTTTAACAGGTTACACGCCCAAAAACTTGGAATATGTAGGTGAAGATTCGAGATGTTTCAGGTCTAGTCACAACTAGAATCTTTATGGAAAAAAAAAAAGAAAAAAAACAGATTTGAACTTTCCATAAATTTAACCCTAAATGTGAGTATCGGGGGGTTTGTTTTCAATTTACAACGTATCTGTCTGATATGTTAAAACTTGAGATGTCACAGACAGTGGGGAAATGTATGTATATATATATGATATATCTATTTATTTTTATTTTACGTTGATAAACTTGAAAATATAAGCCCTTTATTTAACTGCTGTAACTGGAAAATCATCTTCCTGTCAGCTTATGTTCAATTATGAATTAAATAGATGGTAGTCAATATGCTGAGATTTAGTACTAAATACGAAGGTCTGCTTTTAGAATTATTTTAGTAACAATTCGTAATTCCTTTTATTCAAAAGTTATTTTTCAACAGGTTGAATTTTGCAAAATTTTCTGTGTTATTTTGAATACTAATAAGATGAATGGGTAGCAGTAGAATCAACAGATTTTTCAATTGTAATTTTTATTTTTATCAATAGCTTGAATGCTTGAGCTTTAAAGCTTCTCCAAGAAGACCTTAGTTCTTCAGCTCTTGGCCAACCAGCAACAGTAAAGAAACTCAATTGTCCTGTGAATCCAGTATTAATGCGATGAGTTGGAGCGAAAGGCAAGTAAGACTCGTGTGCATCTACAGCAACATTCATGAGTCAGTCTCTTAGCAGTCTGAGGGGTGTTTAAACTCAGCTCCCTCACTGGTGTTAAGTAGTTCTAGTTCATATTTTCATCCTTTTACTGTGTCACCTGCAAACATTCAGCATTAATTACTCAGATAAACAGTTATCTTACCAGTCCACTCTGTCCTTGGGCCAGCCCTTCCCTCCCAGCCCGCAGTAGCAGCCGTAGCGCAGGTAGGCAAAGGGAGATCGGCCTGTGGAGCATCGAACGGCTCCGGCTAATTCAAGAATTCCTCTTCGATGTCTCAAACCGGCTTCCCCAAAAGCGCCTCTATAAACTGTGGAAGAAAAACTCCTTATTTCTTTATTGAATCAAACATGCAGATATGCTTTTCATTTTTTTAAAAAACAACCTTTCATAATGAGTGTCAGTGCGTGACAATAACACAGTTTTCGGCTCTGCTAAGATTAGATCCCTGAGCATTGCAGTATTTCCTGCTTATAACATGCAATTTTGCCCATCCTGTTATTTTGTGGAATGTAATGCTTTACATTGGTACACATAGGTCCTCTATGATGGGGTTCTGGTTTTTCTCATTTTTAGACAAGCCAAATAACTGGTGGGGCTGATGGATGGCTGTAGAGCAGGGAAATGGGTGGGTGTTTGGAGTCGTTTATAGGAAAATTAGAACGATGCTTATGGTTTTCGATGTCATTTTGTTTGGGTGTTGTTGAAGGGATTCTCATCATTATTTCTCCAGAATGAGGCTATTTAGGAACTTTGTTTTCACTATCCTATGTCAGTGCTAGAGCAGTAGGTCCAGGGCAGCAGATAAATGTTGAGACACCAGATGACTTTTTTTAGGGCTTCGTATCATCCTTCAGGTTGAGCTAATGCATCGGAGACCCAGAATGGTAACAGGCGGCGTTTCCTTGCAGTTCAGGCTCCAAGCTATTTGCAGCAATTTTTAAGAAGTTGGATGAGTACAAAATCAATTAGTGGAAGGCTGCTCATTAGAGTTGTCTTACTAATTAAACTAATGATTTATTTTGGTATGAGAACAGCTTATAAACCTCGACTCCCAGTACTGGAGACAGATTAGCAAAGACGTAAAGCTTTAAAAAGTGATAATATCTGTGAGGGAGACAGGCAGCACAACAAAATACTTAGACTGTCATTGAAGGCTTTGATATTTCTTTTCCTACAGAAGAACTATATGATTATGCAATTGTATATAATCTGTATAATCATGTAATCTATTATAACAGACTAATAGACTAATCTATTACAATAGATTATAAGATTAACTGTAATCTGTTAATGGAAGATCTACCAGAAAAATATTGTTGCCAGCACAGTTGAGTAACCTGAAACACGTGGGGTGCTGGTGACCTCCAGCACTCGTAATTTCGTGAAACTAAGGAATTTAAGCAGCTCATGAAATCACCTCACTGAGAAACACAATTGGTGTGTATGTGAGAATGGTAATAAAAGCTTTAGAAAGAATGTTTATAGCTAATCCGTTCTTACAAGAACAGCCAGGCTTCCTAAGGCGATAGTCAGTGCCTGTCTGACTGGCGGCTGCTCCCAGCTCTTGTTCCCTCCTGCCCTGGGGGTGTGTGATCCAGGGAGAGGCTGTTGAAACAGGAGAGCTTCAGCTGGCCTGTGCATCTCTGGCCGTTGATGAACAGCAATTGCATCCTGAGGAGTTCAAAAAAAGCTTCCTTGCCTGTGTGCTCACTTGCAGATTCATTCAAAACCTGTCCCAGCGGCACTAAAACTTCCTTGCTAAGGTAGTGAACGGCATCTATTGTGTCATGGCTCCCCGTCCAGGGTGCTATCTGCTGTTGGGCTATAGAGGTGTTCTGGTAAGAAGGTCCTCTCACGCTTTCCCAAGGGCTCCACAAGGTGAGCTGGGTGGACTCTGGCTCCTGTAATTCCAGGTGTCAAAATAACAGTCACGCTGTGGGACTGACACATGAGCTTCTCATTCCACTGCAGCTCTGAATCTACAGTTCAGCTCTGGCTAGCAGACGCGTCCACTGGAGTATAACTGGATTCTTATCTTTGCGAAGTGTTGAAAGCGTTATCTTCACTGTCAGGACAGGTTCTGTAAATCCCTGGCTGATAAAACCTGCAATGAGGCTGCAAATGGCAAGTGCTTAGATTCTCGAATATTCGGTGTGATGTGGGGAGACTCCGGTAGCGCGGCAGCCGTGGCTGTGGGAGCCACGGTGGTGTTTGTTGGCAAAGCTGGGGTTGCTCTGCGTGACATTAGTGCTTCTGAAGAAAGAGGAATTTATCCATTGTGCCTCAGTTCTGGGCAGGTGGGGAAGGCTGATACAGGAGAGCTACAATACAAGCAGAGGAAGCAAAGAATTTCCAATTCGTATTCCTGGCTGCATCAGAGAACTGTTTGCCAACTTTGGACAAACCCCTTGATTTAAATGCACATAAAGTGGAAGTGATGAATTTGTTACTCCTGCAAGAGGTCAGGTATAAAGCTTTAAAATGTGCCATGTAAGCTAAAGAAAAGGAAGTGAACTTTTTGTCCTTGCAATGTATTTGTGTTACAGCATCTGCACATCCAGGTCTAAACCGTGACTATTGTACTGTAGATAACTCTGATGTGGCCGAAGGAAAAGTCTCTGTCCCAACATCTTTGTTACCTGAGTTTAATAAAAGTGATGAAAACCAATCATAGAATACATAGAACTATGGAAATAATAGGACTGTCAGTAGGATGATGGTCGGGTTGGCGTACTAGCAACATGATAAAATTTCTGAAGTATTTTATCAGAACTATGGAATACAGTCAGAGACTGAAGTGAAATTCTGCATATTTCCAAATCTTTCACGATTAAGGTATGTTTTTAGAATCTTCTGCGTGGTTTTGGGTTTTTTTTGTGAAGTCTTCACATTTATCTTTGTGGACAAGAGTGTTCCTATAGGTTTGATTACGCATTCCTGAAAGAGCAGTGTTGTCCTGCCGTGTCTGCTCTGTTCCTTGGTTTTGTCGTGCAGATCATGTGCAGCTCTATCAAACACAATATTCTGCGTTTATTTTAATTTCATTGCTTTACAATGTCCGTGAAAAAAATCAAACCCACATTGGTTTGGTAGCTAAATATCACAGGAAGTACAACTAAGTATACAAAAATCATTTACAACTGGACAATTTGAGTCCAGTCTTGTTATGGCTTTTAATATTCTTGTAATACTTAATTCCAGTGTTTATTGAAGAAGAGGAATTGGAACTTGGTTAAAGTTTCAGCTCCTCTAATTCCTGAAAGAAAACTTGAAAGCCGGATATTTGGGAAAGGAAAAAAAAAACCCCAAGAGATTAGTAACATTTTACTCTTTGCAGTGGGCACAATGCAAATGTAATTATTTTTGCAGATATGTAATTACGTTTTATTAAGATGCACAACTTTGCATAATTATGATACATAACTACATGAATCATTAGCATCTAATGCAGTCTGTTTTGTGGGTTTTAAAAGAAGTTTTCAGCCGCTCTTTCAAAGACTGAGGCTACAAAAACTTTTTTTGATGTTAAATATGTGTAAGATTTTCAATAGTGACGTTTCCTTTGTACAGTCACAGTGCTCCAGTCGTTCAGAAGTTGAAACTCGGGAATAAGCAGACTTGCTGATGCAGAACTAGAAACCTTTGTACTGTATGCATTATAGAAACTTTTCTTTTGCTTCTGTTTTTTTCCCTTGGGTTTCATCAGAAGTGGCTTTTTCCACCTCATCTTGCTGCCAAGACTGTCTCTGCAAACTATGGTCACGTAGACATTTTTTTGAAAGGGCCGATTTGCGTGTTTTGATCCTGTGGACCGAGGCCTGGGCAAGAGGTAAATCAATCCCGCTCTTCCTCGCTGCCCGGCTCTGCGGGTCACCCTGGGCTGGCAGGAGCAGCAAAACACCCTTTCTTTGCTTTCCTTCATGTTCTTGCTGAGGATGAAGCCCGGAGGAAGATCCAAATGCAGACGGAATAACCGGGGCGCGCTGAGGTCAGCGGTGGAACTGGGGCAGTGAGCTCGGTGGGACCTGAAGTTGGCCCCGTTACGCAAACACCCGACCGCAGGGGCTTTAATCACGCGATTGCCTCTTCCCCGGCTCCTGCTTCATCCCGTGCACGCAATCTCCTGTAAGAACCAACCGAGGCTCTTGTGCTTAGGATCCTTCTATTTGCAAGATTGGGTTTGGTGAATTTGCAAGTGTGTAGGAATGAATTAACAAAGTGCAGGAGGACAAAGGAGAATCTCGTAATTACGGCAGCTGAATGCTATTCTGGAAAACTGGATTTTATTCTTAGCGCTGTCAGAGAGGTTCAGCGTGAGGTTAGTTCAATCACTTTAAAACAATACCTGTTGGTGTTTACTAATAGGATACTCCCAGCCTGCAGAATATCCTGGGGTTGGGGCACCGAACCAGTGCAATGCTCAAGCCATGCTTGGAGTAGTTGAAGTTCCACGTGATTTAGGTAGCTATAGCTAAAATCAGGTCTAACTTGTCACCACAAGAACCCAGAATTAATGCTACCCCTCTGAAAAAGAGGGATGGTAATATAGTTTCATAGAAGTGTGAAAGAAATAAGTACATTCAGGTACTACACTGATGAATACCTTAGAAAACCTATGAGGAAATGAACTGTAAATTATTGCAACTGGTCTTTAATACTGCTTAATAAATAGGACATAGGATTGAAAAAAATAATTAAATACTTGCAAAGTAAGTAGTCAGCTATGCTCAGGCGTGAGGCAGGGGTTCTTTAATTACATTCACACATCATAACCGATTCATAAAGACTGACTCGTTCTTCAGAATAACCCAGTTATAGTTTTTAAGTAATCTCAGCTCTAGAAATTCCTGGCTTTTCAACAGTTTGTAACAGCAGTGCTCTGGGACTTGCTCCAATGCCCACCAGAAGAGCGTGGGTAAATGTGCTGGCTTGTAGAAAGATTATTATTACCCATTCAAGCTGCAGTCTGATTTTAAATACTGGGGTTTTTTTAACACACTTGCACATTGCTGATGAACTTTAAAGCAGTAAATGTGAGATCCCCGGCACGCCTGCCCCACGCAGAGCCTGGACGCGCTGTTCGCACCGCCGGCTCCGCGCTCTCCGCTCGGGTGCGTTACCGCACGCTGCGCCCGAGCGCCTTGGACAGGCTTTCAAATGTAAGACTTCTTTTGCAAGCCTGAAGGTTTTCTCTGGCCCTGAGCCTTTCTCCTAACGCTCCTTCCCCTCCCTCCTCTTGCCTTCCCCCGAGCTCCGCCACCCCCATCCCTGCGGGGCCGGAGCGCCCGGAGCCGGGCGGGCGCGTCCTGAGGCGCTGCGGGACGGGGCCGCTTCCCCGCCGGGAGGGACCGGCTCCTGGAGCCCCGGAGCCCCCGCGGCCGCTCTACTCACCGGTCCCCAGCAGCAGCAGCAGCAGGGGCAGCGCCGGGCAGCGGGGTCCCATGGCAGCGCGGTGCGGGCTCCGGGCGGTGCGGGCTCCGGGCAGGGTGCGCTGGTGTGAGGCAGAGCCGCTGCGGGCCGGCTATAAGAGCCGCTTTCTGCCCCGCGCCGGGTCCCGCAGCTCCAGGCCGGGCTCCGTCCGGCTGCCCGGGAGGAGGAGCCGCCGCCGGGACCGGTCACTGGGCAGCGAGCGCCGAGCAGCCCGCAGCGAACCCGCAGCGCTGAGCTGGGGTCTCCGCTCCGCTCCTCCAGGGTTTTCTTCCTCTGGCAGCTCTAACTTCGTTCTGAATTACAGCGCTTCCCAGGTAATCCAATCGAGATGCGAAGAGTTCCGACGGCAGTGAACTGTGTTGCAAGTTATTCCATTGGTCAGCTGCAATCAGTGCTGGATACATGCGCTGTACTTGTGGTCTAAAGTTGCCAAATTTCATCTCCTGATTAGTCCTCCATGAAAAGCAGCAAAGAACAACTGACTGCTAAACCGGTTATGGATATTTGTAGCTTGATCAAAATAACCTTTTAACCTTCCCTCAACCAAAATAGCATCTCATATTAAGTATTTTTTAATATGTGTAATCGTCACGGATTTTCTCCCTTTCCAACTCGTGTTATTTTGTAAAAACTACGACAAGACACCATTTTGCAATGACAGGTTCATCGCCGCTCTCAACACACAGGCAATACCGCTTGCTTTTATGTGATTTTTTCCTTGCTTGTATGTTCCAAGTATTTAATCAAATCTTCCATTGTTGCACTGAAACCGGTGCATTTCCTGTCAGTTGTTTGAGCAACCAGGACCCCTGAAATTTTGAGTATTTTTTTGTGTGTGTTGTTTTTTTTTTTTTTTAACTTTCTTGGCATTATTAAATTCCAGGATATGACCCCCATTGGATCCCATTGAGGCCTACACTGCTGGGGTAAGGAAGAAGAGAGAAAACCAAAGTTTTTTTACAGGACTTATCAAGAACTTGTTCTTGGCCATGTCATCTTCCTATTGGAGAGCAGCTGGTGGATTTTTTGTAGTGAACGGTATTTTCATTAAAGAAATAAAATGTTTTTTTCATGTGCATACTGAAGGATAACTCTCCTTTTGCATTAAAACACTGATTTCTGCGTTACATTGTTCCTCTTTAATCAGAAGTAGAAAATCATACGTGGTGTGACTCCAAAAGACAAAAAGCGTGCACAGACAGATTTGGTTTTGTTATGCTCTCATTAATCCACGCTGTCTGAAATATGTTTGTGTTGGCACTGGGCAGGGAAGCGTGGGGTAGATGTGGAAGCTCCTCAGTTTGAGGTGGGATGTTGAGAGGCCTTTGTGCAGTCGATCCTCCTTTGTGCACTCGATCCTCCTTTGTGCACTCGATCCCCGTTTGTGCCGTCGATCCCCCTTTGTGCCGTCGATCCTCCTTTGTGCACTCGATCCTCCTTTGTGCACTCGATCCCCCTTTGTGCAGTCGACCCCCCTTTGTGCGCTCGATCCCCCTTTGTGCCGTCAATCCCCCTTTGTGCAGCCACCCGCAGAAGGCCCGGAAGGGTGCGTTACCCGCTCAGACTGGTGACAGACCCAAGGGAAGGGGGGTCCCAGCACAGGGAGGAGGCTGTTGGGGGTTGCTGTGCCGTGACCTCCTGCTGGCCGACACCGCGCAGTTGTGCCGCGATGGGCCCGCAGCTGGTCCTCGTGTCCGTCTGTCCGTCTGCCGGGCGTTCCGGACACAGCAGCCCGCAGCTACCGGCGTGTTTCCGCAGAGACAGACCGGAGCGCTAGTGAAACAGGAGCTGTGTCAGCCACCAGTGTCGTCACTGATCCTGAGAACCCTCGCTAATGTATTAATACGACTCAAAACAGAAAACCCACCTATTTGGGACGGATTTTTTTTTTTTTTTTTTAAGATTTCGTTGCTACTGCCATCAACTTGGTCAAAGCAATTTTCCTATTAGTCATGGAGTCACATCGCTAATTACTGTTACTCTATTTTCATACTGTCACTTATACTGCACATGTTTACCGACTCTTCCGGTCAATAAGTCACACCTATTAGAACGTTTTAATCGCGTTCACCAGCAGTTTGGTGAGACTTGCAGATGAACAGTGTCCCATCCAGCATACCATTGCATATGACAATGAAAACATCCAGGGGAGCAACAGGAATTGCATTTCACGTCTGTTCTTCAGCAGACTGACGCAATGTGTTAGTGACTTGGATCACTGCAGCTGAGACGTTTTTCTCGCAAGGAAAGTCATCTTAAAACCATTGAAATACCAAGTGAGGCTGAAATGCTCAGACGACAGCTGCCCCTGTTAGAAAGTAGAGAAAGATGCGAAGTGACAAAAACTACACGAAGTGGCGCAGTAAGGAATGCAAATCGGGAGCTCTGTGAGTTCCTGTGAGTTGCAGTAAAATTCAAAGGAGAACATCTATTGAAATTTTGTGTGTGGGGGGGGAAATCTGACAAATCCTTCTGCTGAGGGGGAGTTAGCTGTCCAGTTCATTGCCATGGCATCTGGCTAAGAAAATATACTAGTAACAGACTGGAAATTAATATGGACTACAGTGATATAGTGATTTATTTTCTATGAGATTTAAAATTCCCTTTAAAGTTTTAAATAACAACTCAGGTGGCAGTGCAAACCTGCATACTTGCTTTTTGTAGTGTTCCTTTTCTTTTACCTGAAGCATGTGGTAGCTGCTCTAAGTCACATGTGACAAATGGCATTTTCCTTCTCCCTGATGAATTCTTTCTTCTCATCAACTGGAGCTGTGCAGGAGCAGGGAAAAGTATTTGCTTTTTGAATATGCTTTGTCAAACAAGACTGCATGTGCTCAATGGCTGCTTTAACTAAGTTGTTTTTAAATCTGAGGAATAGAGTAATAGAATTGAGACACATAGTGGTACTGAGGAACATGCTCACAGGATCAAAATACTATGGGCAAACTTGTTAGGTTGGTTGTGAAAGCCTCGTTTCTCTGTCATTCTGTACAAGCAGGAAGATGATAAGAGTGTATTAATCCAAAATGTTAAAATGGTGATGGAAAGTGATAAAATGGCCTAAATATAGCTAACCCAAGTGCAAGTTATCCACTTCCCTGTGAGCAGGTGAAAGCAGGGGTTTGAGAGCCACCTAACAGTGTATTTACTGCTGACTAAACAGCTGCAAAACCCTATATTTTCTTAGTAACAGAAGAAGTTGGTTCCATTACCACATTTATTTAGTAAGAGCAGTTATTTTTACTGAAAAAATGAAAAAGCATTGACCACCTACCTTGGTCAAATGTATATCTATTCTGCATTTAGCTCTTATGAAGATCTGTAGTAATGACGATGAGTATAGAAATATTAGAGTCTGTAGGTATCTAAGCCGAGATGAGGATCCTTCTGCATTAAGCGTGTGATAATTACACTATATGACATACACGCTGCCCCACTGAATAAATGAAATAATAAAAAACGGTGAAAGAAATTGTTTTTCCGTCGTTAGAGATGGGAATGGAAGCAGGTGACACGAGGGTTGCAGCAGAGGGGGGAACTGCACCTTGGGTGCTCTGCATCACAGCTTCGGTCCCAAACTGGGTTCTTCTGCGGCACTGACTCCTGGAGGAAAACAAGGAAAGAAAACACATGCCTCACTGTGAAGGTATCAGAATAATTAGAACTGAAGAGCCACTTTGCAGCTGTAAGTCAACTGACTGTATTTACTTGACTGCTGCACTTGACAAATGTCCCCGAGTTACCACAGATTTTCTTAAACGCTGGATTGAGAGACAGGTTTCCGCCTGGAGCACATCCCGTACAAGTGTATGTTCCTTCAGACACTGAACGTCCAAGTCGTTCACAACCAACCTCTTTATCACCATTGTCTTCATTAAAAAACCCCACGGCCTTACATATTCAAATATTTGTTTGGTGCCTTTGTTCAGTATTTGTTGTTATATTTGTTGTTCAGTGCCTTTGTTCCATTTTCGGAGGTTTGGCTGCCTTCTTCTCTTTCAGGTGTTTCCATCTCCTCTCGGTTCCTTTTCACAACCAGTGTGTCCCATTTACCAGTGCTTTCTTCAGCTTGTGTTGCTGGGGATGTTCTTCTAAAAATGACAAGAGTTCTAAAGCAGAGTTTGAGGAGACCAGCTCCATGTGGAAGATCAGAAAACACCCTGTTAAGCCATTTTATAGTACTTTCCAATGTGCTTGGTGTTATCTCAAATCTATTTCTAGCATACAGAACAAAATCTAACCTTAAGACTATACCAGCCTATAGTAAAACTTGCCTTGGGTAATAGTAAGGCTGTGAGTAGCATGATATGTTCTGAGGGAATGCGGGGAACCGCGTCTGTAGCACTGTCCTCTAGATGCCCTTTGCCAGCTACATTATTCCGTCCATTCTGCAAAAACACTGAGCTAGCGCGTAGCTGCCCATAACAGCCAGTTGTGTGCTGGAAAGGTGGTTATTACACAAATGTTCTGGAAACTGGTTTACAGTTATAACGTATGCAGGGCACCTAAATTACTTCTGCAGTTTTATTTTTTCTTCTTCTTTTTTTTTTTTCCCCTGTTCCAGATTCCACCCTCTGCTCCTCACCGGTAACGGCAACCAGCACAAGGTCCATCCTGTGCACACACTCAGCCAGGCGAATTACAAGATGGCAAATGTGTTCTCGGAGCACCATGTATATACTGATGCAACTGTCCATTTTTATGACATGGAAACACATCATCTGTCTCTGAGCAAAGCCACAGACTGGAAGATTATGGGGAAGGCCTCTATAAATAATTTCTGGCTTGCTTAGCTCTTAAGTTTTGACACTCATCTCTGCCTTCCAGAAGTTTTCTTACACTAAGGCAAGTCCTACATCTCAGCATTTCCACCCAAAAAAACCCCCAGAGCCTGCTTTTTGTGGAACCTAGGGATACTTTTAATTTACATTTCTGGAGAAGAAGAGGCTTAGCAATGCAACTCTTGCATTTTTGTAAAACAAAATTTGAAATTTCTAGCATATCTCTGCAAGGATGTCGGACTTGCTTTCTTTTATGTAGGTTACACCAGCTTGGATTCTGGAAATGGCTGAGGTAATGACCAGGATGATGGGACAGAGTGACCTCTCAGCAAGTTTGTGGGTGATACCAAATTGGGGGGAGTGGTTGATTCACTGGAGGGCAGGGCTGCTACTCAGCTGGACCTGGTCAGACTGGAAAAATGAGCTGTTGGGGACTTGCTGAAGTTCAGCAAAGGCAGATGCAAAGCCCCGCACGTGGGCTGGCAGCACTGGGCAGTGGGAACCGGCTGAGCAGAGCAGCTTTGCAGGAAAGGAGCTCGGGGTCCGGCTGGAACGTGAATGTGAGACAGCAACGTGCCCTTGCAGCCCGTGTCCCGCTGCACGCTGGGCTCAGTGTGACTGGCAGGTTTGCAGGGAAGTGATTCTTCCCCTCTGTTTGACAACTGTGACACCTGGGGCTCTGTCTCATTTTAACAAAGCCCGTGACATACCGAAGTAAGGCACCAAGCGGATCGGGGAGTGCAGCTCACGCCAGGCAGATGAAGCTGAGAGAGCTGGAGTCGTCCAGGTTTAAAGCAGATGATGGTGAGGGGAGGTCACACTGTCATGACGTCTACCGCTTCCTCATGGAAAAGTGTAGAAAAGGTGGAGCCAGATTCTTCCCAGAGGTGCACAAGAGGCAACGGGCACAAGTGTCAACAAATTCAATATACGGAACAATTTTTACTTTTTTTAAAATTTAAACAAAGGCTGATCAAATAACAAAACAGCTTGCCCGGAGAGTCTCTATGGAAACTTCACCGTTAAAGATAATTCATAACTCAACCGGGCATGGCCCAAGGCGACCTGCTTTAATGGGACCTGCCTTAAGCGGAAAGCTGGAGAGCAGAGACCAGGAGTCCCTCAGCACAGATCCTGTGACGCCGTGAGGTGACAGCAGCTTCAACCGAGCAGCGCCACCCTGCCAGGGAAAGAGACTCCAATTCCACTTTTCTTTTCGCCTAAAGGTTTTCATGGAACTGTGCCCTGCAGGCAGGGAGGGCAGTAGGCCTGGTCTACTGCAATAACTAACTCATTGATCATTTTTTTTCCCCACGCATTATCAACGAAGCTATGCGAACGCACAGGGCAAATCATCTGTACTGAACTCACAGAGGGTCGAGACTTTGTCTGCCTGCTTTTATTATCTGGACAGCTTTGTCGCAAACAGAAGCTGTACCCTTTTCATAAAGAAGTACTTGCCTACCATTTTAACTCACTGTTCTGAAATTCCATTTCTATGCCTTGTTGGCCATTCCTGAACCTTCTTCCAGCTCTATTGTTACTGAGATGGGAGGGAAGCTGCAGGATTGTGTGCAGTATTCAAGGTGAAGATAGAACACGGATCTATGGAGACTGTGCAGACTACATTCCGCTAAGAGGGAAGAGACAGCAATGCACATATTGTGATTTTGTGTAACTTCTCTCTGTCTACTGGCTTTTCGTTGTCTCTAGATGTTTTAAATTGCTTTTAAAAAATGCGGATTCTTCTCAGCCTGTTTATTTGTTCACCTCTTGTTTTGTTCTTCATCCCATCAATGGTGCGACGCCCCGTTGGTCTGGCCGGCTTGTATGACAATTTGCTTTCACCGCCCTCCTGTTGGTGATGTCTGCTTCCCCAGCTGGGAAGAGTTTTATGGCAACTGCACACTTGGCAGAGGATCAAACCCCCAAGTGACGTGTCCATCAAACGAAAGGTGGGCAGAATGTAGCCCTTGTCTGTTCCAGGCTAATCAGCACAGGAGTTAACTTATCTTTAAACAGCTGAAATGCCATCCAGACCGCTTTGGGAACTGGGAAGTTGCTGAGTGTACTGTTGAGAGACAAAAAACCCTGGAAGTACTGGGGGATGGGGAATGTCGAGATTAGCTAGAGAACGTATGAGCAGGAAAGATGAATACCAGAAATCTGGCATCTGAGGACAGGTGGGACCAGAAAGGGGCTCGATAGTGCTGAAGAGCTGAGCCCAGGCTCTGGGTATCTTTGCTGTTGGACTGTCACCCACCTTTGCTCTTTGCCATTGCAGTGTGGCTGGGACGAGGAGTAACTGAACCAGAGAACTGTCAGCACTCACAGCGCGATTTGCTATACCTGTAGGAAACAGATAGTTCTGAATCAGCCAAAAGATCTGATAGTGATTTGCTGAGGAGCATGCAAAGAATGCAAGCGCACAACACACAGGCCAACGTTCGGTAAAACGTTTGTTTGGCTGCTGCTGTTCAGCCAGCAGCTGCTGGTTTCACTCCCAGTGAGAAGCGAGGACTCTCATCTCCAGAGAAGGCAAGAGTTTAAATGCATTCTCAGATCTGGGCCGTCATGACAAACACATCATTACGTTTTCTATGTGGGCATATTTTCCACTGCATTTGGAAGGCAACAAATGCCATGGTACTGTATAATATAAACAATTTAGAACAATTTATGTATCCTGTAATTATAAAGACCGAAGCTTATGCTTCTCTGCAGTATCAATTACTAGCTTAGGAATACTTTTTCCTGAAACAAAGAGTTTGTGATTCTATAGGCTTTATATTTCCTTCAAAGCGATCAATGACGGACAGGAGAAGACATGTTCAGGACACTTAGGAGCAGAAACTTGTAGACTCATTGGCAGAGAAAGCCAAGAAAACAGTTGAGTTTGAAGGTAGCTGCTGAAGTCCCAGTTCCTTGTAAACGTGACAGTGCTCAGGGAAGATGATGATACTTCTTACAGAGTTCACCGAATCTTCAAAGACATAGAAATACTGCATAATTTCCACTGTACAAATTGAAAACTAGGACACCAATGGGTTTGGCAGTCTTAAGCCTTGATTGTTCTTCTTGGTTTTATTTGAAACCAAGGAAGATGATCTGATCCAAATACATCAATTGCTTCCTTGGTTTAAAATTAAAAAAAATCCTAATAGTGATACTGTATTTACTGAATTTCATAGACAGCCATCTAGAGAAGCTCTTGCCTACAGGTCCTGTAACTAATAAAGTTAATACCACCCTAAACACGTAGAGGGGCTGTATGCTTTAAAATAACATGTATGAAGAATCTTGTTCCTATGTATAAAGGGTAAATTTTTTAATTGCATATGAGATGCCATCATAAAATTAAGATATCAAATGCCATGAGCTACCCCATTTGTACTAACAGGGATGGAACTGTCATTCTCTTTGTATCTACTATACAGAATTATTAATACACTGTGTGTAACAGGCCTTGCTAATGGCATCAGGATGTGCAAGACAGCAAGAAAAGATGGGAGCAAAGAATTAGTCCTAATAAAGCTTTAAAAAGAATAGTTTTCTCTTCAGCTGTTAGAGATGTGAATCTTGGTAGATGGATTTAAATTCTTTAAAGTACTTATCCTAAACTAACTATAGCATCACCTCCCAGGTGACCTCAAGAACCACCAGTCAAAAGGTGACCAGTAACAAAGTGGTTTGTTCCTCTGGGGCCTCCTGTGGTAACTTCCTAGTTTCAAATTTATGTTGTGGCCTTCGCTGATCAGCCTTTCCAAGTCTGCAGAAATAAACACACCTATTCCCAAATAGCCATTTTACTATGATGGTCAGACTCTTTCTGATGGCAGGACTAAATACAGTTTACATCTTTATGGTGTAAAACTCAGCACATTCTAATCACGTCTCAGTTACCTTGCCATCAGTATTTTCACTTACTTTTGTCTAGCTTTGTTTTCTGACTATGGCACCCCAAAAAATGGGAATAATATGGTGCTGCATACAAAAATTTATGCCAACCATATTGAGGTTATCTTTTAAAGCAGTTTATGCATACTTGACCTTCTTGTTCATAGAGCAAAACAGTACTGCATACACAGAGTATTCTGAATTTTATGTGTGGTCTGCCCGTAAGATCTGCATACTTGAACGTAATGGTGATTTGATATTGCTGTGAGAATCCTAACCTTGCAATTTCCTAATTCTGTTTGGAATTCTTTAATCCCACATTAATGTTTTAATGTTGCTCTAGTTATTTCCTCTCTCAGAAAGAAGAAAAGATAAACCCTTATTAGTTTATGCACCATGTAATCCTAGAAAGGATTTGCCAAGAACAGATAATCTTTGCTTGTTTCCAAGTCTTATTTAGAATGGAGGGTCAAGGGGAGGCATACCCAAACTTAATTGCACAAGCAACTCTAATTAATATTTATTCTGTAAAGTACCATGCTGATTTTAAAAATTTCTTCTTTCCGATAGCCACCAAAGAAAACAGCCCTATGGTATTTAAAACCAAAAGTCAATACTGTACATCGCTCTTTCAAATGTATGGATGTTTAAGGATAAGTGTGTGTTGAGATGCTGCTGAGAGTTCATTTGCTTCACTTCCAATCAAGTAGTATTTTTCATTAATTATTTTTCGCTGAAGCACAAATATTTTGCCTAGGGATGTGTGCAAGCACGTCTTGCACATGCATGCAGTGACGTAGAATTAAAACGTAAAGCAAAGTAGTTAATTCTCTGTCGTGACTTCATCCCTGATCCTAGGGAAGGGAATGCATCTTCCTTCGGGCAGAAAGGAAGCACTAAATAATATAAGCACGAAACGATCACTTTCTTTCAGATAAAGAAAGATTTTCTACCATAGCACATATATTGCATCCCCTGTCCAGTTTTCTGCAATCTGCATAATTACCTGATTGCCCCACAACTGGAAGGACTGGAATTAGGTGGGTCCTTTTATGATCATTATGACTGCAAGTGGAAGGAAGAGGAGGAGCTGCAGCAGTCCTAATTTTACCTGAAATACTGGATTTAGGAACCCACGTGAGAACACGGAGCCGCACAACCCCTTAGAGAAGGGTCGCCATCAAAACAAGAGTAACTGCTTACTGATAGGCTGCTTCTTCCATTTTCGTTCAGTCTTGAATTTCGTTTTGACCTCTGCCCGCCATCTTTTCTTCTTTGGCTTCTTTATTCATGTGCCATTTATTCAAAGAGTTGAAGGTCAGATCATCTCATCTGACTTGTATCCCGTAGGCCCTGAAATTTCTAGTACCAGCCCAAGTAATCTACCTTTGAGCAAGGCGTATTTTCTACCTGCTTAAAGCATATAATTAAGTTTGGAGTTACACGATTTTAGAAGATAAGGAACTTCCTGTTCTGATAACAGAGGAACAACTTGTAAGGGGCCTGTGGCTGGAAAAAAAGTTGAATCAAGAGGAGGCACCAGAAGTAGAGATGGGACAGCCTAGTTAGGGGAGGGTTTATTTAAAACTGTAAGATGGGACTAGGTACATTTGGAGTGGGTCATAAAATTCAACAAAGATGACCTTTTCAGCAAGAAAAAGGTGGTTTATTCATTAAAATCTTTGTTAAAAGTAATAATTTGGGAGAGCCTTTGAGAAAGGGAAGGAATAGCAGTAATTTCAATACTAAAATGTTTCAACTAACAGCTAGAGAAACTTTAGTCTTCAGAAAATATAAATAAAGTGTAAACAATATTTACTACAGGTTAGGTTCTGTCCTCAGTTAAACCAGTACATTCCTGCTGTCTCTAAAAGGTAACAAAGAAGACTGTATAAAACTATCTAATATCTGAGATTCAGCACTTTACAGAAGAAACTACATTTTAATGTAAACAAATTGTCACTGCAACAGCTGCATAGGTTTAAAAACTAAAAGCTGAATTTTACAGATTTCAATGAGACCCAGGATAACTGAAGCTCTATACAAAGTCAGTGGCAAGGTGGAGATACCAACGTGGAAGAGCCTAACTGCTTGTCTTATTTTGTGTGCTTTAAAGTGTGCTAGTGCTGCTTATTCTACCAACAATAATAATGCTGTAGTTTTAAAGAAAGGCTGCCATGCCCAAACTATATGTACATAGAAAAGCCTCAGAAGGCAGGCAACATTTCCTTTTGAAATAGCTTCTAACAATGACTTAGCATAATTATACATGCTCCAGACCGAGGTTTGGAAGAATGTTCACTCTCCTGTCAATTTGAAACTCCTCTTGTATACAGCCAATGGGTGGGGTGCCACATTTTAGAGTACTGCATTCGAGTTAAAAACCAAACCATTGAAGGTTTGTTTTGGTTCTTACAGCACACGAGCTGAAAAGTGAGGTTCTGTGGAAGCACAAATGGTTAGAAACACAAAAATGGCTTTACAAAAAAGATGAAAAGAGGATGAAATAAATGAAAAGTTGATTAGCACAAATGTACAAGAAGCAGCAGGACTCTGCCTGTTGGAGCAACTTCTCTGTTAATGGCAGCGCAATGCGGTTGCAATTCTGATTGCTTCCTAAAGTAATTTCTCCATTACTTCCTGTATCCTGTATCCTGCCTTGTAACACCCGTGTGGACTGAGATTGTTGTGAAAGGTCTTGCTGCCCCATCAGTGCCATCATTTGTCACGGCCGCTGTAAACCACCCACTCGTTTGGATTCTCTGCCACACGTCAGCACTAGAACTCTGTGAAACAAAGTTTATTGTGTTAGTCCACCCTCACGGAACTCTGACCACTTCTGAAATTGCCTGTATTTATAGGAGTAATTCATATAGACCCAGATGCTTACAATACAGCTCATAGCAGAAGTTACGCCAGCACCGCTAAAGGAGGCAGTAGTAGTACCGTAGTTTGCAGGTGCTTCCCCAAATTCTGGAGCAGTACACGTAACAGCGAATGCCAACACCTCCAGATAAGAAGAAAATGCACTAACCTTATTTTTCCAGATATTAATTTATTCAGAAAAACTCCCCATGGAATCACTAACTTTCACTGACTGTGTTGTTTATATAGCAACTTTAGTGGCAAATCAACTAAATCCCTGAGATTTTATAATTTTAAAATGATACCAGCTTGAGTACCAAGACGCTGGACGGAGGGATGCAATGTATGATTCTTTAGAGAAAATACTTTCTGAGAGTGTCTATGGCAGCATTCATAGAATCATAGAATGGTTTGGGTTGGAAGGGACCTTAAAGCTCATCTGGTTCCAACCCCCCTGCGATGGGCAGGGACACCTTCCACAGCCCCAGCTGCTCAGAGCCCCATCCAAAGCATTCTTGTGCGTTTCTGCTCCACTTCCATGATTTCCTTAAATACTAATCCTTCTAGTTAGACAAATAACATTTAAAATAATTTTAAATTATTTCTCTTTCGATAGAATCTCAATTCTGAAGTATTCTGTTCAGCTTTTTTGTAGTTGGTTGGTTGTTTTGTGTTGTTTTTTATTTTATTTTTCTAATCTGAAGCAAAGAATCTGCTTCTCCATAGAACGGAGACAGGTGAAAGGAAAATATACAAGTTTGTGATATCTAGTTTTGACACATTTTTATAGTTTCGATTGCTGGCTTGATCACTTAGTGAAACGCCTTTTGATGACGACTGATCTACACATTGCGACAATATTCCTGTACCCATTTATAATTCTTAATAAGCAGCAGCATTACTTATCAGTAATGTCTGCAGTTAAAAAAAACTATATACTTTTTATCCTTTTTGTATTTTAAGACAGTTTTTTGCTCAAGAAAAGTCAAGAATTGAACTGAAGATTGCCAGGAAGGAATAAAGGATGAATTATACGTACAGATTTTATCTGGAAAAGCAAAGGGGTGAGGGGGAGAAGGGCTGGGAAGACTCTTCTCTCCCTTGCCCTCTGAAAAAGTTTTATTTTGAATCCTGTATTTCAGTAGTGATTGTAAAGAAAATGGAAAAACTTCTCATGAGTTTGATGCTCAGCAATAAGCAAAAATAAGCTAGATCAAATGCATCAGCTAACTAACTTTGGTTTTCTGTCAAAAGTATTTTCTTTGAAAGAATCAGTCAAGTCTGGCCACTCCTCACCTATATTTGTATTTAGATTCAGTTTTTCAGCGTATATGTAAAATTGTTAGTTTTGTAATATGACTTTTATTTCGCTACATTTTAGGAGACATTATTCAAACTATTTTGTTTTTTCACTATGTTCTCCAACATGAAGTAGAAAGATATTAATCAAAAAGTAAACACTACTGTTAAGGACTTGAAACTCCAGTTCCTTGGAATGTGTCAGAAGTAAACCTGACGAATTCTTTAAGTGTGTTTTGATAGTCAGTCAGCTTGAAAATTCTTTGCTGTTTTTACTAGTGCTTCTAAACCTGAGTTTTGGATGCCTGCTTGACCTTTAGCATAAGGATGACAGTTAAGATCAGCTGATGAATAACTGCTTATACTGTTTGCAGGAATTAATGTTTGGTTTAGAACTGTGCATTGTGATGGCTGGTTCTTGTGGGAATGGCATGAGCTTCCTCCATGGTTTAAGATTTCCTAAGAGCCAACAGATCATTTGGGACTTTCTGTTTTAGCCACATGGATATGATTAAGCAAGGCAGAGAGGCACAACATTTACCCATTTTGACCTAAGCCGGCAGGGAAGCAACCACAGTGCCAATATGTTAACAGCTTTCAGGATATGAGAGATGCAGTTTAGAGGCTTTGAAGATATTTAACCTACTTAGCTCACCTACAAAAAGGATAATCTAATTGGCAGCTTAAAGAGGTTTATATGCAACTACTGACTCTTTTTGTTGAAATTGTGAAGAGAATTTGAGTGACTCTCATTTAGTGACAGAGAAAGAAACATAGATCAGCGACACTCAAGCTTGTGATTAGGATATCTGATGGCAAAAAGAGGAAATCTGGCTTGATCGCTGCTTGTTTAGGCAAAGGTCCCCTGCAAAACTTTCTTCAGAGAGATTGCTCCTGGTAAGAGCAATCTCCGTGGCAAAGAGCATGTCCATGTTAGCATTTTAGTTTGGCTCAGAAGCGATGCCAAATTGATTGTCCACATGTACTATGCTTTGGTTCATTTGATAGAGTCATCTCAGACCTGGATTCCTTTGGGGTAAAACGAGACGGGAAGGTGTGCTCCAACCACTACATTCCATCCATGTGTTCAGACTAAAGCTTTTCCAAAATAAAACCCCTGAAATGTGCATTGGTGCTGAACACTTCACATCCACACAACTTTTGCTCTACAAATGGGTTTCTGTCTTTTGGACCAGTCTGCTTGCTATGTATGTGCAAAGACAGCAGAGTCAGCATGCACCTTGCTCAGTAACTTCCCTGGTCTCTCTTGGACAAGTCTGACTAAATGGACGCTTCTAGAATTCACACTAATTTGGCTTTTACATTAAGAGATCGAGACCTTCCAGATCTTGGCAAAGCTAAAAAAAAGAGTTGTTTTTTGCTATTCTGACAGGGAACCCTTCCTGGGTAGAGAGGTATTCTTCAGTTCTGCCTGCGTTATTTGCTAAAATACCATTCTTTACCTGAGTTAGATTATAAACTGCTGTCTCTCCCTCCCCCATCTTCTTTATCAGCAGATTTAAACCTCATATATAACCTGTAATAGAAAAGAGATCACTTTACCCATATTCCATCTTTTCAGTTACATGAGAATTCTCTAGCATTAAATATCTGTGTTAGTTAAGCTCTATAAATACAAAGCCAAGCAAATAACGACAGGACTAGAGGAGAAAAACCAAGATACTGAAGATAACAAAAATGTGTAGATCTAAAGTACAGCTACAACAAGCAATATATCTCAAATAGAACACTTCCCGAGATTCGTGCTAACAGTGGATGCAGTGACCTCCTCTGTCTTCCAAAGGAAGTAACCAGACACACTTTACATTGTTAAATTAACCAGTGCAACCACAGTTACAGAAAAGAAAACAATGAAATTAAGACTGATGTAAGCTGAAGCTCATGATAATGGGCTAGCTAGTTACAACAGTGATGTAAATATTGTATTAGCAAATAGGTCAGAAAATAGGTATAATTTTCCTCAACTTCATCTCAAATGCCTGTTTATAACATACAAATGAGTAACACAAGAGTATAGAGAAAATGCAATAGAATAAAATAAGGCTATTCAGAGGCCTGAAGCTAATTTTCAGGATGGTGGCTGGCATTAATAAATTTCAACTAGCCCCACTTATACATTTATTTTGTGTGTACTAAAATATTGCACTGAAATAGCTTGACTTTTAACTCACTAAGTTTTTTCTAATTTTGAACCTTTCAACCTAAAATAATTGTTACCTTTCTAATTTTTGTTGGAGTCAGGGCAGACAAACTTGTAGTGACCCCCTGAGATTCAGCTCCTCCAAACTGTGGGCCCAGCCAGCAGCCCAGGAAGCGCTGCTGGGACTTTTGCTCTCTGCTGGTCTATGGGATCGTGACTCTGCTGCAAAAAGCTCATCTTCCCTTTAATAAAATAATCTACAAGTTACAGCGGGGCATTACGGAAGGACTGTTTACTAGCTTTTAATTTTTGCGGTGGATTACAATTAAGACATTGAAACATAACCAAGATACTCTCTATTGCAGACTAATACTTATTTTTTATGTAAAGGATATAACTGATAGATTTCTACACTAACTCCTTTGCAAAAACCCATGGGTGTTTCACTGGCTTAAGCAGTTTCCAACAGTGTTTTAGCAAGCAAGAAATCTCGAATTAATTTTAAAAATGTTAAGTAGTTTCCTAAGGAAACTAAAAATGTTCATAGCTAACATCAGGCTCGTTTCATAAAAGTTACAGTTTAACTTGCCCTGTAGCCGTTCTCCAAATGCTCTGCTGCCCCCTGTGACAGCAGACATCCCTTCTCTGCCGGGGCATCACCACTGTCTGCAAAAAGGAGATGAGCTATATCTGAATTGCAGCTGTTGGAGTACAGAGTCAAAACACAACTTTGCAACGTGCCATTTGTGTAGGAAGATATTGTGATGCTGTTTAGCTCAAGTCTAAGGTTAATTAAATAATAACACAGAGACGTTTAAGAAACTTCTCTTCCACCCATCTAAAACTATCATTCACATTTATGTAACTCTCCTGATCACTGAGCACCTAATAAATGTGGGTTCCACAGCAATCTACTTTATAACCTTTGAATTACAAAAATCAGACTGGTTTAGTTTTGTTTCCTCTCTGAATATTTTTCAGAGTTCAAGAGAAGTCCCTTTGCTTGTTTTGTTTTATAATTTTTTTTGTGGAAAAAAAAAAGTTTAAAAAGCAGGCCATGTTTTTTATAAAGGTAGTAATATAAATGCCTTAATATCAATTTTCTCTAAGTGCCAACTCTTCCTTAGCTCAAAATATCACTTAAACAAGGGAATTCACATGGAATTTTAAAAAATTAACCACTTGACCATAAATCTTAAGATATTATAATAACAACAAGGAACACATCTACTTGTAAGGCAATAGAAGTGATAGAATATGTATTTTCTTCTGTCTTAATAAGCACTATTTAAAAAAAATCTACAATTGCATGTTTTGCAGGCTGTAGCTTGTCTGAATCAGACAATAGACACAAACGCAACAAGACACAGTGAACCAGTGGTAGAGGAACAAGGATGTGTTTCAGAGACCGAATCCTGGGGTGCAATTTGGGTGGTTTTGGAACGCAGGACTCAGTTTAAACCCCTCCTTGAATAACAGAACACTGGTGAATACAGGTTCGCTTCACCAGGTCAGGGAACCTTCCACCAGCATAACTTCACTTGATAAACTGCTAATTGGCTGTATTCCTTTCAGGATCAATTAATGGTAGTATGATTTTTCTATTACATTTGTTAAAACCTGGAAAGCTTTTCTTTATACAGTTCTAGCACACAAGCTCCATCAAATGTTTTTTATCACATTACTTGTGGGAATACCTGTACAAGACTGGTCAGTTGCACCACTGACATTGCCATCACTAATGCTACTGGAAACAAGGAAATAGTGTTATTAGAACACCAATTATGTCCAGTGTCAGAGAGGAAAAAAGCCCAGTCCCCTGCATTTAAAGCACATTCCGGGTGTGTGTGACCAGCAGCTCCCCGGGCAGGGTGTGCGGGACCCGGCACAACGTTCCTGCTCGGCCACGGCTGCTGCTGGAAAATAACCACAAAACAACGTCCTTAAGCCTCCAGCTCGCTCTCATTTTATTATCCGGCTGAAGAGTTTTCACAAACGTATTTCGCGAGTTCCAACATAAAGAGTCACAAGCTGCAACAAGCTCCCGGGTTCATAAATACCCATCGCAGGCGAGCGGCGGGGACACCCCCGGCTGAGCCGGGTGCCCGGGGGGCCGCACGCCCGGGCCGCCGTTCCCAGGAGCGAGACCGCTCCCGCCGCCCGGCTCCGCGCTCGTGTCACCAACCCTCGAGGTAACGCCCACTTACTGCCGCCTCTCCCGGTCCCGGCGAGGCGGAGGCCGCCAGCGCGGCCGGGGGCTCCGTCCCGGGGAGTCCTTCCCGCCGCCCCAGCCTCTCAGCCTCTCGGCCCCTCCGTGTCGGCGGCCGCGCAAGGCGCACGCGCACCCGGCGGGCGGGAGGTGCCGCGCCCGCTCGGAGCATGCGCAGTGGCCCCCGCGCCGGAGCAGCGGGGAGGGTGACGTCACCGGGCGCGAAGCCTCCCATGGGGCGCCGCGAGCAGGCTGCTCACGTCAGGCTGCTTCCGGGAGAGCCGATGGGAGGGGTGAAGGCTCGCTGCGCCGGGCAGCCCGGAGCGGCGTCCCCGGGCGGTGGCAGCTGGCGGGCGCACCCGTGTCTGTGTGTTCACCCGTGTCTGTGTGTTCACCCGCCCGTGTGCCACAGCTTACACCGGGCGCCCAAGAGGCCTGCGGCAGGCTCTGCAGCCGGCTGAAAGGAAAAAAGGGGGCGGGTCTAGGCACTCAGCCAATCAGCAGCAAAGAGTTTCAGAGTCGACACCAATCCGAAGTGCCGCTTTCCAAAACAACCGTGACGAGCCAATGGGAAAGCCCGCACTGCGAGCGCTCTGGCCAATCGAGTCAGGCCGCCTGTAGGCTGTCCCCGCGGCCTCCCGGCAGCAGGGGGCGCGCTCGGTGAGCGGGCGGCAGCGGCGGCCGTACCGAGGGCGGAGCGGGGGAGGCGCCGCCGTTGTCGCCGCCGTTGTCGCTGCTGCTGTCGCCCGGCCGGCTCGCTGGCTCCGCCTTCCGCGGCGCTGCGCTCCC
>VWYH01001517.1:427456-455373 GCA_013399365.1 Pampusana beccarii
CCCGGCGCGGGCGGCGGCCCCGGGGCCCCGCTCAGCCCGCCGGGCAGGCCGGCTTGCCGCCGGCCCTCTCCGGGAACACGGGCGCTTCAGGGCTCGCCTGTTGCTCCGTGACTGGAGCAAACCCGGCGTTTGACAGGAGAAGCGGAGAGCGGGCCCGTGTGCCGGTGCCCGGGCCGCCCCGTCCCGCACGGACCGGTGCGTTGTGTGGGTCGTTCGTCCGACTGAAGGAACCAACAGCCCATTTGCCGCTTGTTTAATTTGCCGAGCAGCTGTGCTCGGTTGGGCAGCTCTGTTAGTGTTTGGTTACAGAAAGTCATCACTGTGTTACAGGAAGTGAAAACGATAAAAAAACCCCAGAGGCTGTTGATTGTTGTCATCAAATTCGATTACCAAAGCTTATCTTGGTGTCAATTCTGTTGATAAACCTGGGTTTATTGGTAAGATTCTCCCTCTTCAGCTTGCGTTTCACATCTGTTCTTTCCTAAAGTGTCTTGGAGAACCATAAAGCAAAGTCTTCCAGCCCTGCTCCTTAATTTCCTGGGGAAATGAAGTGACTTTACAAAGCGTCTTTGTTCTCTCCTTTTTCTTTCATGGATTAAAAAAAAAGTAGGAAAGCTATGAAAATAGAAAACAAACTCTGAACAGTGTCTTATTTTGTGGGTAGGGAATGAGTGTGAGGAGACGCAACTAAATACTTAAGGTAAAGAAAGATTGTGGAATGAGTAGGTGCTGAACTGTTGCTGTGAATTCCATTTTGTTTGTTTGATTTAGGTATTTCGTTTTGACAACAGTTAAGTTTGTTTCTCTTTACAGAAATAAAAACTGAAACTGAGTTACGTCTGTGTTATTAAGTGGCTTTTTGAGCTGACATAACAGAATTGTGTGATTGTAACCAGAAGTGTTAGATTAGCAGAGGAATTATGTCAAAACTATTGAAACGTGTGTCGCGCATGCTGCATGTTTGAAATGTCTTACATAATTGCCCAGTGATGCATGAGCACGACTATTAAATCTTTCATGCCTTTGCTATCTGAGGAAGATAATTCTAAAAAGGCTTTATATTAAGTTTTCTATTTTCCTTTCCTCATCTTGATGCCACTCCAAGTCTGTTGAGCAGTTTACAATCTCTGTAAGTCATGCTTTAATTTGCACTGCAGTTTGTTATCTGTAATTATTCATTTAAACTGTCAAATGGTTAGGATGGGCGCATTAAAATTGCTTTGGGTCAGGCTTATTCTGTTGGGCAGGTGCTTGGTGTCCAGTTTGCTTTGCGGCTGGGTTGGACCTGGGGTAATGGGACGGTTTTGTGGGTGACATCCCAGCTGCGTGTGCCGCTTCCCTGCCTCACGTGTGTCTGCTTTCCTGTGCCCCCGGGATGGGAGTTACACATATGCAGCTTTTTGGATGCAGATACCTGAACACACTGCACTTGCTGCTGCTGGTAGTGCAGGAAGCAGCACCAGAGATGGGCTTACGCGGCTTATAGGAGAAAGGGGTTTATACTGGCTGCCTTTTAACCGTGTATTCACTCCTGCTGTTCTGTTTCAGTCTTCCCATTCTCTTTGCATTATTCTCTTTATTCTGGGACCCAGCGTGTAACTTCTGTCTTCTACGGTTTTCCTATATGGAGACATTGGTGAACTGTTCATGTTTTGATTTTTTTACGCAGACTTCTGGTTTCACAGCTTCTGATTGCTTTGAGAAGGTTTTGAGATATGATGGTGTAGATGATGGGTTAATTTTTGACTGAGTTGATTTAATATTTTGAGTTTGTTACCTTCTCTCCTGCCTGTGTCACGAAGAGGGGGAGGAGGCCGATGGTAGGATCCAGAGGAAGGTCTCTCCACTCAGTGTGATTTTCACTAGACGTGCACCCCAGTCAAGCTTCGTAATTCAGCTGAAGCACTGAGGCTGGTAGAGATCTATCAGCAGCAATCATGATAACATTTTCAATGTGCTTTGTGCTGTACAAAGATCTAATTTGAGATTCCTGTAAACCAGTAATTGCATTAATAGTGAAGTCAGCGATGCATGACAGGAGGACATGCTTCTGTGTTTTAAAAGAACACGTCTATACACCACACTTAGTTTTTAAGTTCTAGCTGGGTGGAGAAGGCCGTGCAGTGAGGACCACTGACTTCCAGTTGTTTTCAGCGGTTAGGCCTGAAGGCGCAGAGAACGCTTATTAAAAGCGTTTATTATAGCTGGAACCATTAATGTAAATAACAAACAGTAACAGAATTATTTGGTGAGCAGAAGGTCATAATTCCCAGCGGTAGTATTAATAGTTCTGCTCCCCAGATAATGTTCTGCATTTTTCTTCTATTCTCCATTCTCCTCTAAATAAGCTGTCTGCACAACTGTGTGCAGCAGGAGAGGGGATCAGTCCTGTCCAGTTCCTTCCCCGTGGGACTGAATTTTCAACTGGGGGAACTTGTGTGCATGACAAACTGTACATACTTGCTCCCTGGATTTGCAATTTAGAAATAGAAAGGCTAGACTGTCCGAAGTTTTAAGCAGTGTGACTTTCCTTTGGGGAATAACCAAGGCCTGTATTCCTTCTACAGGAGAACTCAATTGTCTGCGTTCTTGTGTGAGTTTGATGACTTGCATTCCGGAGATCAGTTTTGCTTTGCGACATAGTCTAGCAATTGTTGTGTTCAAAGCCCTTGCGCCTGAAGAATTATCCCAGGCATATCCTAAATATTGTGAATGTCTTTTAAAGCTTATCTTGAATGCCTCAGAAGTGCCAAAATGTAGAAAACAGAATTTTCTGGAACAAGAGCAAATAACCAGTAAGAGGCATAAGTGGCTTTGTATAAGAGGAAAGTGCAGGTATTTCGGGGCACGAACTTGTTTTCCTCCCTGTCTTCCATTTGTGTGACTGGACCAGCATCTATCAGAAAAGGTGACATTGGCTACTGGCAGTGTACTTTCTGTCACTTGGGTTTGGCTTTTGTGAGACATGATGAGTTGAAGCCGGTGATAAGGATAAAACAGTATAAATTGTTCTTTAACTTGTTTGGGTTTAGGCAGCTTTTTTTTTTTTTTTCTTCGACTTTACTAGATTTAGTAGCTTGAGCTCCAGCTGGTCATGTAGCAGTAGTTGTATTATAGAAATATAACATTTAATGCAGCAATCAGTTCTGCCTATGACCTTAATTATTGAGACATTAGTTTGTTTGTTTATTTTCCCAGATCCCATGCTATTTTTATTCCTTTCCTTTCCCTTGTCTCTTGCACTGAATTGTACAGAGTAAAGCAACAGTATAGGCTTTGCTTTTCTAGTAGAAGTTTAAAGCAACATTTAAACTTTTTAAGTGTGTGTACGTATTACAGAGTCATAGAATGGTTTGGGTTGGAAGGGACCTTAAAGCTCATCTGGTGCCACCCCTGCCATGGGCAGGGCCACCTTCCACAGCCCAGGCTGCTCAGAGCCCGTCCAGCCCTAAATCCACCCTCTTTCAGTTAAATATGTGTATTTGTTTCAATTAAAGTATATGTATATATATATTTCTGCCCCAGCAGATAGAGGAGAAAAGCTGTTGCTAAATAGGTGAGGTTTTAAAAACTTTTGAAAGTAGATGTATGACATTAAAAGCCAAGACACAATTGTTATTTGCCTTGTATGAGTCTAACGTGTTTCTGATTGCTTGAAAGCATCTAAAAATGATTTGGATGGGAGACATGCTCTTAGAGGTGCTATCTGAAACAATTTTCAATCCTCTGCAAAATCATCAAATATTTGGGCAATGTGACTGTCAAAGTATGTTAAGGAAAGATAATTTTTGCCTGAACATCTTATTGATGCAGATGAGTAAGTAGGAAAAAAATAGAAAACTGCTTTGAATCATAAATTACACCACTCACATATGTTCATCACTTGCTAGATATCTTTATCTGTGATGCCAATTTGTAACGTTTTCATTAACTGTATTATAGAGAAATTGCATCTGCACACCTTCAAGTTCCAATATATCTTTTATTCTTTAATAATTGCACTAGAGGTGATAAATAAATGCAATTGTTACTGCGCTGGACTTTTGTCATCTCTTCGCAAGTTGTTGGTGTGGAGTATTGAGGTTGATGAAAATGAGCTGATCTTAATACTTGCCCAGATGTTGACACATGAAAGAGTCTTGTGTTGGCAAGGTATTACTTTGTCAGTTGTTAATTCAGGGGACTAAAATATGTTTTACATAACTTATTTATTTTTGTGGGAAAGCATATGCTAATATTGCCGCTTTCTTTGGTTAGGATGAGGATTTCTTACTCTTGCTAGCCCTCATTTATAAAAGCTAACCTTCTGGCATTTGTATTTAGATTTGTTCATAGATATGCTCTTGTTACTCACTTTATCTTATAATAAAAGTCTTTCATAGATGTGCCAAAAGCACAGTATGTATTACTAACTTGTGGAAGAAAAGGTGGTGCTTAAAATAACATGAAAAACAGCTACAAAAAGTGTTCATGGTTATTTCCTCTCTGGAGAGTAGATTCCTGAGCGCTATTTATATACCTAAACAAGCAATATCTGAACAGTTCGGGTCACTGAACTATTGTAGCTGTCCATGATATTTATCTACAGACTGATTCTTCTTTTTATTTCTTTCGAAGCTTGCTGATATTAGAGGTTGTGGTAGGAAGTGGGGAGAAATGGGGGCCTTGGAGCGAGTCCATCAGTTTGCTTCGTGACCTTAAGAAAATGACGCAGTTTCTCATGCTCATTTTAGGCGTGTGTCACAATAGGGCTGACTCCTAATGGCTTGAAATGGTGCAGACTTCATAGGTTTGCTCAAGATGCTTTGGCAAGGTTTGTAAACGTTATTAGAGCTGAAAGCTCATCAGATTGTTTCATTATTCCAAGTAATTCGGAGAGAGTATCTTCTCCAGCTGGTTTCTATTTTCAGTTGCTATTTTCTTGAGTTTGATGGGGGTTATTTTGTTTATTTTGCTCTGTTTTCATTTTTCCATCATTGATGTGAAATGGTAGCCTGGCACAAAACATTGGCTTTTTTAATCTTAGTTTCAAGACTAATGGAGACGTACTGCATGCAGTTGCTTTATTTATTTATTAAAACTATAAATTCCTACAAAAAGTAACTTTCTTCACAAAAATATGTATTTCTTCAAGGGACTTTTTTTGAATTTCAGTATTTTCAGAATACAAGTTTGTCCTACTGATTTTTTTTTCCCTAAAAGATAAGTTGCGTACTTATATTGCAATTAGTCACAGCTGTATGCAGCTGTGAAGCCATACATTAAATAACCTTATCTTGAAGGTTATACAGATCATTTTAGCCTATTTGACTTATTTGTAAATCCAGTAAATGAAAGACATGAAGGAAAAAAATCACTGATTCGGGCTACTTAAATTGGATTTAAATGCCAACTTGACGATGTGGAATTGCATTAAAGTAATTCAGTTTTTCAAATGAAGTAGGTAGTCTTTGCAACTGGTAAAGTGTCCGGGATTTTCACCTTGGTCAACTGGTAGATATTATTAAAGCAGTAGTATTTTGCTTCTAAGTACACCTTAGCTTTTGAGTGATGGTGAGAGGCTCTAGAATTAGACTTCATGGTAGTTTTCTAATCAGTTTGGATGCTATTAATAAATACACCAGGGTCTTGAGTTTATTCCTACTTCAACCAACAAACCCAAGAAGTCCAAGTCTGTGGAAGGGGCGGTGGGGACCTTTGGCTGGGTTTAGCAGTAATGCACGAGAGCCGAGCTTGTGGCTCCGTTGAGTTTCACTAACAAGGCTCTGCGTGATCTGAACTAAGTCAGTGGAAAAGCAAAAGGAATGAAGAAAGTGGAAGAAAGGTTTTCGGTGGGTGGGCGCTGGCAGCGGGGGTGTTTCCTGACCCAGGGCTTCAACCTGGGTTGCTGTGAGCCCTGCGGTGTTTGTCTGGAGTTTCTTCAGCTGAGGTGCAGGATCGTGTTTGTGTGACGGAATTAGTGTCGGTGTGAGATTGGATCCTTCCGGGCCAAACACAACTGTCGTGCACTAACAACCCTTTATCTTTCTTCCTTTTTGAGGAGTGGCATATCCGAAAAGTGGATGTTCAGGATAACATGTCCAATGTGTCGGAAGAGAGAAGCGCTAGACAACAGAACATTAAGAAAGGACTCCAGTTTATAGAGTATGATTTTGCGGTTTTATTCTTGTATGCTTCTACACGTACGTATATGAGATGGAAAGCCCTTGGGTAGAGCACCAGTGGAGGAAGGAGGAGGACACGTGTTTCTCCTCAGAGTATTTGCTAACATGAACATGGAGATGGAGAACAGTCTTAAAGAAAATACAGACCCCTGTTTGTTCTCAAACCGAGCAGATGGAGGTGGGAGGGTATTCCTTTTCTGCCTTTGAGAAAAATCTGCAGTGAATTTTTTTGGTGAGTGGAAAACGTCAATACCCTAAAACCCACCTGATGGACGGCTCCACCTAAGAGTAGCTCGCTACTGGAAGGGCCGGGTTTGCTCAGCACCATGTGTTTCAACTCACTGGAGCTAAAATTTAACCTAATGAAAAATCATCTTAGTAAGAGTAGTTAATTTTCATTTGCATCAATGCCAAATTCTTCTCTAGTAGGTCCTGGCTAGCTTAAAATCATTGTGAAATTTCACACTAGTTCAAAAAACTGCCCTTTAAAAAGTTATTTAGAAACAGATTCTCAGATAACCCATATGGGAAGGGAAAGGGTTCCTATTTTTCTTCCTGAAAAGTTAAAAGTAAATAGCTTTGTTCTGTGCTAGAGAAAATCGCTGTTGTGTGTCATACAAAAGAGCTCTTAAAATTCCTGTAGTGTCATTGGTATCACTTAATTAAAATGGATGTTTTCTTTTGACAGATAATTTGTCATTATATAATGCTTACGAGAAGATTGCAGTTCTCTTTATGTGTAATCTGTTTCTGCACAGTGGAGGAGAGAAAAGAAATAGGTTTTAAACAAAGTTGAGGTTTTAAGCTCAAAGCATTCGAAACCTTAATGCATTTTGAACAGCAGAGTTGAGCCTGACTAAGCGACTTGAAATGAAAATGAGTCATTAGTAGTAAGAAAACAGTTGTTTAATCGAAACTAATCTCCAGCACTTCTGCCTTGTTCAGTGCAGGCAATGAACAATATTTAGAGATTTGCCTGTTGCAGCGAGACTGCGTTTAGTTAGAACCAGTATTAGCCAGTGCGATCGTCTTTTAAGCAGTGTGAATAATACATAAATTTTGTAATTTCTTTTTCTAGATCTACTTTGCCCTATCCAGGGACACAAGAACAATATGAGGTAATTAAATTACTTTGGCATTTCCAGAAGGGTTTTTAACATGGGCCCATCTTATTATATATAATTTTTAAAAACATCATTATTTAAGCAGTGGTATAGTATGAACGGTAATTTACAATGTCTCAATATTGGAACTGGGGACTACTTACATTGTGATACACGAGTATTCAGATATTTGGGTGCCTGGAATTCATTCATGTAGCAGTCCAGATTAACTCTTTCTCTACTGATGTTTGGAATGAATTTAGAACATTGATTGGATAAAATAGTGTGCTATTCTGAGTAAAGTTTAGAGCGGCACAGCAAAAGTGAGATCAAAGGACCTCAGTCGCATCAGTCATCACAACATTTTGTTTCCATGCATGTTATTATTTTGCATAATTTTTGACTTATATTTTCAGACTCATCTTTTTAGCATTTTTATCCAATGGTAGGTGATGTCATTGAATTCGAGATGATATTAGATAACAATGCAATCATTCGCATTTAGATTTTAGAAAAATCTTATGCTCTGCAAACCCAGCCTTTGTGCACTGCTGATTTACCCGTTGCTAGGGCTGCTCTTGTTAAAAGAATGTAGGGAAATGACTATGTTTTTTTAACTTATACAAAGTAATTATTTTATCAGTAGTTTACCCTCTCTTTTATTTACATATTGTGATGTTGAATATTAGAGATTGTCTTGGGAAAATGTCAGAAAAAATATCAATGCAGACAAAAATTTTGCATTTCATTTTGATTCTGTGAAGTTAGAAGTATAAATTTTATATTGAAAAGGTATTTGGAAGATAAACAACAAATACTGCTGTTGATGAGTGTTTCTTTTCTTTGTTGCAGTTATTTATACGAGAGCTTGTTAGAAATCTTTTTAATGAAGGGAATGATGTATATCGAGAAGGTGATTGGAGAGGATCACTGAGTCACTATACAGAAGCTATAAATATAGCTGATTATGCTAATTCTGAAGAAATCCATGTTTCTGATGATATTTTAGAGAAGTTGCACGTGAACAGGATAGCATGTTTTTCAAATTTGGTAAGCTGCTGTTTAAACGGTGAGATTTCTCGATGCACTAATGGGGTGAGGAAACACAAAAAGTTTCCTAGTGAGTGAAAAAGCTCTTTGCGTTGGTTTGAGAAACACATTGTTTTGGTGTGTTCTTTAATATCTTNTGTTGGTTTGAGAAATGGTGTGTTTCAAATCGTCATTTTGGTGTGTTCTTTAATATCTTGTTTTTACAAGTATAATCCTTGAAATATTTTTAGTTACTAATACTAGAATATTGTCATTTAAGAAGTCATGTTAGGCTTGGAAGTTGAGGGAACAGTATTTTTCTCCATGTATACTGTTGATTGCACCTGAGTCTGCTGCTTTCTCTGTGGAATAAGATAAGAGCTAAATTGTCTTCAAAACTGTTATTGTATTTCGCATGACTGATGGCCCTGCTGCTTTTTAGTTGCATGAGCTGGTGACTTAGCAACGCTCATACGTGCAGTGGCCTTGGTGAGTGTTTTATAATGTTTCAATGCCTTCGTCTAATACAGTTTTAAATACAGTATCTGAATGCTAATAGTTCTGATTAGTGCCTTTTTTTTCTTTTTTCTCGTAGGGATTGCATGAAAAAGTTCTAGAAGACTGCGAGATAGCATTAAGATTGAATGAAAACAATTTCAGAGCTCTCTATCGGAAAGCAAAAGCTTTGAATGAACTGAGAAGTTATAAGAAGGCTTATGATGCTGTAGCAAAATGTTCTCTTGCTGTGCCACAGGTAGGTAAATTATATATTGATGATTTTTTTAAAGATTTAATACAGAAAACATATATTTACATCGAGACCATTTGAGGTTTTTTGATTGGTTTGGGTTTTTTTAATGCAGAAAAATATTTTTTTATTCCTCTAAGAATTATTTTTTGTTGTGGAAGCGAAGACTGAGAGCAGAGATTTCAGTCCCCAAGCTCAGTTTGATGTGCCAACTTTCAGCAAAAGAAACAGTCAACTTGCAGTGGGGGTCGAGTGCCATAAACCTTTGTAATAAAACCTAAAACCACTGTTTGTGGTTTTAAATTCTCTAGAGTTGTGATTTTTTTGTTTTGACTTTTTTTTTTTTTTAAAGAATGCATCAGATGCAATCCCGCAGCATTTTCAATTTACTTTCATCCCGAATTAATCTAATTTGGCTCCCTGAGACACTTCATAGTGCCAACTAAAATGCAGTGAGAGGATGATTAGGAGATTGACTTCAGACACGCGTTCCTGATTTGAGCTAAAATGCTGATGGAAAGTTTACATGCTTTGCTTGAAAAGACTGGTCACAGGACAGAACACTGAGCTGCATTTTTTTTGCTTTTCTACGTAAAAATTACAGTGAAATGGCTGGAAAACTATTGAGCTCTTCATGTAGAGAAGGTTTCAGTCGCGTTTCCAAAGACACAGCAGTTTATCTGAAATGTGTAACTGTAGACTTTGGATCCTCACTTTGAACCTCCAGATCTTAGTTTATATGCCTTTACATAAGTTCTATAAATGCTTTTTCTAGCTGTAGGACACATTCTGAAAATGAAATCTGAATTTAAATGGATAGTTATTGTAACTATAGGACAGAGTGAAATACAAGCAGGTTTTTAGCTCCGCTTTCTAGTCATGTGGTGCCAAAAAACAGAGTTCTCCTTAAATATTCAGCAGTGTTATGTAGTAGCTGACATGATGGTAATCAGAAATGTGGCCTTCAGTTTGTGTAAAAACAAACAAATCCCATCACCTCAAACCCCAAGCACTTCCCCAAATCAACAAACAAAAATACCCCCCCTCCAACAAAAACCAACCAAACGAAACCAAGCCAACCAACCAAATCCACCACCACACCACTTCTGTGGTTTGGGAAAAATCTTTACATCATTTTCAATGCAAATGAATGGAACAGAGGATACTGTCTGTTTTCTGGATGTTTAAAAATTCCACGTATTGGATTAATTTTGCTTGAGGGTTGCTGTATTTTTCAGCATTAGCTTACAGTCCCATCAGAATACAGACCGAGATGTAAACAGATGTCTTGACTAGAAGACAATGCGTGTAAATGATGACATTTTCTCTTTTAGGATGAAAGTGTGATTAAGCTTACCCAAGAACTAGCTCAAAAACTAGGGTTAAAAATAAGGAAAGCATATGTAAGAGCAAAGGTAAGATTTTATTTTGACATTTTGCACTGAGGTTTCCTTGTCTTGCTATCAGTTTGGTACTTCATGAATGTCTGTTTTCATTGCAGCCACCCTCTGCAAATGCAGTTTCTAGCGATGTATCAGCTCAGGTACGGTTTTACATGTTCCTAGTGCAATCTGAATTTAAACTAAGGGGAATCATTGTTTCATAATTTGATGATGTTGAAGTAAAAGTTGTGCAACTGACATTTTATAGAAGATGCTGTTATTTGGGACTTCAGGGTGCTGTTGATCTTTGTGTTCAGTTTTGTTATGTATTTATGGCAGACTGGGACCTAAGATTGTCGATCAAGTTATCCTTGTAGAATAAACGCTAGTTAAAAAAATTAAATCCAATGCAACAAATATATTTACTTTTAATGTCTTGAGGCAAGGGCATAGTTAATGTGCTTGTTTATTTATTTTATTTTGTAGACAGTTATCCGAGTTAAGGATGCCCTTTAATTTATGCATTTATCCAAATTTGACCTTCGTTAGAACCTGAACTTGCATTTATCTTGCTATTTGTAATGTGTCTGAAGAGCAGTAATGAAGAGGTATTAATCTTTGTCTTACAGACTCTTTTTCACAGGAATATAGACAATTTAGCTGTAAATGAATAGGAACAGCTCATTTAAGATACTGTTTAGACTCTTTGATTCCCTAAAGTACACTCTCGCTTTGGCTGGTTGGTTGCAGGTTTTCAGTGATACTGTGGATTTCAGTCTGCAAATGGATGCTTTATCTAAAGAACTATTTGCCCTTTAAATTCCATTAGACTTCATAAATGTCAAATTTTATAAAACCTACATTTGAGGACTTAAATGCTCAGTCTGTAAATATGTATTTGAAAAATGGCTCTTGTGCAAAGTGCTGAGAGGTATTTGTTTTCTCACTTACAGAATTCTTCTTCTGTAGAAGATATTGAGTTAGGTGAGTCTTGTGTTGCTGTATTAATGCCAGGAAGCTAGATATGCCATGCAGATCTAGTTGTATTTGTTATGAAATTTCCTAAGAAAATTATTGTTGTCATTGGAAAGATCAATGGTAAAAAGTCTGATCTGCTTATCTCTAAAACTACATATTTAAGTGGTGAAGCAGATTTTCTTTCAGTCTCTCCAACTTGATATAATTGTAACTGCCCCTATAGTAGATTGTCTCATACTGTTCTCTTTAACTTGGAAAAATAGTGAGGGGAGAATATGCCAAAGATTTAGTAAACTCTCAGGTCTGGAACCTTTTCTGTCTTTTTTAGTTTGAGTAATAGATAAACAGAGATACAAGTGCACATGAATTGGAAGTTAGTGGAAGTTGGAAACATTTCATGTGGTTTTGCTTAAACATTCTCCATGTTTCTCTACTCCCTCACCCCCCCACATTGTCAGGGTTACGCAAGATAGTTCTACACCTTTGAACAAAAATTCCAGTGATTCCCATCTTACCTCTTTCAGATTTATCTGACCAGAAGCAAGAGATGGTTTCTGCTGCTTCTTCATCAAACTTTGTTTCCGAAGTGTCTAAAGTGTCATCAGTACCTGCAGCATCGTTATCTTCTGTTATGCCTCTTCAAGTGGAAAAGGTTTCTTTGCCTTCTGTGGTGTTGGCAAATGGAGGGAATGTTTCTTTCTCTATGCCAGAAGCGTGTTTAGATTGTGGAGATGGAGATATAATTATTGGGGAAGAACTCGATGAATTACTTGATTCTGTGCCTGACCCAGAGGAGAGTGTAATGGTAAGACTTTGTTTTTCTTTCATTAAGTAGTGAAATGTGAGTTAATTTTGCTAGTAACCTTGAGCTCTGTTTCTCCACGGTTGGGTTGAATCTCAGGTGCAGATTCTTGCAAATGTGGCTGTAAAGATACCACGACCCAGCAGAGCTCCAGGGCCGATTACATTGGGTTTGTGCGTTGGAAAACCTGGGCGAGGTTGCTGGGGGAGAGATGCTACTTCAGAAACACTGCTGTACTACCAATCCTCCCATAGTGGGAGGGATACTACTGCCAGGAAGGACTGCGAAAAGTAGATGTTTGAAGTCTGGGCTACTGTGTATTTATTAATTTTTTTGTTGTGCAAATTAGCCCGCTCAGAACCTGAGAGTGTGTTGGAGTGCCCCCCCTGTAACTGCAGAAACTATAGTTCATCTTCTGCTAAAAGCTTTGCAGGACAGTCGTACTTGTGCTGTGGTCTTCTAGTGCATTCCTGAGGATCTCTGCAGTCAGAGCTTTGTCCAGATCCACCTCCTGAGGAACAAGAAATAGTTAAGACCATCACGAGTCTAACTTTTTATATATTTTTTAGAAGAGATTATTAGAGAAATGGAGGCACGTGAATAATTGTTGTAAATTACACCGTTGTTCCAGAGCTAGAGCAGACAGTGAAGGATACGGAGTTCCTCAGCTGTTAGTCAGAATGAGAGCTCTGATGGATGAGCAGAAGTGTCTGAACTTTTATTCATTCAGACCTCTCAAGTTCAGCTTCTAGGGATGGAACACCAACACTTAGCAGCAATAGTAGGTATATAAAAACTTTGCAAAAACTTTACTGAAAGAAAGACTATTGCATATTGTGTTCTTGGGCGGGGTTTTTCACTGTCTGTGAACGTTCTTTTTGAATTCTTTTTTTTTTTTTTCCCCCCAGCAAACTACAGGAGCCAGAGGACCTATTCCTGCAGGCAGCATAGCTCCTACTGTACCTTTCTCTGCCTCTTTGTTGGGGACACTGCCAGTTAGTGCAGGATTTGTTCCTTCACCTTCTCTTTCAGAAATCTTTTCGCAGCCTTTGGCTTCTTCACTGGAAAATTTTTGTTCACCATTAAGCACCTTTTCAATCAGTGACCCCAAAAGAGGTAAGAAATGAGTCTTTATATATAACCTTTTATGATGAGAGAGAGTTGTGCATGAGCCAACTGGTTTCTCTTTTTAACGTATGAATTTTCACAACTCTTCAGTAATATTTAACACTTAACATTTGATCTGTGCTCAGAATTTTTGAGAGTATTGATAATTTATACATAAATTTATACATAAAGCTTTTGTTTCCTTGGGATCTGCATAAGCATGCTTCGTGCTCACTCTGTCCAGTTTTTCTGCGTTTATTGTGTAAGTTATTTGGTTCAGGTGAATAAATATAAAGAAGGAACAGCGTTCCTTCAGACTTTTCTTTAAATAAAGGTGTTCTTACGGCTTAACCCGCTTCTGATGATTTGGCAATATGAAAAAGTTCTACAAGGCCAATCTAACTGTGTACTCTGAAAAGATACCAGTATTGCATGTTTGGATTCAAACTCTAGGGACTATCATTATGTACTGAAATCAGGTATGTGAAATAACAAGATATAAATAGCCAGTGAACTAGAGAAGATTAAAATAAAGTTTTGTCTCTAATAACCAGTGTTACAGGAGCGTGCTCTCTCTAGAACAAAGCCAAATTTACAAAATAAAATTTAAAATAAAAGAATCCTTTTAACCCTCTTTTGTCTGCTCATTTTTGATAGTCAGGTATTGCTTATCTAGCTGCCTTTTTTGTACTGCACACGTACTTCGTGCTGCTTCAGCATATGCCTGTGAAGCTACTGTTGCTGTTAACCAGGTGGTTATATTGGAAATGATTTCCTAGTGATTTTTCAGCCCAGATGTTTACAAAGGGCTTTTACATAACTGAAAAAATAATTTTAGCAAACAAAAAGAACTTGGGTATTTGTCAAAAAAACCCAAAGCTTTGATGCTTCTGCTTCTCGGGAATGGGAAATAATTTTTTGCATAGCGTGTTTTGGGGAACTGAAATAATTAAAAGCTATTTTTATTTCTTTAGACCTCTCAAGTTCAGCTTCTAGGGATGGAACACCAACACTTAGCAGCAATAATTCCCCATTGTTTGTAAGTATTTTTCACATCTTCTTTCACATCAGTTCAAATGTTAATGCCTTGTAGGCTTAACATAGATCTTAATTTTTACGGTAGAAGTTTCTGTTTTTAAAAGCGGCACTTCGACATTAGAATATGATTCTGTCTTGGAAAACAGTTGTGCACTAGCTCACAGCAACAGTAATTAAACACAAGAAAAAAATGTAAAATGTTCTTTTATGTATGCAGGCTTTGACTACTGTCACAGTGACCCTTCAGTTCTGAGGAACTTGCTGTAAGATACAGTGGAAGTGTGAAATCACCAACCTAAGAGAGACAATCTCTTACGGTCTGAGTGCCAAATGGTTGGAATCCAGGAGAAGTGCCCTGGGCCAGGGGCAGAGCAGAGATGCCCCGCTGTGTCTCTGGGTTCCCTGCTGGGTGTTTTCCAGCTCGAGTGTACAGCTTTTGTGTCTCTGCTTCTTAGACACGTGCTTCAGTTTGTATTACTGATATTTTTGTGTGTAGTCCTTTTTATGCTTTAAAAAAAAGTACATTCAGTGGGTTAAGTGTTGATTGTAAATAAATTAAATGATATGGATCGAGTAAAATGTGCTTTCTTCCAACAGATAAATGGCCCTAGTAGTTTGTTTGGGTCTGAAAATTACATGGGAATTGCAGGCCAAACTAGAAATGACTTTTCAAATGTTTTTAGCAGTGCAACTGCTAATATACCAGTATCTTCAGCACTTGCGGGAAGAAACCCATTAGAAGGCACACACGAGCTAAGGCAGGCCTGCCAGTTATGTTTTGTTAAAAAAGGTAAGGGGCTTTTTAGACTCGATTGGGTTTTGATTTTTTTTAAATTAAAAAGCATACGTTTAAAATTGTAGTGTTGATAAGTTAAAATACTGTTGGCTTCTGAACAGTGTTAACCCTGATTTGTTTTTTGCAGATGTAGTACAATCTTGTTATTAAGGAACTGGTAAAATGTTTCAACAGCTATTTATCTTTTTTCTTCTTGTCTTTATTTCCTGTCCTAATAGATTCTCGATTCCTAAAAGTGCCCCACACGGCCACACGCTTTCCCCAGCCCGTAGGTTCACAATGTAAGGTCGTTCACGGTCTGTATTCGCTTTCCTCCCAGCCCCCAGGGTCTTGTGAAGAATGACACCTTTGCTCAAGACTAAAAAAAACTTGCAGTGCTCTCTCTGATTGGCCCTGGGGAATTGAACCGCAGTTCAAAGTACCTGGTAACCTTCACATCCCGTCTGTTTTATCGTTCTTTCAAACTAATTCTAAATCATAATCCCGAGGCTTCCAAACCGTAGTAATTATTAACTCCACTGTATTGACACAAAGGATCTTAACCAGTATTAGGCTTTAATGTAACTAATCTTAGGCCTGAGCTGTTGCTGTTGAACAGGGCCGTATTCTAGGGGCAATAGCTTTTATTAAGACTAATCTTAAAAAAAGGCATTGTCTTTCAAGTCATAGGTGTCATTGATATTGATGCACTAATAAAGGGCAGCATAGTAATGGATCTTCTAAAGAATTGTATCAAGACATTTGCAGGATGACTATCGTCGTTTTAAGAACTTTTATATTAGTTTAAAGTTATTTTTACAAGAAAAATCCACTAAGTGGTGTTTGAAAAACTACAGAACAAGTTCTGTTAAAAGCCGGAGCTATATATTTTTGGTAAAATGACTTCAGCATATTCCTATCTTGACTTTTTGTATCAAAGCATCTTTTTCTTCTGTTTCTTTGCATCTCTAGAAAAGCCTTCAAGTGTCTCCTGCTTTTATTATCTACATTTGAAATTGTACTGTTCCATCAGCTGCTTCTCCAGGGAAACTGGGTCACGCTCTTTTTTTGTAGTCCCTTAAAGAGCAGAATTCACTGAGCATTGCTCGTCTTCAGCCTCACTCCCTGATTTCTTAACTTTAGTGGTAATAGAATCTTCACTTCAGTGTCACTCTGAAGACACAGTTTAGGCATATTTTTGTTTCCAAAGTTTTTGTTCTAGGATTGGCATTTATATTTTTGGCACGTGTGTACTTCTTACCTAGCGTGTTTTGTCTGTGAACGTAGTAACTAATACAATAGAAGTTGAAGGTTAAGAGAGCCGTTTACTGATCCTTGGAATTTGTTTGCATTGATTTCTTATAAATAAGCAATCTAAGCTTTAAATTAATGTTAAGGAAACGTATACTTTGGGATTTGAAAAAAGGCAGCAACCTCTTGCTGTCCCAAAGTAATCTTAAGGTTGCAACACTGCATCCTTCCCCAAATAACTTGTATTTTTTTTTCTTGCCGAGACTGGTCCTTTAGTAAGTATTCATTTTTTTTTCCTGTTCTGCTCAACATGGCTGTTAATGACTTTTGCTTCTTCAGAGTTGCTGGTGCAAGTAGGAATTCTATACAGTGTGTTCGTGTACTTTGCTTTTGGGCTTATGTGCCAGGCTGGGTATGGAAGTGTTCAAAGTATGCTGCCATTTATGCAAATGTAAGTGATTTTCTGTGATTGTTTCAGGTCCCAAATTATTGGATTACGCTTACCATCCCAGTTTAGAACATAAATGTAAGAAGGATATTCTAATTGGCAGAATAAAAAACTCTGAAGATAAATCGTGGAAAAAAATACGTCCAAGACCTACAAAGACACAATATGTGGGACCATATTATATATGTAAAGGTAAGTGTTCTAGATAGTCAGATGTTAATGCCTACACTCAAAGTGCTGAACGTTTTTCCACAGTGAAGGGTAGAATGAGTTTTTATTCTTGCTCATGGGAGGTGGAGAAGGGAGTTCACTGGGTTGCTTATATTTTCAAAGGCTATAAGGAGAGCCGTATTTTGACTGTTAATGTAATTAATACACTGGACTTCTGTATTGTGCTTCATCAGGAATAACTTTGCTTCCAAGTGCTGGTCTATTACTATTCAAAACAACAGCAAAGCATTCTTGTTAGACTTCTGCCTCTACTTACGACGTAAGCAAGATGCCTCGTGGATTAATTTACAACCAGATCTGACTGTATTTAAGCAAAGGGTATTCTGGGCTCTCAGCGTTGTCGCCTTCAGCTAGAAAAGGGCAGTTGCTGGAGGTGTTGCCTCAGCCTTTCTGAGCTGTCTCACATTTTCAGCAAGTCATTCAGCGTAAGGTTTTGATTCCGTATGCCGGACTTCAGTGGCCCGTTTACAACAGGTGTAGCTTCTTTATGAAAAACATTTGAAATGGAGATAGGGGAAGCTTTAAGATGAATTTCTAATAACAGTTGTGTAAAAGCAATGTCATGTTCAATGTTACCATTTCAGATGTTGCTGCTGAAGAGGAATGCAGATACCCAGGTCATTGCACGTTTGCATATTGCCAAGAGGAGATCGACGTGTGGACGCTGGAGCGCAAAGGGGCTTTAAATCGAGAAGCTCTTTTTGGAGGAAATGGAAAGATCAACCTGACTGTGTCTCGACTTCTTCAAGAACATCATGGATTATTTATGTTTCTTTGTGAGGTGCTGCTTTATTTCCAATGACACAATAAAAATGATAACAGAGAATAAAATTGCCTGGGAAGAAATGCTTTGGTTGATGACTGTTTTGTAAATTCTGCAAGGCATAGTCAGTAATAATCTGGCTAGCTTTTATATTAGACACTAGTTGAAGTCTGTGTTAAAACCTTTAAGGTATATTTTTTAGATGTATGAAATACAGACTCTCTAATTATCTGTTTTTGTATTCCAGAAATGTTTTGATCACAAACCCAGAATAATAAGCAAAAGGAACAAGGATAACTCATCTTCTTGTTCTCACCCTGCTATGCATGACTTTGAAGATAACAAGTATGTCTGAAACACTATCTCTTTATGTTTCAAATTAAAACCAGAGGTTTCAGGGAATTTTAAAATATTGACTTTCATTTCTTACCTGTTGCTAACTTCTCTTCCTTGCCAACTGACTGTTATGCTTTGGTGGTATCGATGAGACAAAGTCACTGAACAAGGATTGTCTCATGTAACTAAATGGAAAGTGAACTATTTCTTCATCAATGTATTCAAAATTAGTTGTATCCACCCTCATGTTTGAATCTGACTGGTTTGGGGGTCAGTTTGTTAATAGCTTATCTACTTGGTAACCTGCATTGAGGTAAATAAATGTGCGATGTTAAATTCATATGGGAATTCATAAGTTTGCTCATTCTTTGGTCTATTTTGCTTATTTTGCTGTAGCTTTAACTCGGGTAAGAACAGGTTTACCTTAATTACAGCACCTAAGAGAGACCATAGTCCTTACTACCATAGTCCTTACTAATTCAGTTGATTAAAAAATAGTAAGAGGAAGGTGTCTTTTAATCATTCTTTGAAAGTTAACAAAGACTTCGTAGTGGGTAATAGTGTGAAGTAACTTTTGGACAATTCATAAACTTACATTTTTATATGATGGAAACGTAAGTGGGAGCATTTTAGTTGCTTGTTTTGCATTGCACTCCCCTGTACTGAGGCAACACCAGAGCTGTAAGAGCTCGGCTGTTCCTGTGGTGCATTGAACTCTTTCCTCAGTGCTGCTCTATAAAAAGGCACTTGTATTTGCCATGAGATCAGGATATCTACTAGAAAGAGGACATGAAATGCTTTCCCTCCTGGAAACCAGTGATCCAGTTGGGTTGAATTCAGTCATGCTTTGCAGAAGAAGGACCTCTGGATTTCGCAAGAGTGCTGTTCCGTGACCTTGGTTTACTCAGCCTAGAAATGATAATTAGATGCTGCTTCTTTGGCTTTCTGATTTCAAATAAAAAGCATTAAAAAGACATTTGAAGAAGCTACGATGAGGGATGCTTATTTTATGTGTTTTTCCACACAAGAACAAAGTAATTTTAAGGAGTATCTAAAACTGACTGTTTTTAAACAGGTGCCTTGTCCACATTTTGCGAGAAACTATGGTGAAATATTCCAAAATCCGCCCTTTTCAAGTTCGATGTCAGCTTGACCTGTGCAGACACGAGGTGCATTATGGCTGCTTACGGGAGGATAAATGCTTTTATGCTCACAGCCTGGTAGAGCTTAAAGTCTGGATAATGCAAAAGGAAACAGGTATGTTGGGTAAAATGCTCTTTTTCCTCTTCATTGTAGTGCCACTTCTTCCTTGTCCCAACTCCCTTCTGAAATCAGCAACTTGGGATCAGAGCAATCGCTTACAATTTGGTGGAACCTTTCATACAGCATATTCAATGAACAGTAATGTAAATATGATCAAAAGTATTGACTACACTACTAGCTATTCAAAATTAGCAAGGTTTTTATAGTAAAAACTGTGCTAACTGCTCATTTTTATCATTTTTTTTTTCTTAAAATAAAAACTCTGGGGAAAAAAAAGTCTTATTTTAAAAGTCTTGATCAGATATTAAATTCCAGTCCAACTAGATTTGTTTTTATTTTTAAACCTTGAAAGTCTGGAAGATCTTGATCAGATTTCTTTTTCACAGAGCACCGAAAGAAAAGCTTGAGAGATTTTATTTATACCATTGTTTCCCTCCATCCCCCAATCCAAGAATAAAGTTTTTCCACAGTTAAACCTTTCTTTTAGCTTAGTGCCGTTCTGATATTCTTATATAGTGAGCCAGAAAATAAATCTTTCCAGCTCCCTACTCTTGCTCTCATCAGTGTACGTGTTGATACAACACAGATATTGTTCTCTCCTTGCCCACACAGGACATTTAGGCTGCTTTTTGTTGATCTTGCTTGTTTTTCTTGGCTTCTTTGAGGATAACAAATTCTACTACTTCATTTCTACCTGATGCTTTAGAACACGATGTCTCTGTTCGTTCCTTGGTCATGAGTTCCAAGCTTTCCACGACCATTTGGTTTTTTTAAATCAATGGAACTGTTAGCAGTAAATAATTTGTACCACACAACAGTTGCTCTTTCTTCCTGCCTTGCTGTGTGCGCCAGCAGTACTTTCCGTATCAACTGATCACGTTGGGTTGGTGTGAGGCACAGAGGAAAAAGGGAAATGTGCAATCCTGAAATGAAGAGATAAATAATAATAAAAAATAATAAATCCCCGAAATAAATTCTAATTAGCAAGGCTTGTTTAAAACCTTGGTAAAGAAGGTAGGGACAATCTAGTGTGTCAGCTTGGGCTTTGGATCGTTTTTCTGTGGTCTCTAATACAATGCAGCTTTTCTGATTAGACTATCATTAGAGGTTTAGTACATTATGTTTAAATAAATACTCAAAGGTGCACCTTGTTTGAGCACTCAATAATGAAAAAAAATTAAGTTTGCTTTTCAATCTGATGATATATACAATATTTCTGTTTTGGAGCCACTCATGAGATTCTTAAGTGTATGTGTGTGTGTATGGGTGTAAATGTATGTATACGTATGCAATATATAAAAAGAAAAATAGATAAAAGTTTTGGGGCTTTAGCAGAATTCCAGTTTGAGCATGTCTGTAATTCTACAACAGTCAAAAGTGCTCGAGAGCTTTTCCTCTTTCTTTACAGGTATTTCACATGATACTATCGTTCAAGAATCAAAGAAACACTGGCAGAACGTGGAGGCGAGTGCACACGGATCACAGGTATTTTCATTTTTCGATTGCACTAATTCTGCAGTGCCCTTGGTGATGATTCTTTTTCTATGTCTGTGTATAATGTAGCTTATTTTAGAAATTACTTTCTTAGTGCTCTCTTCAAATAATCTGTTTCACTGTAGGCTTTCTTTGGCTTGCTCCACTTACACTAGAACGCCTGCTTTGCTTTTATGCAATTCCCTTTTGCTTTGCTTATTCTGTCATGGGTGGAACGTAAAACCTAAAGATAATTTCAAAGTCAGCTACCGTAGGGCAATTAATTATCTTTCCAATATGTAGGACTTTCATGTGTTTAGTTTGTATATGTTTTCACAACTTCTGGCTTACATATACCTAAATCAGAAATAAGTTACATAAATGCGTTTGTTAAGAAACGTCTAGTTTGAAGTTACGGGCTAAACTATCACAAGACATGCAGTGTAACATCTGCTTCTGGACGTGTTGTAAACTTCTATTGTAGGGGGTAATTCATAATTATGTATGGATTTCTTTGCAGATACAAAATACCTTTTATTGTTGTTGTTGTTATTTTTTTGGCTTAAGATCCTTGGGAACCAAATGAAATCTGGGACACTTAATTTGAAGATGAAGTTTGTTTGTGGTCAGTGCTGGAGAAATGGCCAAGTTAATGAGCCGGACAGAAACAAAAAATATTGTAGTGCAAAGGCAAGACACCCGTAAGTAAGATCAAACTGGAATTTTTACAGTTTTGTCAGCCATTTAAAACCTCATTTGGAAAACTTTATTACTGCTTTCAAAGAGTCATGCAAGGAATCAAAAAACCATATTGAAGCAGAACACGGTCATCTCTTTGTAGTATGTTAAAAATTGGTAATGAGAAACACTTTGGTGGCTTGTTTTCTGTTTTTTGGTTTTGTTTCTTTTAATTTGCAGTTACAGTAAAGCCTCGGTAGAATTTAATTAAATCTCAAACATATGATGAAAGCTTTATAAAGAACCTTTCAGGGCTTTCCTGGTTCTGTTTCTGTGCACACGGTGTGCCTTTTTTTAATAGTATCTTCTTTCATGGAATGCATGTTTTTTAGATGGACCAAAGATCGCCGTGTGGTGCTCGTAATGTCTAATGAACGTAAGAAGTGGATGACCATTCGTCCTCTCCCCACAAAGAAACAAGTGCCTCTGCAATTTGATGTATGTTAACCCAAAACTAACATTTTAGTTAAAAAAAAAATAGACTAACTGGAAAATACCAGTAATGGGGCTGGTTTCATCAGTTCTGCAGGAATTCCCCTGGGAGTTGGTGGGAAGATGTTTATAGTGGTTGTACAGAGTCCAGCTTAGAAAAGCAACGACTCGCGTGTTATTACTGAAGTGCTTTCTGATCAGTGGAAGTTAATAACTTTTTAAGTGATTTAACTACGTTCTTACTATTTCCAGTGAATATTTCAGAAATAGTTCGTACATATCTGTAGTCTGGTAATCTGGAGGCAAAAAGCAGTCACAGTACTTGCAGTACACAGTACTTGCTTCCAAGCATTTGGTTTTTCTAACTACAATATATGATTTTTCATGTGCTGTAAGTGTCTGATTGGGAGGAGAAGCACTAGTGGAGAATGAAAAAATATTTTCTAGTATCATCCATTTTACTTTATCTTGAATTTTATTTTTTTTTTTGAATTCACGTTCCAGTTGTGCAATCATATTGCTTCAGGCAAGAAATGTCAGTATGATGGAAACTGCTCATTTGCTCACAGTCCTGAGGAAAGAGAGATGTGGACCTATATGAAGGAGAACAGCAGTAAGTAGAAGAGTAAATCTAGCATGTTGTAAATCTAACTGTTCTGCTCTTCGTTCTTGTTCCTCAGTTTCTTTTTAATCCACTTTCTTTCACTGTCTTTTGTAGTAAACCTTGCAGGTGCCTTTTTTTTTAAATTTGGATAAGCCCAGACTGGGTATTCAAAACCAATATTAAGTAAAGGTAGCCATATTATGTATTTGTTGCTTGATGTGTTTTTTAACAATGAAGTGGCTTGTATCATTTTTTTTAGATGTCTTTGAAATAGTGTATTGAACCATTCAGCAATCTAGGTTGGTGTTGATGCTCTTTATTGCCATGTGCACACAATGGGATTCTGTTGATATCGTATGGGGGCAAGCTATTTGTGGAAGAATTCTGCCCCCCCAGGGGATTTACTGGAAACTACTATTCACTTTCTGATGTTGATCTGTTATCTCATTGGAGTGTTACAGGCGAGAAATAATTGAAAATTGGAAGTGCTGAATGACATAAATGGTAATATCTCGATCTGCAAGAAAGCAGATGAAATTTACCAAAAACTGTAGCACACTTTATATTAGTGCTTTGAAATTCAGGTACTGATACACAGTGGCACAGTTGTTATCTGTGTGCCTGTTCAGAAATGTGTAACATCTGAATTTCCCCTAACTAGGCAGAAATGGGTCTTGGTAAGTAGCCAGAGATTCGTATTGCTCTTGGCTCCTGTCTCCAAACTCTGGAACTGTCTACATGGTCTTTCCTTTTCTCTTCTTGCAGTAGGTGGGGACTGAATTATACTTGCAAACTCAGTCATTTATCTAGTATTCTCAAACTCTTGTCTTAATTGCTAATTACTTATTTTAGCTTCTGCTCTCATTAGTTCAAGACTTGGAGAAGTTGTATGACATATGGCTAAAAAGTCAAAAACCAGAAAAAGGAGATGATACAGCTGCGCAGGCAAACAAAGAAAACGGGAAGCAAATTCACATGCCAACTGACTATGCTGAAGTTACAGTAAGTAATCATAGGTATAAATTCACACGTGCGGGGTTTGGGGTGTTTGTTTCCCACTCCAGCCCCCCAGTCAGTAACATACGTCATCATCCTTATTTTCTTGGTGCTTCCTCGGATCATTTCTAGCTACACTAAATGCAAACTTTCACTGATGCTGTAAGGCGGTTCTTCTGAATCCTCTAAAGCCAATGGAGGTCATAAACTTCAGGTGATTGCTTTAATAACTATAGCTGTTTAGATAAACAATTGACAGGGCAACATGAAGAAAACATTCAAAATGTATTAGGAGCAATTCTGTGCTTTACAGTATTGAATTCTTAATATTTTGTTTTCAAATTCCCTGTGAAACAGGTGGATTTTCACTGTTGGATGTGTGGGAAGAACTGTAATAGTGAGAAGCAATGGCAGGGTCACATTTCTTCTGAAAAGCATAAAGAGAAGGTTTTCCACACTGAGGACGATCAAAACTGCTGGCAGTATCGCTTTCCAACCGGATATTTTAGCATTTGTGATAGGTATGTGGCTTTTAAGATGTCAAAAATGCTGAAAAAGGACAGTTCATAGCATAAATAATTAAGGTGATAACTGGTTTTGACAGACAATGTTTCTAATATTTCTTGCTCTGCATGCATCTTTCAACAAGAAATTAATAATGGCAATATTTTAACACCTACTGTTAGAACTCAGGGAGCGACAAGGTGAATTGTGGCGTCAAATTAATTATCTGCGTGATGTTAATAAAAGGTTGCAAGTTTATTGCAGCTGTGTGAAAGATTGTTGGTATTATTACAAGTTTACTGAGGCATCTGCGTATTAATTACCTGTGGAATGCAGGAGAAATACCTAGCTGGACAGTGATATTGGAGCTTTAAGGCAAGTAGAAATGCTGTTGGCATCAAAACAACTTTGCTAAAATTGAGTATTTCTTACTGGAAATCGTTTATGAGCGTGTGGGAAGAGCACTTTCAAGATCTGTTGTTTTTTCCCAGCACTGGTTGTATGTTTTGCTGCTTCTTTTAATTCTTAAACGCAGCTTGGTTACCTGACTGCAGTAGATTTTTTGTAGATCTGTTGAAAGTTCTTTCCGTTGTTGGAATCTTTTTGGAAGGCTAAAAACTTTGGTGTCTGCATTCTGGAGTTAAAGATTCTGTTTGCTGGTACGGATGCCTTTGTTACTCCATTTCAAGTTAAAGGTTCTGAATGCCTTGGAGATCTTGAGAAATTGCACAGCATATAAAGCAAGTTATTTTTGTTTGCAATCTTTGCATGGAATTTTACATATGACCCCTTTACTAAATTTTTTAAGTAACATCCTAAATGTATTTGATGGACTGAACACTAACAGACCTAGGATATGCAGCATAAAATGAATACAAACTGTCATGCTTGTAACTTAATATGAAAATACTAGGATAAAACAGATTCTGAAGTCACGCTGAGTACTTAACCCTCAAATTTAGATAACAAAGGGTGATTAATGAGTTGGATATTTTAACAATAGTAGTTATTTAGCTTAGTGAGTTAAATGATAAGAATTTACCTGATAATTTGACCTGATGAAATTAAAGGTTTGAAGCATTAAATTACTCAGTAAAGTGGCAGTCTGAAGAACAGAAAGAAAAGAAGAGCAATCTCTTATCCTCTATAAATATTTGGCAGCTGGGAAAGAAAAATACAATCAAATGCTAAACAGAGTTAATATTGTCTTACTTAAAAACTAAATACTCCTCCAGTTATTTTTTTTGTCCATAATATTGTAGTATATTTGAAAAACACAGCCAGATAAAAATATCTAGATGCAATAGTGATGATGATAATTCTGTGAACACACTATTTGAAATCTGTCTTCACAGATATATGGCTGGTACTTGCACTGAAGGCAACAACTGTAAATTTGCCCATGGAAATGCTGAACTCCGTGAGTGGGAAGAACGAAGACAAGTTTTAAGAATGAAGCTCAGCAAAGCAAGAAAAGATCACTTGATTGCTCCCAGTGATAATGACTTTGGAAAATATAGTTTTTTGTTTAAAGATTTAAACTAATACTGAGGTGACACATACATGTTATCAGCTGGAAGCATAAGCCAGGAAATTTGACAATAATCAAAAGCATGTGACAGAAAAGCTGCAGGATTTCTGCTTTTATTGGCATATATTGTTCCTCCTGAACAGCAAAATATAGTAGATTTAGGGGGATTGGGCAGACCTGTCTATGCTCTTATGGAACAGAGTGGTGGCTAAAAAAATCTGAAGTATTATGTGCTTACTCACCTGTTGGACAGAAAGTTAGGAAATAGAAGGGGAGGAAGAGAGGTTATAATATCTAGGAAGCCCCCTAGTATCAGTCCTTCAGTTGAAAAACTTTAAGGTATCAAGGTATTACAAAACAGAGCGTTCTGGGCTAAGAAGAAAATGATAGATGAAAATTCTTCAGATCTTTTAATGGAGAGGATTTGTTTAAAACAAAGTTTGCTACTTATCTATATGTAGGTTGCTAAAAGGATTTTCTTATTAAAGATTTTAAACAAAATAACCATTTAACTGCAATATATGTTGAATGGGTATTTTTTTCTCTATTTGTATGTTTCAATATAATTTACTGGAAAAGGATCTTGGGAAGAAAAAAGTATTAATTTTTGAAAATGAAGTAGTTAAAATTCTGTTTCTTGGTCTTTGCTGTTTAAATGATGATTTTGAAAGATTACACTTGTATGTCAGTATTGTGTATTACTGTATGGACTAATGTTGCCTGTAATAAAGAGACCTTTACACAAAGCTGTTTTCTGCATGTATCCTCTCAGGATTGAGATTTTGTAAAAAAAAAAAAACCAGTGATTTGCTTATTAGCAAAAGCTTGAGCACCCGTAGTTTAAAATTGAATAAGTTGGTATTTGTGTCTCCAGCTGCTTGTTTGCAGTTTTCTGTATTGTCTTTAGCTCATCACACCACTAAAATAACAAAACCAGCCAACCAACTTGTGAGGTAGGCAAGCACTTTGGAGCTACGCGGCGCTGGGACGTGTTTTCAGCCTTTTGGTTTAGGGCATGAACCGACCCTCACTCAGCTGGGTGGGACTTCAGATTCCCCTTCACGGGCTGAGGTGACTTGTGACTGATGAACCTTTTGCTTTTGCAGTTCCTGGAGCTTTTCTTGCATTCTGGCTTCTCTGCAGATCAGGTTTTTAGCTTGCTTTGTGTGTTCACTTAATTTTTTTCCCCCTTTTTTTTACAAAGCTGCTTTCAATCATTCATTCAGTTCTAGCTAAAGCTAGGATTCTTTTTTTCCCTCATGACTCCCTTCTCCCTGGAGAATATTCTTCTGTTACTGGCTGACCTTATATAATTAGAAGAGCTTTAAGAATTACTTCAGTAGTTTGAATGCAGTCATTGGCCATATATTGTGTGTATAGAAGGTGTTGAACCAAAGTTCAGTCATACCCATACACCTGTCCAGCCCGGCTGCTGTGCCCCTTTCGCAGCACAAAATAAAAAGCACAAGGAATATTAAAACATCACCTTATGCTTCAGCCAGGGGAAGTTGTGGTGACTGTTCCTTACGTGCCGGGCCGAGGTTCATTGGAATAGGGTGTGCGGACAAAACCGGCTTGGTGTTTGGAACAGCACCTGCTGCAGCGCTCGTTTTTTACCTTGTTTGTAATAATCTGCTTGAAATAGAGTGCGATGGACACTGTTATTTCTGTGACGAAACCTGGTTGTATCGTGTGCCTTTCTGAATTGTTTTATAAATTTGATGCTTTCACTGTTTAATGTAAGTGCTCTGTAAATTACTGGAAGTAATTCTCGACGAAACTAAACATGAAATCCTTGTTCTGTAAGGACGGTGTGAAGTGTTTAATGACTCCGGGGGGGTCGGTGCTGCCGGGAACGGCCTTACCGGGGATCCGTGCCCGCTGGTCCCGGCCAGGGGAGCCTGAGGGCGTCCTGCCCGAGCGGCCGGGGCGGACACTGGGGGTTCCACTTAAATAGGAGAAGAAACTTCTTCCTGGTGAGGGTGGCAGAGCCTGGCCCAGGCTGCCCAGGGAGGTTGTGGAGTCTCCTTCTGTGCAGCCATTCAAACCCGCCCGGACACCTTCTGTGTAACCTCAGCTGGGTGTTCCTGCTCCGGGGGATTGCACTGGATGGGCTTCCGAGGTCCCTTCCAACCCCTGACACTCTGGGATTTTGGGATTCTGTAATTCCTGACGGGTTCCTCCTGAGCCCGAGGGCAGCTCCCGCCCGGCCCCGCTCTCC
>VWYH01001517.1:455549-534573 GCA_013399365.1 Pampusana beccarii
GGGCGGGCCTGGGGAACGCGGAGCCCGGCCGAGGGACGCGGCCGCCCGGCGCCCTTGCTGGAGGCGGTGGGTGCCCCGCGGCCTGGGGCAGAGCCGCCCGCGGGGTCCCGCCCCGGGGCCTGCGGGCTGCCGGGGCTGCTCGGGCCGGGGTGGCCGGGCCGGGAGTTCCCGTCTCCTCGCGCTGCGCTCGGGTCCTGTCAGGAGCGGCCGTCCCTGGGCCGGGGGCAGACAGACAGACAGACAGGCAGACAGACAGACAGAGCCCTTCCTCCCCAGCCCACCGCGATCCCCGGGCAGCGGGGGCCGCCTCGTGTGGCGGAGCAGCGTCCCAGCCCGCGGGGCGGCGGGGCCGGGAGCGCGGCGGGCAGGGGCCCGCGCTGGGGTCTGGGTGGCAGAGGAGCCGCGGTGTTTTTAGGACACGTACGTACATCTTCACTGGAGGGTGCCGGGCTGTGGCGGCGGGAGCGGGTGCGCACACCCCCGAGAGGCAGGCGCTTTGTTCAGAAAGCTGTTTTTCTGTATCTCCGGAGATTAACTCGCACCTCACGTTGTCACAGAAGGGCTGAGGGGGCCCGAGGCTGACCCCTTTTCCTCAGCCTGCTCAGCCGGCCGCGTTGGCATGAGGGGACACAAGGGACACAACAGGTCTCTTCTGGCTCGTGTGTTAGCGCCAACACCCCCGTTACCTGCAGCTGCTTCAGACAGAAGGGTGCTTTGCTTTTTTAAATTTTTTTAATTTTGTTTTCCCAGTGTGGTGGTGCTTCTCTTGGGAGCTGGAACTTTGTTCGTTGCCGAAGTCTCTCTGGTCCCGTTTGCGGGAGCCTGGCTGCCGGGGAGCGGGTGCCGTTGTAGCTGGAGACGCGGGGCCCACGAACGCGCTGCTGCGGGCGCCTCGTTTCTGGAGCCTCGGCTGGGACCCGGGCGTTCTGGACGGGTTTTAGGTCAAGGTGGCTGTTACGTGCTTCGGGGCGTGCTATGTTAATATAAGAACATCTGCTGCATTTGGGGTTTCGTTTGGGGAGTAGTAGAAGGCTACAAGGATCTGATTACTTCCTTGCTCTGCAGAATCTGACGAATTTTTGTTCCAAGAAACACTCAGCACGCAGGTAATGCTTCTGGAAAACACTAAGGCCTTATTTTCTCACCTGTGCGCGGAGGATATTTTATTTGAATTGGGGTGAATTTCAGGTCTATCAGTGAGCGGCTCTGCAGCAGCAGTGCCTCTGTTCCAGCAGCCTCTGCCTCGCGGTGACCGGATAATTTATATGGAAGTGTAAAGCTCTTACTGTATTACCAGACTTAATCACTTCTCCATTTTACTGTCCATTACTAAAAAGTGATATTTTTTTTTTTAACACTTAGAGTGATGCTTCTGTTTTTTTCCTGCTCTCCTTTATTTAAAACTTGCATGTTCCTTTCATTTTACTGTTAGCTGTGTTTGAAAGCTCACACATGGAATGTGCTTGGAATGTGCTTCTTGCCACCCTGTACTCTACAGGAAGTTTGATTAAAGGGTTTTGGCTTTTCAGATTGCAGTTAAATGGACAAACTGGTGTCAGAAAACTATTTCCTGGTTCTGTTGCTGTCAGGAACGTAGAAAATTCAGGTGTAAAAATTCTGTGTGCAATTTGGAGGGCAGTTAATTGCACGTGTTAACTGTGACGACAGTATATAGTATCTCATCACACGTCAGTACAGTTTGCAAGCAAGTCTCAGCACCAGAGTACAGCTCGGGCTCCTGCGCTGACCACGTGCAACTTCTGAGCCCAATGGATAAAAACAATGGAAAAGGAAAATTCCTTTGCTACAAGGCAATCCGTTAGTGGGATCTGAGGTATCGCAGGATTATAACAGTGGCTCAGGGAGTAGCCAAATGAAGCCTGACCTAACATGCGTTATAATGAAAAGCCTGTGGTTTAGAACCCGAGTTATTTCTGGCACTATGCAAATGTCTTTTGAGACAACCTCACTCTGAGGACCTTCCGCTCAAAGGGACTGATGCTGCAGACATTTGCATGTGCTTTCCTTTATTACCACATTGTCTTGAAATGAGTTTAAATTTTTGTAGGCTCTGTGCAGCAGGTAAATAACACAATCAGTGTTTTAATAAACAGCAAATGATATTATGTTTGTATAATCATTTATTATGCAATCCTCAGTTTACACTTGTATAATTTTTAGTGTTTCGCACCACTGTTCTCTTTGTAAACCTGGAAATTATCTAAAAGTTATTCATTTGGTGTTGCGGAGGGAGACACTACTGACCAAATAGTTTTAAGAAGCTGGTACGGTTTATTTATTGTGCTTTATTTTGTAATAATTACTAGAGGTTTTTTCATGTTTGAGGGTAGCCGTGTGGTTCCTGACTCATTCATGTCATGGGACTTCCATGGATCTGTTTTACTTTCTTGCAATTTGGAGCTAATTTCCTATGTCGTTTTGGAGGCTTACGCTGTTACGTTCGGTGTTCATCTGTCTGCTGACTGACCGTAACTCTTGACCCAGTTGTCCACTTTAATTTGGTGGAGGTTACTGACTGGGGAGAAGGGAAGGAACAAAGGTGAAGTCCATAGAAGGAACGACATTTCTGGCCACCTGTGTGAAAACATTGTTTTGTTAACTGTATTCACAATTTATGAACTGTAAACATGAGGGATTAGCTAATATTTTTAAAATTCTGGGATTTGAAGCAAATACTGTCTCTTACATATGGATTAAGGATTTCCATAATCTTTAGAAAAATATCCTGGGAGTGATTCTTAAATCTTGAGCTTTAAGTGTGTGCTTAGTAACCTGGAAATGAGAGAAGATTTGTGGCTTTTGTGGGTCTGCATTGTGAAGACAAAGGTGCTTCTTACAAACCAGAACAACAGTAAAGTTTGGAAATGTGGCAACGTTGTTAGGAGGTTACATAACGTATGAGTCTGACAGTGTTCAGGGCTCAAAAATTTTATCACAATTACTAAAATTGTAACCTGAGAAGGATCAAATATCAGGTAAAAATTTGTTTGTACTGTATTATTTTGCATTTTACCTTGTGATACAAGGTAAAGGAATGCACAGTCTTTCCTAAACCTTTCTGTCACATAAGGAAGCTGGTAAAATTGAGCATTACAATGGTGCAGCCCATTTTTGTCATCTGATTTGCTCTAGTGTAAATACAGCTAGTGGGCAATTTTGGAATTAAGAAAATGTTAAAGAGTATGATCATTCACTTGCATTTAAGACAATTTGTATCATAACAGCTTCTGAGCACCTTGGAAATGCTGAGTTCTGCATTGTTTCATTGCTGATTTGATAGAAAATGGTTGTCTGAGTATTTGGTGTACGTTATTGGTATTACTGGTCGAACTAGTTTCTCTTAAGAAACTTAGTCTGTCATAATATCTTTAAATTGAGACTCTCTATTTGTTTGTATGGTCCATATATTGAAGATTAGACGTGGGCTGAACAGTTTACAGTCCCTGTTCTAATGAGTAAAATAAACTAACACACCTTTACGTATTTTTTCCTAATACAATATGAAAGAGTAGAGGTGTAGAATACTTTAAAGCAAAGCGTAAGGCAGGGTAATAGTTTCTGTGTGTATAAATGTCACATCACAAAACTTTATGACCAGTGTCTCTTCTCTTATCAGGGTGCTGTCACCCAGAGTACAAGTGTTAAAAGAGGATGAGGCCAGGGAAGAAATCCAAAGAAATCACTCTTCCTGGTAATTTTATTGTCTATAGCAACCAGCAATGAGTGTGAGCTAACATACCCGTAAACGTAGTGCATGATATCACAGCGTGGTAGGGGTGATCTTCAGGCTCGTATGGTACCTCGTGACACTAACTCAGATAATGTAAGTTGTAGGTGTTTGCATCAGTTTCTAAAGTTTCGTCATTGCACGACCTTTGCTAAGATTGAAAAATGAGGGCTTTGAGCCCACTTTTTGAACTACCGCTGTCCAGGCTCCATAACCACTTCTCATTTCCATCCTGCAGCCGAGCAAAAGATGTAACCATGCCAGCGAAGCTTCCAGTGAATTTTTTCTCCACGAGCTCTCCAGTCATTGATCTTTTCCGGGGACAGTTAGACTATGCAGATCACCTTCGTCAGGATGCAGAAGTTGTGCTGTATTTCTTCTATGCACCGTGGTGCGGCCAGTCCATTGCAGCAAGAGAAGAAATAGAACGTGTGGCCAGCAGATTGTCAGACCAGGTAACTCCAGAGAATATATGAATCTTAAACGTGACCTGATAGGTTTTTAATCTCTGAGTCAACACTAGTTTCTATCATCCCATGGGAACCAGTAGGACTTGAATGCTCACGTTAGGATAACTCAACCAGCCATCTTAATTTTAATTTCACATAGAGACTGTTAGAATAAATGGAGAAAACCTGTGATTCCTGCATAGTTGTCTGTTATTTCTGCTCCTGAATGGGGAGCTCTGCAAGTTTCTTCTTGTAAAATGTTCTCAGATTTATTCACCTCCTTTCAGACTGAAATTTAGGGGAGTTCACTTCCAATTCCAGGATCCTTGGAGGCACTGGTGATCAGATAAGACAGCAGCTAAAGCACTGCTTTCCAGCAGTTGGTTACCTGTGAACACTTCACAGGTCCAGCTGCCCTAAACTTCTGCTCACTGAGCTCCACTCTGCACAAAAAGTAGTTAATATGAATCATGACTAAGTTAGTAAATTTGAAAGATTTAGATTAGGAAGCTTAAAAACTAGAAAGAAAAGTGACCAAAAGGATTTCTGTTGCAAAATGACAAAAAAAAATTTTAAAAGTCCTGTCTGATAGAATTAAGAGAGGCAGAAATGGAATACTGAGTTGGAAAAACACTGAAAGTAGCAGGTAGAACGGCTTAGGAAAAGCACAAGTTAGATAAAGAAGGTCACAGTAATGTACTTTGTTTACTTTGTTAGCTGTGAATTTTTACCCGCTTTGCAGGTGCTGTTTGTGGCTGTAAATTGCTGGTGGAACCAGGGGAAATGCAGGAAGCAGAAGCATTTCTTTTATTTTCCTGTGATACACTTATACCACCGGAGGTAAGATTTCATACGTACAGTCTGGGGTTTTTGTTGTTTTGGGAAGCGGAGAGATTGTATAAAATGTTGAATTTTGAAAACGTTACATTTATTTATGGCTACAGTAAGTAGTCACAGATGAGGAGATTCTGGGTGAAGTTCATCCCGTATGCTACTTGAATGTCAGGAAGGGCTGTAAATGTCACTTAAATGACATGCTGCTCAATTCTTTGTCCTTACGGAAATTTTCTTTTGCCCATGCATCTCCTGGAAGTTCTGCCTCTAATGAAAAGCAAGGAATTCAGATTTATGTCTTAATTGCAGTTGTCTGCTTGCTCTGTGGATGGATTATATCAGCTGGTCCCTATTTGTGACAGCAACAACGTGTTTATGGATTATTGAATTCGGCGAAATTTAAGTGCGTATTTAAATGGCACTATGTACTGAGGACTTTCTTCTAAATTTGAACTTTACGCTCACTTTTTTATGCTCCAAATGTTGAGATACCATTGTATAACATTTTATATAATCTCACTTTTATTTTTTAGTATTTGTATTTATTATACTTTTTTTTTTTCCTCTTTGTGTGGAGCAGAAGGTAAGGAAACACACTTTCTATTGCTAGGCGCCATAGAGCTGGATGCTGTGCATTTTACTTGTATACCCTAATTTTGAACTGCAACTCTTCCATTACAGAGGCTGATTTTGGTTTTGGAGAGGGATTTATGTACTGAGGAGGAAAAATCCCTGTCTTTGTCAGCTGAACTTGGAACAGACAAAGATGGCACTGGCATAATTCGAACTGTAATAAAAAAAGCAACAATCCCACTTGAGTGTACATTGCATTAAACTTATTTACACATTAGATGGATACACTTTGATATTATCAGTAACCTTAAACAGAGTTGCAACGAGATGAGATGTAAATTCATATTTATAACTTGATAAAAACCCCCAAGGGCAATCTGCCTCTCATGCCTGAGATATTAAACCTCAAATGTCATGTACTGGGCATGTTACACATTGAAGCCGTGCACGTAGACAAAGGTTTGTAAAAGCCAGCATAGAATTTAAAATCATCTACTGGGCTCTAGAAGACCATTTCCAAGCATCTGAATGTAGGTGTATCAGGGTGAGTTTGATACTTTTCAGAGTGTCTGTAAGTATAAAGCATATTAAAAATTTTATCGCATTCAATTATTCAGTGGGGATGGACTAATTCCTCATGATCGTTGTGTTTGATTTCATTTGGACTGCAATGCTTTGTCCAACCTAATGATAAGAAATCAGATACAGGATTTCGAGGGGATGAAGGAGAATCTCTGGAAATCGCAGCCACAGGCCCAGCCCGCCTTCTGTTTTAGCACCGCTTAATGTGGTGTGAACTGTTGGATCAGGTGGCTGGGGCAGAAACTGTGGACTGAGCGTTCATCAGTGGCCTGACTGGAAAGTCCCTGCTTTACTGGGTGCTACTTGTAAAAGTCTTTTGTAAAAATACGGCACCTTTTCAGGTTGATACTGTTTGAACTTTGCAAAGATTTTTAAAAATCAAGTGGAAATAGTGGCGTTTTTCAGAACTCTATTTTCAAGTCACGTGTATTTACTTTGGACAAAGCAGAACGATATGATCTTATAATCCATACCCGCACTTTCCCAGCTGCTTTAATGGGACTCGGAGGAGGTCTCCGTCCCTTCGGCCCCAGCAACGCGCTGCATCTGCCCACAGGTGCTGCATTAGAGTCGCTGCAATTTCTGCGCTGTGCTGCAGGTCTGGTAACACAGCTCCTCTACCAGTCACAGAAGCCACTGTTAATTAACACAGAGAGCAGTTCCCTAGAGGCTGAGCGTGCTGTCTGTGTAATTCCCTCCCGGGGGTGGCAGAGATAGGACTCTACTGCTAATTTAAGTCTTAATGTTTTATTATTTTTTTTGGTACTAGTTTTGGACCAATTGAATACAAAGGCCCTATGAGTGCTGTTTATATTGAAAAGTTTGTTCGCCGGGTGATGACACCACTACTCTACATCTCGTCTCGATCAAAATTACTAGATTTCCTCTCAAATTATGAGGTACTTGTCTCTCTTCTCTAGCTTTACCACTGTGGTTCAGAAAGAGTTTGACTTGTTTCACGATTAAATTTGATCTGCTCCAAAGTACTAGTTTTATTTTCAGGATCCTGAAGTCAGTGCCCTGTACATTTGTTAAAATCATAAAAATATGAAATGACAAATCCATAATGTTGATGCCCTGTATAGTGACTCTTATGATTTAGCAATGCTTTTAATTTACAGTGCTTTCGTATGTAGAGACAACAATCAAAGTTGTTACCTCAGCAAAAAGTTACGTAAGAACAAGAAATAAGGGAGAAATCTGTTCACAAAAATCCTGCAGTGTAAGTTGGGAAAGCATTTGAGAAATATATAACCATTACTTTAGTTTTTAAAGGAATATTAAACCTTCCTGATAAGTAAAACCAAATGTGAAATCAGTTGAAATAACAGCTCCTAACCAATTTGATTGCTGTAACTTCGTAATTGCAATCCACTGGTACGTTGTGTTTTATTCATTTCCGGTCTGTTGTGTTCAGAGGTGCCAGGATTGGTAGCAATACGAGTGGATTAATGTCTTCCAATTAGACAAAGTGCGCTTACAGCAGAACCGTTTATAATCCCTTTGTAACTGTAGAGCACAGTGGAGAAATACCATCATTTTGCTAAACCTCAGGCTATTAGAACAGAAAACCTGATCAACAAATGGATGCAGGTAGTGCTAGCAGGGGCCAAAACACAGCAGGGGCTTTAAGCAGCGTTCTCTTGGAGCTGGTGGGTGTCCAAGGGCCGGTGCTGGGGCAGGATGGAGCCGTTTGGGGGGAGCTCCGGCCGTCCCCGTGTGCAGGTGCTGCTCACACTCCGGTTTATCCCCCAGGAGCTGCACCTGAGTTTAGTTTTCCAGCGTTTTAAGCGGGGACTGGGGGTCAGGAGCGGTGAGTTGTGTGTCTGTCTCTGATGCTGGGATCACAAACAATTGGGTTGTCCTTTTCACTGCTTCGGTTTTGCCGTTCTAAACCTCTTTTTTTTGCCTCCTATAGAGATTTGAAAACAGCTGTGCTTGGTTTTTTGTCTGTGATAGATGAATTATTTTTGGTAGTCTGCAAAAGCTAACTGGTAAGCGTAGTGTCATTAAGCTTAAATTTGTTTTACAGTAGGAAGTGCACTTCCATTGAGAAAGGACTAAGGTAAAGGACAAATTTAGGGAGCGAACCAGAAAATACTTTTAAAAATACTGCTTAGCAAATGAACAGATATTTTAAATTCTATGTTCAAACTTCCCCCCTTCCTGTTTTTCAAATTCTGTGGCTCTAAATGCCCAATTTCTGTTTACGTTTAGCATTTTTGGGTTCTTTTTCCTGAAGTGGACTAAGAACAGGGTCTGGTCTGTCCTGTTGCCCCACAGTCGTTTAAGGCTGAGGTCGTTTCCCAGGCTGTGGCACTAGGTGCTCAGTGTCTTGCCTCTGTAAAGTTAAACGAGAGAGGGAGAAGGGGATACAAAAATACCAGCCAGCTGATGCAGTGAGGTCTGTTCAGAGAACAGGGCACTGGCCAGCTGAGTGCAGAAAGAAAAGCAACTCCTGAGTGATCGAGAGCTGGGATGCAGAGAAGACCTAAGAAAAGAGAATTGGATGTGAAGAGGGAAACAGATACAGGCACAAAGGAAAAGTGAGTTTTAAACCAGAAAGAAACACGTTGTTTCGTCGTTTTAAGCAGTTAGAAATGTGAACATTTTCTAATGTTTGCCATGCAAGTTGGTGAACTTTATACTTTTTGTAGAAGATACAACTGAGGGAGTGATTCCTGTGTTTAAGTTGGGAAGTTTGAGGAGCAGAGCAGGTTACAGGGGGTGTGTGCATGGCACAAACTAATTGCTATTGTGAGAGCCTTGGCTAGTGTCTTCCTTGAATTTTTGATCTTTTATATATTAAAAATGTTAATTTTTAGCAGAAGGGAAAGGAGAAAAGACTGTATAGGATAGAACATTATGCATATTGACTGCTGGCTGCTGCTTGATCAGATTTTTGTCACTGAAAAGCTAATCTATTTGAAGCTCAGAATGTTTTCTGAAATGTTTGTCACCATCAGTGTCTAATTTTCGGTCCTGTGTTCTGCTAGGAAATGGGCTCTGCAAACTTCTGTTAGGGCTATTTACTTTTGACTGAAAATGTCAGTAGGAAAGAACCCCTTTGGAGCTGATCCGCAGGCTGCGCTCGCTCAGTGCCCGTTCTGTTCCCTGACCATTTCATTCTGCTTTGTGTCAGGGCCTCCCGTATTGAGGAAGCAGTAGGTGGCAGAGGAGTTGCCTGTCATTCACTTTTCGTCCTCATTGTTTTGTTTCTCTGTCCAAGGCTGGCACGATGTGTAATCTGGAGCGTGCAGTATGTTTGTGAGTAGGTGAGTGGTTCATTTGCAGGGCATCACGTAGAGCTGAAGTTTACTCAGCATGTGTTTCCACACTTAAAAGAGCTCCTGCGCCCTTCTTTTGTTTCCAGGGTATTTTCTTGTTGCCTGTCAGTTTACTGATTGCCAGGACTTCAAGCCCGTAGTGATCCTTTTCCATCTAGTCTGTGAAGCTTTTGGTGCTTTAATCTTGTGTTTGGATTCCCGTAGCCAGCTTTTGGCAGAAAAAGCATCTAACAAAGTAAACCAGGAGAAGAAATCCCACACTCAATGGGATATTGAAATCTGTTAAACGTGTTAGCATGCCCGAACTAAGGAGTACTGTAAAAGTACCAAGAGAAACAGTCAATGCTTTTTTTTAAGTTGAACCACACAAAGAGATACTGAAATCTAGCCGCATTTTCTCTTGTATTCGAATGGAATATTGATGAACAGAATTCAGCTAAATGTAAGAGCACCTGGTGTTAGTTATGTGCTGGTATGTCCATTCCTCAGCCCCATCACGACTGTCGTGAGATGCTGTATTGACCTCACAAGAGGGCGCTCAAACCCCGTGGAAAAAAATCTGCTTGAAGACTTGAAATCTAGGAAGTAAAAATTCAGATTCTGCATTTTTTTACATTTGAGTTTTGTGGTTTGGTTTGGATTTTTTTGTGGGTTTTTTTTTGTGCTAAACTAGAACTGGATAAGAATTAGAGTTTAAGTTTTGAGAGAAAGGGGGAAAATCTTCTTTGGAAAGCAGTTAAAATCTTGGAATGTATAGAAAGCTTTAAATTGCATCAAGAGAAAGTTACGCAGTTCCTGCCATAACTCGAGGTGCCTGTAAGTACCTATAATCAGGCTTCTTTTATTTTCATAACTGCAGAGATGTAATAGTTCCATTTTAATCCAAACTGGCCTGCCTCCTGTCTCATCTGACTAGCCCAGCTACTAGAAATGGCCTCATCCTTCTGAGACACAGAGGAAGAAAACGTGCGGCTTCTCTAGTTAGACAAACAGCTTCATTCGCTTATGAAAACAGGGAATGTGCCCAGGGACCTCATAGTTTCCTGGCACCAGGAGAGGAGGTACTGTCAGGTACCACAGGTGGATTGGACTTCACAGCTTGCTCTGGTGCGTCTGTTAACTGGGGACTGGGGGATTTGCTTTCAGTTCCGGATGCACGATGTTTATAACATTATTAGAAAATGAACAGACCCGTAAATTTAAGTAATCTAATATCAAGCGACAGTTTCTTCTTTGCGTTTCTAAGGTATAGAATCAGTGGTGTGAACACTGGTTCTTCTGGCCCCCAGAGATAACACGTTCCTTTCCTCTTGCTGTTTTCTTTTCTGTGTTCACAGGTGAAATGAGGCAGGAATTGCCTGCCAGCACACGCCTGATGTTCTGAAAAGAAAATAAAAATCTCCCTTATCTCAATGCAATATAGCCGAAACATGAAAATAAATAAATACAAATCGGGATAGAAATAACTGAGTAGTAAAAGTGTTTATCTAATTGTAAAAGCTAATCAGTAGCTGCGGGTTTTTTTCAGTTCTCTGTCCCCATTACTTCACATTTGTTGGCTTTTAAATTTCAGAGCTTTTTCATCACATAGTCATTTAATAGTGTCTTTCTACAACTCTTCTGAGGCAGACATAGTTTCAATGATTCCCAATAACCTTTACAAATTTTGTTCCTCACCTTTCTCCCCCTTTTCTAAAGCATTTATAGAAACATTGAACTATATGAGCACCAATACACAACCTGGCTGGCTGTCTTTGTGCAAAACCAATCGTTTCTACCAGTAGTTTTCACTTTTCTGCTGATCTTGAAAAGGACCTTCCGTGTTATTCATTATCACCTTAGTTTCTTCCAGTGTGTTTGGTAAGTTCTTGTGGGCTTTTAGGGAATTCCAGTATGCAGCATTGGGTAGATCAGTTGTCTGCACGCTTGCTCCTTCCTTCGAAGATCCATGATAGTAATAAAACCATGCTGGTGGTTCTCCAATAAAAGTTACTCACCTGAAGATCTCTATTCATTCTTAAAGTTTCTGTGAACTTACTGATCTGTAATTGTTGAGATTCTTGTCAAGTCTGTTATTTGTTTGATTTAATTGGCATCGCACATCACTTTACATTCTTCTGACGTAGAACCGAAGCAAGAAATAGGCTACACTACAATGAAAGGGTTTTGTATTTCCATGTATGAGTTTTATTAGGGGAAGGTACTCATGACCCTTCACTACTGACATCGTTAGGTTTGTTCCAAAACCTTTCCTACAAACACTTGGTTTGAGACAGATCCTGAAAATTGTTTCATGGAAAGAAAAACTCCAGTCTAGCAACACCAACACTCCTAATGTGGCGTCTTTAAACTATCCCTGTGTCACATTCCAATATTTTATCCTCCCACTTCATACATTAGCAAGGCAAATGCTGTTCAACTGATTCTTCCTAACTGCCTGTGTGAAGGTGATTAACCGTAACCCCATGCAGATGGTTGCGTGGAAGCAGCAGTTTCTGGTTGTTTTGAGGTTCTTAGGAGTCGCTGCCATCGAGCTCCTCTCAGCGCACTTGTCTTCAAAACCGGGAACATCTCATTTACATCGAAAGATCTCTCCTGTAAGACTTGAATATTGCTTGCTGGAGCAAGATTCCGTGTGAGTTGCTGGCACCTGGAGGTGTTCAGTTTTGTTAAAATGGACAGAGTGGTTGGTATTAGCAAGCGGATCACTTCTGACGGAAGAGCAGGAGAATTTGTGTGGTACTTGAGAAAAGAAATAAAGCATTTTAGACATTCTTCTCATGTATAATTGCGGCCTGTAACAGGGAGGAAATTTTAACTATGATCATTAAAAGGACATTAAGTAACCAGGTTAATGATCAGGCATATAGCATTAGTATATATTCTTCCCACTACATTTTTGTCTTATTGAAAAAGCACTTTCCAAAAATGTCTCATGGGAACATCTTATTCTTCATGATCTGGAAGCCTTAAGCTGCTGCGAGTGTACGACAGGACTGGCAGTCAGAATCAGAACATCACCTTTGCGAATCAACTTCATAAATATTTCTAGATCTGACTTTTTCTTGTCACGTTTTACTGTCACTTTTGACTCTTCTTTCAGTATTTGGTGCCATAAGTTTGCTTTGTACAGTAACAGGATGCAAAAATGGTCCTAGGAAGTGGGGAACTAAAATCTTGGTCATCTTATCTGTCTCCTTAATTTGGTTCACTTGAATGCTTTGCAAGTTCTTACAGAGATTGATTCTCTTTACTGTCTTAATGTGGTACTAGGAGAAAAACAAGACGACTATTTACTAACCTGTTTATTGTTTAAAAAAGAAGAATGAGTGCCATGATTTTGCTCTGTTTTTTCACTTTTATATTTTTATTTCCTTCTTTACAATTGTTACTGCAGAAGTTTCGCTAATTGCTTGTGTCTCATTTTTATCGTTGAAAATTTTCTTGGAGTACCTCATAAGGAGTTTTTGTGAACAAGGATCTTTTGTTTAGCATTCATTCATGACGAGTAATTCCTTCCTAGAAATAACAGATCGTGAATTGGAATGGGCAATGTTGTTATAACTGAACATCCTGAGATTGCTAATCAGCTAAATAAGCTCAATTCGTCTGGCTGCTATGAATAACTGAGTTCATACCACTAATGACAGTACCAGGCAAAATATGTGTTCATTTTTTAAAGATCAGTTTAAAATGTTATATCTTAACAAAAAAAATAAAGCAAAAAGCCAAACAAAAATACTTCTGTGGGAATATATTTGCCACACAAATGGATGATGGGTGAGTGTGAAGTCTTTTGTTCCGCAGCAGTCCCTAGAGTACTCTTGTTTGGTGTATCAAATGCTTTTTCTGTATGCACTGGTGGAACTGGGAAACAAATAACAGAAAATAACCAAATTCCATCATTTACTCTGTTCTCAAAGTTTATTAAACCAATTTGAGCGACGTATTAAAACCCGTAATTAATAATACTTTTAAATGGATTGTATTTTGCGAAATTTAAAACCGAAACTTAATTGAAATTTTGGAACAAGAGGAATCTGGGATGGTCATTTGTCTTGACAATTCAAGTATTGACACACAAAATAATGTGAGTTCACATGTAGTTGCTAATTACGTGCAACATAGTGAACAATTAAAGTGCTACAGTTGAAGTTGCTCATACTCTGACAAATTACATTTGATATTTGGATTCTAAAAGAAACCTTGATGATGCTTATGGTTCTTACGTTGGTTCTGGAACTGTTTCTGAAATATTTGCAAAGGAAATATTAACTTTTTAGTGAACTTTAATAGATAACATGGGAAATAGGCAGTTTGAAACTTATACAACTACAGCCATAAAATCCGTTTCTCATACGTAGCTTTTGAATGACAACTTCAGAACTGATTTCTGTTCAGTCTTTCAATAAAATTTTTCTTGCAGCATAAAGTACCTGTTCTTCAGTAAACATTGTCTTTTTAAAATCTGTTGTGTTTTACTGTAGACAAATAATTGCCGTACCCCATATATTTATACTTGAAAATAGCAAATTAACTCTAATTCTTATTATTTCAGCCTGGAGTTCTTGGCTATTTTGAGTTCAATGCTTCACCTCAACCACCTGGTTATTTAACATTCTTCACATCAGCATTACATTCATTAAAGAAAGGTAAAAGCTCCATTTTCATAATTTAAGTCATCTGTGAATGAGTTATATATAGGGTCTTAAGGAGGTTTTTTTGCAATATTTTGTAACTTGGGAATTACTCCCTTTTGAGTGTTCCTTGATGTTGATCTGGTTATGAGACGGTTGTTACAGTGCAAGGGTTGCTTACGTAAAAGGCTTATTATGTGATCAGCTGTCAAGGAATAAAATATATGACAAGCTTCTGTTCGAGGGTACATTAAGATACAGTTTCCTCAAAAACCTAAATGTGTAGCTGCAGCCCATACAGAGCTGTAACCAGCGCAGCGCTGACCGAGTGTTCTCTTGTATAACGTTTGAAATGTCAGGTTCAGAGGCATTAGGATGAACTTGACTTTGTTCACCGCAGTCACTAACTATTGACAAAGCGCTTTCGCAGGTGGACTTACAGAGCTGGTACAAGGTAGCATGATGGAGAGGGCTTTGTGCCCCTGGTGTTTTGCATTAATAATCTAAAATACAAGAACTCTTCCATTTACACATGCAAACTTTGTATATCTTTAGTACCTTTTTTCCCAGGTCGTAAATTCTGCATAGAACTTGTGTAAAGTTAAGATTAGCACATTTTGTGGCTATTTCTTCTTCTCAGCAAGTGAAGGAAATTGATGGCATTATTCTGATTTTTACTGTGCCACTGACTTGGTGTATGATAGAGAGCCTGTTCTCTTAGGTTTTGTTCTGTAATTTCCCTGTTTATATGTTGGGGCAGTGCTTTGCAACACAAAGATGAGAAGCATCCTATCGTTGTGTGTATATATTTATAAATATAGAAATATTATAATATGTATTTGCATAGTATATATTTACTGTAAATGTTAATCATCTAAACAATCAATGTTCATACCTTTTCCTTATATCTACTATCTTATCTTGGGTTTTGAGATGTCGTAACACATAGCAAGGTGCATCTGTGATACCAGGTTCTATATTTAATAAGCAAATCAAGAAATTAGACAATTCAGGTTCACATTCTCTATACATTGTGTGCAGAAGGAGAACACATTCTTGTTGCCTGCTCTTGTCACCTTCCTTCTGCCTCAGTCACCAACACTGGCAGATGCTGATCAGTAAGATTCTGTTCCTTTACACAGCAGTGTTCTGTGTTTTGGTTTGAAGGTGTTGTAAGGCTTTCAAGAGAGAAGTTCAGGGTGTATAATTGCATTTAAGAACTGAAAAATTGCCCTTTCAGATTACCTTGGGACAATACGCTTTGGAGTGATCACAGATAAACGTGTTGCAGAGGAGATCTCGCTGGAGCGTTCAGGCAGCGTGTATTTGCACAGACACGTCAACACATCCCTCGTGAGTATTGGATGTATGTTGTGATGACTCTGAGACAGCACATGGAGCTCGAAGCTCTGTCCTTGTAGACCATCAGTGTCTCACGGAGCTTTAGGGTACATGATGTTTAAGCACAATATTTTTGTGCAGTAATGTTCTGCTAGTCAGCGACTGTTCTAAACGGTAGTTTAGGCCCAGGTTGATTGTTTCTGTCAAAACACAAAAAACTCAAGCACCTCAGACATGACTGCACGAAGCCTTTTTCCTGAAGTTTCTACCTCTTTCAGTGGGTCAGAATTAGAAGGCTACTTAAATGAGGGTATGGACAAAAAGATTTTGTGTTCAGGTAGTAGGAATAGTGAAAACTTGCATTTTGGTTTAAAAGTATGACATTTCACGCATTAGGAAAATCATGCAAGTGGAATTAATTGAAAACTTGTAATGCGTATTAGTCCGTGTGCCTCGGTTTTGTAAGAGGAAGACTGAAAATAATAACTTTCAGATCTGCTATTTGGNTGCATTAGGAAAATCATGCAAATGGAATTAATTGAAAACATAACTTTCAGATCTGCTATTTGGCATAGAGACCTTATCTGTCCACACTAGTACTGTGAGTGGAAGCTCTGTGAAGATGAAATAACGTGTTTTGTTCAATTGAGACTAGGGAAAACATGGATTTCTCAGGTTAAATTACTGGTAAATACATAAAACTACTTTTGTATGTGCAAATGATTTAAGATAAACTTGATTTATTAAAATTACCATAGAAGCTGTGAGCACTTTTCATCATGCGTTTCTTTGCCCTGCATTCAGTAATAAGAAATATCAGTTTTAAATGCAGTTTCTAGATGTTGGGGTCTTAAAAGACTAATTAAAAATGAGTTAACGTTGAATAGTGGGAAAAATTTTTCTAATATGCCATAAAACAAGATATGTGATGGTACCAACTTAGAGACTGAGCTCTTTCACTTATAAGGAAAATTTATACTAGCAAGAAAAGTAAAGATTGTAAAGATGTAGTAAATGAAAGGGGAGTTTCCCTGGTAGAATACTTTTTGCATGAAAGATTGTGTGTGTTAGTATGATTTGATGAGCATTTCGAAAGACTTCCCAAAAGGAAGGGGTCTGTGTAATGCTGAAGGTTGCTGAGTAGTGTCATTAAATTTAGAAAGAGAGTTCTAAGCGTGCCATGTTTGAGAACTGCAGTCATTACTAAGCCTAGTGAGGACAAATAATTATTTTTTTCCCCCTTGAAGATCTATCCAGATGACATCATGAACTACACTGCTGAGAACATTTGCAAATGGGCTCTAGAAAACCGAGAGATGCTTATACGCTGGCTGAGACCACATGGTGGAAAAAGCCTTCTTCTGAACAATGAGCTGAAGAAAGGACCAGCACTTCTCATATTTATACCCTACAATCCCTTAGCAGAAATTCATCCTCTTTTAGATGAAGTAAGTGAAATAATTATTCTTTTACTTCACAACCACTAGAACTTGAGAGCTCTAGTCAGGGTTTTGAGCTCTATTGTGACAGGTACCTCATTTTTTGTCACTGTTCCAAGTATTCAGTTTTGTTTAGAAACATTTTCTCAAGCCATATTACCACAGCTCGCTTAGGGGATGTGCATCCCACACAATGTGCCTTTGTCTCACGTCAACAGTTGTTTAGGACAGGCATCCAGCTCCTTTCCTTGACTTCCCTGTGTGGTGAGTGCTGTGCGAGAGACGCGGATCTTTGGTCTTCTGTCCCAGCTGACATGGCTCAAATGAAAGATCAAGAATGTAGTTGAGTATCGTAGGACTTGTTTTGTCCACCCCATTCTATTAATATTTCTCCTCCCATCTTTCCAGAGGTGGTTACACAAGGAAGAAATGACCTTTTAGTAAACCAGACGCTCTTATCTGAGATATAACCCAGCTGAAAAACTACTCAGAACTAATCTGACTTTTACATCTTGTGCATCCCTTAGGCACCTTCCAGTTTTCTCTTCCTCTGACTTTATTTCTATTTCTGAACTGCCTAGGACAGGAGTTTGTGTAGCTGTGTAGTAAATGAGACAGGGAAACTATTTTTCAGCTGGACCCCGTTGTTCCGTTGAATATCTCAGCAGCTGCAGGTCACCGTGGTGATCACAAAGCACTGAGGACAGTGTGGAACAAGAAACCAGCAGCCTTGGCAGGTGAACAGCAAGGCTCACTTCTGCTGAGGCCTAATTAATATTGCAGTGTCTGAAGCAATGAGGGAAAAAGTGAAAATAACTTGCGATACAATATTTAGCCAAGCTAGAAATAGACACAATGAAAGCTAGACTGCTACAAGATAGGGATGGGGAAAGCTTTGTGGAAAGACTGGCAAAGAACTGCAGTTATTCTCGTACTAACCTGTCCTGGTTTTGGCAGACACTTAATTCAGGGATGCTTGTCACAGATCCAGCGTTCTAATAACAGGTACCACTTATTTAGATCAAATCAGTGCAACCTAAGATGTTCAGTTTCAGATTTCGTTCGACTAAATGAGTGTTTATCTGTATCAAAATGTGAAATGAGATACTAAATATTCCAGTTGGTCTTGTATAGCTTCACTCTGATAGAGAGACATTATGCAACTTGTTTACCCTGGAGGAGATGTTTGCTGCAGCCGTCCTGGGGGTTTCATCGAGCAGCGAAACCACTGGACTGTAAGGCAGTTGCAAAGAATTTTTTTTTCTGATAGTAGCTCACTGAAATGAGATTTGTTATCGCAAAGCTCTTTTCATAATTTCTTCACGTGTTTCTCTATGCACGTAGTCAAAATCTTCAGATTAGATTATAATATGAGGGGTCAAGTTTCTTTTAAGTGTTCATTTGAGCATTTTCAGGTTGAAAACATCTAAATGAATTCTTGAAGATTGTAACAAACTGTTACTATAGACCACATCCTAATACAGCACACCTCCTAGATATGATGCTTCGACGTCCCTTTGATTATAACGATTCATATCAAAATGTTCTTGTATAAGCAATATGTGTATGTTCTGTATTTCGATGATGTTTAATGTGGTAGGTGAGGATAAAGGAAAACTGCCTCTTTCATTTGCCTTTCTTCTATGTTCTGTTCTTTATCTCCTAGATAAGGGATTCCTTCTATGGTTGGTACATGTGCCTTTTTTGCTGCTTGTTTCCCCTTGGTTATGAAAAGCAAAACGGTGATGCAGCACGGAATGTTTGCACTGAGAGGCAGGCTTTTTTCCACTTTTTTCTCCCAATAAGTCACGCATTGCTATATGCAAAGAACACCTGCAGTGTTACAACTATGTGCCCTCGGCTGGGCGAGTGCTAATATTGCTTCGACAGTGTTAGTGATTGTTACTAAATCTGTGCACCACCTCTACCAGGAAAAGATCTCTGTTCCCTTTCCATGTCAAGATGCTTTTCTTTATTTTCTCCTTGTATTGGATAATAATGGAAATTCAGGAACCTGTACTGGTTAATACTTCATGTAGTGGGATTTAACCTTAAAATGTAGCGTTATTGCACTGTGATAAATATGATGCAAAGGGGACCTTGAGATCAGAGGGGTGGACTGAAAACATTTAAAGTGGCTTTTTGTTGTTCTCTGTATTTAATTCTTACATGCTGAAATATCTGAAAGTTTAACTTTGTTATCAATTCAGAGCCTCCTATAATTTTTTTCTAAGAATGAAGGAGAGGAGTATTCAACTTAATGCCTCTGAAATTCCATCTGTAATTGCATATACGTTGTTAAGCCTGGAACAGATAACTGCATTTGAGTGAATTATGTACAGTTAATCTTGATTTTTTTTCCTTTTTTTTTTTTTTTTNCTACCTCCAGGAACATACCTTTTTTCAAGTTATATCAAATACCATAGAATGCAGCAATTTCTTAAGTTTCTATAGTCCCTTTAGCTATTACACTGCGTGTTGCAGGACGGTAAACAGACATTTTTTAAGTTTTCTAAGTTCTGAGAAGACCATCTTTCAGACCCCCAAAGTAGCGTTTTCTTCCCATGGGAAGAAAGGTAACACCCAACATTCTATTCCTCACATTGAGGACAGGAATTGTTTTATTCCTGACTTTAACATTAGTGGCACTAACATTACTGGTCTGAGCTGCAGGACCAACAAAACCTTGAATCTCTATCTACTGGATTCAAATCTTTTTTGGATATACGCAGAGAGACTAGGAGCGCCAAGATCTGCTCACCTTAGGGAATTTGCTGCCATTGTTGACCTGAAGGAAGAAGTGCACTATGTCCTGGATCAAAATCAGTCACTTGTTGGATCTACACTGGGTATGGTATCCGCTATTCCGAATGCTTGAAATAAGAAAATTAAGTTTCCAAGTAAGCTTATGAATGAAAAACATGCCATTTTGAAAATGACTGCTTTTAAAGTGAGACTGTATTCAACAGTATGAATCATAATTTATTGTAGTTTATTTAATAGTTAACCAAGCAGTAGAGTCATGTTCCGGATGACATTAGAACTAATTTTCATATATCAAAAGTCGTAGAAAAAAGAAAGTTACAATGCATCTAACGTGTTTGATATTGTAGAAGACATCTGCGTATTGGTGGTGGCGTTGGTGTTTGCTCAGCTGTTCTGTATACTGAAATATCAGCAGAGACCAGCCCTTCCAGACCAGCCCTATCACAGTTTCACTGAAGCCAACCTGTATATTGTTTCAAATTTATTTTGAGAAATCTGTGTGTTTTCTAGGTAGAGCTCTGAAGTGGGTTTAGCCAGGTCTGTCAATACTCAATTTCCGGGCTGAATTGGAGCAGGGAAAAAACAGACAAATAAACAAAACCATCACAGTTTCAGTTTATTTGCAAGTTATTGAATAAGACACAGTATACCTAACCACATATAACCTGTCCTGAGGATGTGCAGAAGTGAGTCTACCTTCAGAAAACGCAGTTTTCCAACATTAGTAGTGTAAGTAAATGTGGAAGTAAATTCAGGTGAACATAGTATTAAATTGTTCAAGGGGTATATCAATATAATTCTTTTAGCATTAATTACGTTTCCATTTTGCCATAGATCTCTAAGTACAAAGGTGTGTAGAACCTAAGAGCAGATGGCTGTGCTCGTATTAAGGATCCCATCCAGCCCAGCCCCCCAGATAAACACTCTGAAGGAAAAAAAAGAATCCCCAGTGACCATAAAAAGATGCTCAGGAAAAATTAAGATGAGAGTGAGGAGATAAAGATTTCCTTCCCCTTTCTGCTCCCAGTACATTGTGTCTCAACCTGTTCTCAGGTCCCAGGATTTCCTGCACGTGATGAGGGTTTCTCTGCTGAGTAACACCCAGAATTTCTATTCCAAGTCATTTGAACTTCTGGAAATTTTTTGCTTCTACGTATTTTGTCAAGGAGTCGCTGTGATATATGTTTGGGTTTTGTGGGTTTTTTAAAATTTCGTTTTACTTCCTTAAGCCTGCTAACTTCTGATATTTTAAAATAACAGAACAGATTTGTGTTTGATACCTTTAACAGGTTTCAGTTATTACAGTATGTCCTTTAGTTAGCCTGCTCCTTCCAGTCATTACTTTGTCATGTGTAGATATTCCAAATAGGGAGATCTAGTAAGAACAAAAAGTGGTTTGGTCTGATGTGAGAATTTAATGAAATGCTGAGTAGTAAATATAAAATTAAATGTACTACTGTTTGCATTTCAGAGATAAACTTGATTACCTGGTGTTTTGTTTGTATATATGTACAAAAGTGCCAGTTCTACTTGGGCCTAGGTTTTAGACTGGAAATACCAGCACAAGATGCTTCTGTTTGATCAAATAATTATTTTTAGTGTGTTTGATATTGTATCTTTTTGTCTTGATTATTGGATACTCTTATTTTGTAATGCTTAGAGTAGTATTTCTCTGCCTAAATTGGAAATAAAGGATACTGTTGGTATCTCGCAGCAGTTTAGAGAACGCAGTCCAGGCTCTGAATGTAGCTGAAGGTCGCTGGGGGTTTTGAAGCTTGTTTTAAATTTTTACTACTGGCCAAGTTACTTGTTCCATATTTTAAAACTAAGGAGAAAGTTAAGTGAAGAGGTCACGGGTAAACAGAAGGTGACCAGTCGTATTGGCATGGGTATAGCACAGTCTTTAAAGGTCTGAAGCGAAAGGAGAATTACAGGGAAATGAATTAGAAATAAAAGAATAAATGCAAATAAATGTGAAATTAAGTGGAGCCTTTGAGATAAGGGCCAAATACGTGAATGCTTTGTAGAAAGTGAAAGATAGTGAGAGGGTACTATTTACAATTTACCGTGTGTGGTTAGATTAGGAGGGAAAAGAATTACAATTATAGTACATTGAATAGGAATAGGAGCAAGATTAGAGAGTAGTGTGGGGTGTGAAAAGAAGACCGTAATGAGCGAAACAAAGAAATAGTCAAGTTCTGTCTTTTTTTCAGTGGCGGTTACTCGAGTTAATACGAAACTCTCAAAAATTAATTCCATTTAACCAGGTTTGAATTCGTATTTTCTCTGCAAGTTCTTCTGAATTCCGAAGTAAAACCTGCCAAAATAACGTATTTGTGAGATAACTTTGTTATGTATCCATTTCATTTCAGAGAACTTCATTAAAAATTTCAGTGCTCTCTACAGTCCCTTGAAAAGGCATCTTGTTGATGACCCTTCGGTCCCTGTTCCTGGCCAGCGTGTCATCACCGAGCTGACAACCAACACCTTTCGCGACACCGTGTTTTTGAGTGAAAAGGTACCTCTCCTTTACTGAAAAAGCTTATCGGAAATCATTGCTCAGACTTTTGAGGAGACCTCACGTGTTTTTTTAAAATGGCTTTGCTTTGCTTGTTTGTAACATATGTTATTTTGTAACTATTCAAAAGGGGTTTTTTTGAAAAGGCAATTTGGAATAATGTGATCTTAAGTGGATCTTACTCTGGTCTTAAAATAATTAAAAAGTCGGTGCAACTGATTATCTGTCAGGTTTCTGCCACAGTTCAAGGTTTGTTGGATTTTTGAGGATTGTTTTTTATTTTTTTGGTTTTTTGAGGGGGTCTTAAAAAACCTTTGTGTTTGAAATGTAGATTTTAAAGTTTTTCAAAAAAAGGTGTCTACGGCTTGATTTTTCCTTTCTTCCACTGTAGCACGAGCACATGTTCAATACAAAGGGTTTGAGGTGACATTGAACACCATTCTGATTTCTGTGTTTCATACCTCAAAGGAAATAAATATACCACAACTTTTTTTCTATATTGTCCTTTTTAAAAAAAGTTGGAGATTATTTCAAAGTAGACATAATGGAAAAGAAAAAAAAAAAAAAAGGAAAACCAAAACAAACAAAAAAGCCCCAAACCCACCACCACCCCACCCCAAACATTTTAAACCTAAATCATTATTTGAAAGCACATGGCAAAGCTCTTACAGGTAAAAGCTTTCAAATTGCACGCCATGCAATTGCTTTACATAAAATGTCATCCTGAGCAGTAGTTCAATTACTTAAATTTCTTAAGGATGTGATAGTGAGGATTAATATCTGTTGTCTTTGCGGGCTGCAGTGAATGTGTGAATCCCCAGCGTTTGGTTTCCAGCAGCTCCAACTCCTGCTTTGCTCGTTGAAGGCAAAAAGCAGAAGCCTCCACATCTTTAGGTTTTTTCTCTCCCCCCATAAGAAGTACATAGTCACTATTAGATACATATGGATTTAAGATTACAAAAGAATCTCGAGAAGCGTACTAAGGTTTAGTGCATTTTCACTTAAATTTCCTAAACTGAATAATCTCAATAATCCTCTTCATTTTGTCGTTCTCTTAATGGAAAGAGAATTCCCGAAGAGTTTTCGTGTGTTAACTCAGTAGACAAACAGCATCAGGAAATAGCTTATAATAAAGTTTGTTAACGTTAGGATATAGTTTCACGTTTTAAAGGTTCCACGTTTCAGTTGTCTTGAAGACCAGTCCTCCTTTACCGCAAATTAACTACAACAAATAATCAAACTCTTCTCCATTTCATTTTCCAGAATGTCTTGCTGCTCTATTATGCACAGTGGTGTGGATTCTGTGCTTCTCTTAATCACATCTTTATTCAACTTGCTCGGCTTTTGCCTCCAGATAATTTCACTGTGGCAAGGTAAAAAAGATTCTAATTTTGTCTTTCTAGAATAATGTAAGTTTATTGAGGTCATCTGCCTGGAAAATATATATATATTTTTTTCTCTACAATCTTGCAATAGTAGATGCGAATGTCCTCTTCTTCATTTTTCTTTGAATGCATTATTTTGTCTTCCTCTGCATAAATTTGGTGGTTTTCTCACTGCAGTAGTTACGCAGTTTAATTAAAATGAATATTTAACCTCGAAGGTTCCTAATTTCAGGAAGTGAATCAATACAACAGCAGCAGAAAAGAATTTTTACCCCTGTCTCTGATAATTTGTAGTGAATAATTACATCCTGTGGTGCCGTATTTGAGAAGCTGTTGGAGGCGGGTGGGCAGAACACGTTTTGTGGGTTAACCTGGGGGGCAGCTGAGCCCCACGCAGCACAGGGACAAACAGGCGGCCTCGGTGCTGTGGAAACACTTCCAGCAATGACCAAATAACCAACGTGTTCCTGCCTTATCAACACTATTGTCATCGCAAATCTTAGACGTAGCACCATAGAAGCTACTGCGAAGAAAAATATCCCTGCCAAAACAAGTTTTTGGACATATATATATATTTACATATATATACATGTGTCTAATACATATATATAAAATAATTATATATAAAAATATATATTAAAATATCTAAGACATGTTTTTGTTTGGCATGCCCAGGGTTTTTAATGTTTCAGTGCAACCTACACTTTCTTATTCGCGTATTTTACAACATCTGCTCTGATTGCATCTTTGTTTCATTCTGACCGAACTTACTCCAGGAGGCAGCATGAGATGCATAAGAGAAAAGAATCAATTAAAAGTCTGGAATTATCACCCGCTTATAATTGTGCCATTATTCCCCCAGATGTAACACTGTTCTCCAATCTAAACCCATTCTCTTTCCTGACTTTGAAGTTCTCTCATTTGCTCCATTATTTTTACTGCAGCGTTACTGATGTGCTTCTCTATGTTTTTTTCTGTAATAAAATTGTTTCAATTAATGAGAATTTTATTTCTAATCAAAGAAAACCTAAAAATGCAGAGGAAAACATAACAAGCGATTGAACAAGTGTTTCATTCAGAAGATCTTGTGTTCCTTTCTATGTAGAGCTTTAGTAAAACCTGTGCCTTTAAGAATGTGCTCGTCCTTGGAAGAAGCAAAGTAATTTATTTCCAAAACTACTTGAGGGGGAAATATTCATAGAGTTGTACTTGAGAAACAAATTCATGAATAGAAAAAACTTCAGTATCGGCCTGTTCTCTTCATCAATGTGTCTTTTCTTAACAGGATTGATATCACTCGAAACGACCTTCCATGGGAATTTATGACAGACCGTCTCCCAACCATTTTATTTTTTCCTCATGAGAGGTAATGTAATTATTTTTGCAGTGGGTTTTTAACTTTCGTTTTACTAAATTATAATAATTATCTGCTTACATGTTTTGGTAGAGAAAAAAGCCAAACAGTAATTCATTTCCATATATGCTTTATGCATATTTTAATTAAAAGCCTAACAAAACAACAACAAACAGACTCAACAGACATAGATAGCTGATGGTATGTGGATAGTGAATGTTCTCTCCTAAGTTCATTACTTCGTTGTTTGTAACTCTTCCTTTATTAACAGCAGCATTACCAGCCTTATTCTTTAGTTAATTTTCCTTATTATTTGCTTGTGTTTAAAATTATTATTTTGGCATGGTCTAAATAAATTAATGAGTGACTTCAGGAGAGGGAAAAGGGAGAGAAACAATGTAGGTGGCGGTACAACGTGTATCTAGTGCAACTTGTATCTAATCACTTCTCATTGGGTAAACTAAGAGAGATCCCAAAGAATATTATAGTGGAGAATTAGTAATCCAACCCAAGCTTAGTCTCATTTAAGAAAACAAAACCAATCCTGACGTTAGAGAAAGAGGGGAGATGGATTCTTATGTGTTTTTAGAGTAAAAAATTTACATTAGAAAAAAAAAGTAGAGAATCTGATTAATAAAGGAAGGCTTCTGCATCCTGTGGAAATATTACAGTGGTCCTCATCTGTGAACCTTTATTTCTCCCTCACTCCTCTGTGGTAGAATGAATGTCAGGGACTTTGGAGCGTTTGTTGCTCAAACCGAAGTTTTTCCAGGTTGTGTTCCTCATGTTGCTCAGATGTTTGGCTGTTTGGGGAACTACATGTAGCTGTCCCTGTATTTTGGATATCGGATTCTTTGGCAACCTGCAGAAACCATGGAAGTGTTCCACCAGCTGAGAATTAGTCTAACAGAGGCACAGAGAATTACTTGAAATACTTCTGGTTTTATAAGGTTTCTAAAGGAGATGCTAATATCTAAAGCAAAATCTCTGCTTTTACGCAGTATAGGAGTACATAGAGAGATGTACCTAGAGAGAGAGAGCTCATGTCTTGTCCTGATTTAATAAAAATTAGGGTTAAATTTTCCTCTTTTGTATTTCACTTATATGTCGGTTATGTTCCCTTTAGTACTGAAAGAAGTTTCGCGTTAAAAGAAATTTCAATTTATAAAATATACGTGAAAGAAGAGGTACTTTCATTCCTGATAAAATCAGAATATAGAGTTACTTTCTTTCTCCTGCTTTTGTGGTGTCGTTAGTCTTGCTCGGTGCCATAAAAGAATATGAAGAAAAAAAACCCAACCCAAACAACTGTTGTGACTATTATGATGAAGTAGGAGGAGAATATGGAATGGAGTGAAAAAAGGTAGCTGAGGAAGCAGAAGCATGACACAGGAAGAAAATGTACTGAAAATGGAAACGTTCTCAAAATTGTTTGGAAATGGTATCAAAGTTATTGCAAGGTTGTCATGGTGCCTGGCTAGAAAAACTGGAAGATCTCTTGCAAATATCTCAGGGGCTTTATTGAGCTGTTCTACTGCAGTGTTTCTGAAATATAAGTGTGTGGTGGTTTTTTAATATCTATTAATATTTCATAGGGTGTGATACAGTCTTCAAGTGAAAGCCATGCTTTGAAGTGATTTCATGTAAGAATTTCCTGTGTGAACTATCACCATGCTTATTGAAATATCTTTTTTTCTTTCTTAAAACATCACTTATTACTTCAGTATTTCACTTGGGCATCAATACACTTTTTTCAGATATTTAAATATTTTGTTGAAATAGCGCAGATTCTTTAGTTGTCATTAGTTTCCTTAATGTTATTGATGCTTTTTAGCAGCAATTACAAAAAATTACAGTGTTGCTTTCACAGCTACTACAGAATTACATCATGAGAATTTGTGTACATTGCCAAAACGTTTTGGTTTTCATTCTGACTCAGTAACAAGTGCTGGGCTTCTCACAGGAGAAAAGCAGCAGCACATTTAGCATTCTGGAGGCCTTGCATTGTTTCTTTAAAATAGATGAAGTTTCTGTAGCAGTTTTAACACCTACAGAGGAAAATATCCAAAGGAGATGAGCAGTAAACCAAGGTGTGACATGCTGCTGAAGTGAAACCATACATAGCAAGCAAATCTTGGAGAAAGAGCCAAGAAATAAGAGTAGAGGACAGGCAAGTGGAGCTTCAAGGAGACAACTGGGACTGAGAATAATTTCTTGGGATGATAAAGGAAAGCTGAGCTGGAGGAGGGGAGTTGATTAATGAATGGGTGAACAAAACCAAAGGTGGGGTAGAGGAATGCACAAAGGATGGGTCTGGAAAATAAGGAACTGTACAGTTAGGGATGGAGAAGGGCAGGAGAGTTTTAATACGTGTAGGGCTGGGATGGGACCTGGAACGGCACGTACAAGGGTCCTGAACCTGCTCTCTGCAGCGGGGAAAATCGGAATTCGGTGTCGGGCCTGTGTGTCAGCTCTGCTTGGTGCCAGGACACGCCGTGCAGGTGCATCCAGCCTCTCGCAGGCTGAGGAATGAGAAAGAAACATTAGATGCAGGAGAGCCACAAGCTTTCAGAGGTGCTCAATTTGTCATTTCAGATATGTTTTGGTGTTACACATATGTCTGTGCATTAGAGCTGATTGATCTTTATTTTTTCCTTTTTCTTTTTTTAAAAGATTAGTACTCAATCTTACACAACTGCAGTTTTTATAGAAAGGAAATGAAACAAGCAGTATAATGAATACCTTCCTCTTTGCAATGTAAATTAAGAGTGTTGATTTCTACCCTTCTCCCTCAAGAACCTGTCATCCGCACATGGTAATTCAGACTACTGGTACTGTGCGGTGTTACCTCCCACACACTCTTTAAACTTGTGCCTTTAGTTTTGCAATTCTAAATACATGGTTTGGTTCAGTACAGAAATAGTTTAATTTATTACTGGTTCTGAGTCACCCCAAATTCCAGCTCATCGTCTCGGCTGCTGCATGCAGCGAGCGTTGCACGTCAGCCTCAGACCAGTATAATCGAGTTCCAAGGTGGATGGAGCAGGAATTCGGCAGAGGACCTGCTGGATGAGAGATGAGTCGTCTCAGTTTTAGTTGGGATATGAGCCACATATGTTTCATGAGGTGCTGTTGACAATTGAGACTGGTAGTAGTAGCCGTAGCAGTATGCTGTTGTCTTCTACTCTGTCAGGTCGAGTAGAATAAGCTGATGATTTACTAGATCTAACGGTATTAACAACCATTGGAATACTAATGTGACTGATTTTTCTTGAAATTTGACAGAAAACTTTGCTCTCAAATACCAGTCCAGTGCAGAGATGCTTACAGCACCCAGACTGAAATACAGGTTAAAGAGTTCACCAAGAGAAAATACTGTGTCATTTATCTTTATTGTGTGAGTTCAGGTTTCTCTTAGCTGCTATATTAGCCATTATGATAAAAAAAAAAAGGTATAGAGTTGGAATTGAACAGCAGATGCTTGGATAAAATCCTCATTGCTTACCTACCTGAATGTTTTAATAGTAACTTGTTCTGTCTTTCTAGGAAGGAACAAAGCGTGAAGTTCCCTGAAGACTTTTCAATTAACCTTCCTAATCTCCTTAAATTTATTTTACATCACTCAAGTTTTTCTTCATCAGAGCCCTGTACCAAAGAATGCCTACACAAAGAGACAGTTCTACAGCAAGGGCGCATCTCCCACTTAGAGAGAGAAATCCAGAAGCTGAGATCAGAAATCGGTGCCCTTCATCAGGCCCATGACCAGCTGGAAGCGCAGCTTTCTGCAGCCAGGAGAGGGGAGCAGAAACTGCAGCAGCAAAAACACGCACTGGAAAAGCAGCACAAGACTCTGCAGCTCCACAGCGAGCAGCTCCAGGCCACACACGACCGCAAGAATCAGGAATTATTAGAAATGGCTGAAAAGCTTCAAGAATTAGCTGATGCATCAGAAAACCTCCTCAAAGAGAATACTCTACTGAGAATCCTGGTGGCATCGAGGGAAGGAAAGCTACAGAGCAAAGATGAAATTAAAGAATCCCTTCAGTCAGAGCAAACACTTTCTGAAGAGAATGCTCTATCGGTTTCAACAGCTACTGCCACATTAGAGGAAAAAAGGGTTGATAGTATCAATACCACAGAGACAGAGCACAGTAGTGGAAACAGGACAGAATGATTGCTTACACAAAGTCAAGTGATGCAAATTGGGTAGGTATTTATGCAAATTTTATTGAAATTCATTGTAAATAAAGACTTCTTCCCCCACATGATTTAGAAAAAGAAAAATCAAATGGAATATTTTTGTATACTTGAATAACTTCTGAGATACCCACATCTAAAGAGAAGAAAGAGGAATATGGAAAACACTTTCTGCACTTTACTATTGCACTAACTTGCAAACACTTATCCATTTAAATAAAAGATGCTGATTTTTAGGGGCAGCACCTCTGACTAAGGACCAGTTCTTTTTCACTGGCTTTCTCTTACGGCTGCTAGAAGAGCAATCAGACCTTTGATTTATACTTTTCCATAGTTTCAGAAGTTTACCCTTTCCACTGCATTTTCTTTGCTGAATTTATTTTAAAATAGAGATATTTCATCCGTGTAATCAGTAAACTTGAATGGACAAAGTCATCTTGCCAAAACTGTTCTGTTCCAGACCTTCAGCACTTTGTATCACTTTTGTATACAAGTTATGACTGTCTTGAAACCTGCAAGAGCCATGTGTGAACTGTTCTCTACTGAAAACTAAAGAAAGTCTTACTGAAATAATCCTTTTCTCCTTGCTTTGTAAGAGGCTTAGAATACAGCAGATTAAGTGCGTGGGTCTGGCTGTCCGTGCAAGTCTCAGGGCACTAGTGCCAGGGAAGAACAGCCCTCGATCAGCTGTACCCATAGTGTACTCGAGAGGCAACAACAAGAGCTTTTTGCTACTGGCAGCATTAATTTTTGCTTCAAATTATATGGTCTTCAGTTAAAAAGACCAATGTAGCACTGAAGAAAGGGACAAGGCTTCACTGGCTAGGCCATTATTGTCTTGCATATAGTTAGAATTCTCAAGCAAGCTTGCTAGGCCTAAGTTACTCAGTAATTCCACATGCACAGGTACAAGAAGCAAGTCTAATGCTTTCTATAGAGCTGAAGAACTTGCACTTCATTATTTGTCACTTATTTCAGGGAGCAGATCTACAGTAGCTTTTTTTTTTCCCTCCTAGGCAATTAAGTGTTTAAAAATTTCAGTAGGCACGAGGGAGCTATGTCTGAAGTCACAGAAAACAGGTGAGTGGCCTCAAAGCGTGTGTGCCTACCCTAAGAGTTTTAGAATATGTAAGCTGCCACGGGTGGCTCAGTCTTGTTCCTCCTCCCTCCAAACCTTTGAGATCCCAAACTCCCCACTTAACACATCTTTGTACAGTTCCCATAGCAGGAAATGGAAGGGATGTCTGTATCTGGAAGGCGTTTGCTATTCTGCATCAGTCCAATGAACTGTTAAGAGGAGGAGTTCTGGCTGTTCTATGCCTGTGCACTCGAGTTAGTAGCAGAAGCAAGCTTTAAGGTTTTGAGGGTCTGGAATCCCACCTACAGTTGTCCTTCAGGAGTCCCCTTGTGTGTTATCTACAGTTGCATCGTATTATTCCCATATGCTGTGGAACACAGAGCAAAAAGCTTCTGTCAGCCTATTTACAGTTCACAGTTGTAAAGTAGTTCACGTTACAGTAGTAGCTCCATCAAAATAGGCTCAGCTAAACATTCAAGTAACAAAAAAAATGCTAGTAGTCTCTTCACACCAATACGTCTGAAGAGACCCCTCTTCACACCCTGTGTCCTTTGCCGGCAATGGACATTACTGCAGGTGCATCAGATCCTGTCATAGAGGAATTAGGATACACAGTTGATGCAAAGTAACTTCTCAGTGCATGCAGTTGCAAACAAAGCTTATTTAAGCTTCGCTGGGGCATTTTTTGATGAGTAGTGTGAACGAGACCAGGTTCTTCACAGAGCCTGACAGGGCATGACTGAGTGCACCCTCAGTAAGTGTGGAGATGACACCAGGTTGGGTGGGAGTGTTGATCTGCTGGAGGGTGGGGAGGCCATGCAGAGGGATCTGGACCGGCTGGATCGATGGGCTGAGACAATTGTCTGAGGTTCACCAAGGCCAAGGGCCGGGTCCTGCACTTGGGTCACAACAACCCCATGAACGCTGCAGGCTGGGGAAGAGCGGCTGGAAAAGGCCCTGGGGGTGTTGGTGACAGCGGCTGAACACGAGCCAGAGTGTGCCCAGGGGCCAAGAGGCCACAGCATCCTGGCTGGGACCAGCACTGGTGTGGCCAGCAGGCCCAGGGCAGTGACCGAACCTGTGCTGGGACCTGGGGAGGAAAAACCGCGAATCCTGGGGGCAGTTCTGGGCCCCTCACGCCAAGAAAGGCCTTGAGGTGCTGGAGCGAGTGGAGAGAAGGGAACGGAGCTGGGGAAGGGGCTGGAGCACAAGTGTGATGGGAGCGGCTGAGGGAGCTGGGGGTTCAGCTGGAGAACAGGAGCTGAGGGGAGACCTTCTGATCTCTGAACTGCCTGAAAGGAGCTTGGAGCCAGGGGGGTCGGGCTCTGCTCCCCAGGAACAAGCGCCAGGAGCAGAGGAAACGGCCTCAAGTTGCACCAGGGGAGGTTGAGGTTGGATCTGGGAACAATTTCTTCCCCAAAGGGCTGTGGGGCATTGGAACAGGCTGCCCAGGGCAGTGCTGGAGTCACCATCCCTTAGCTTGATCATTTAAAGACAGATGTGATTCAAAAAAAAGGTGGCAGTGGTGGGCGTTGCTCAGCTGTCAGAAAGCCAGAAGGTATGAAATACTTCTCATTGTGCATTGTGGGCATAACATCCCAGTAAGGACTGGAATCAGTAGTGAAAGCCCTCAGTGGTTTGGGTGTGGGATTTGCCCCGAGAGAGTTCTATTTGAAAATACTCTAAGCAGCATTTTAGGGCTTCTTGCTTGTGGAAACTATTTTGTTCCAAGAGTCACTGTGGGTATTGTTACTGGGGTATTTAGCAGTACAGAAGTAGTAAATAGTAATAATGCCTCTTGCTTTTCAGTGGAGGTGGCTATCACGTCGTAAATACTGGTTTTAGAGACTGAGCATCCTGTACTTCTGGTGGTTAAAACAAGAACAAACCAGAATTGGAGCTGGATTTCAGTTCCTGTAGCTTGCTCCTTTTCATGTCAAGGCGTTCTGGGTGGACTTCAGGTGTTTTCTGCCCAAGGTAAAGCTTTTCAGTTCAGCCACTTAAATATTTACTTCCCAGAATCAAAAAGCCCAGGTCTGTAATAGTCATTAAATGTGCTCATCTCACATTTCCTCTGTGTGGTCCAGGGAACTCGTATCACCAATGTAAATATCAGATGTACAGGAATTTATGGCAGACTCTGGCTCTACCTTCATATAATCTGTGCTCGTGAAGGGAAATAATGAGATACAGAAAATTTAGGACTTGGTGAAACGGGATTTTTCCTTGAGTTGGAGTGTGTTAAGTATGCTTTGTTATCAAGGTTCAGAATGATGAGCAAGCTTGTATGGAAGTAAATTTTTGGACTTTTTTTTAATCAAACACCTTCGTAAACCCAGGCCAAATTGTGTATTTTTGTAAAACCTTGTGCTGAAAAGCTGTCGTCGATGCCTGTCTTAACGTTGTTACACTCTCCTCTGTTTTCAGAGTGCTATAGAAGCGTTACTGATGATTTTTCAGTCTCCTGTGAATTTAGTTTATTCTGCACACGGAGTTTCTCATGATTACTTTTTTCCAAGTTTTTGGGGGTGAAAACACCTGGAATGCAATTATGTTTAGGCCTGAGTAAGGATTTTTTACCACAGTCGCGTTTAGAAGCGTTCTGACTGAATTTCTGAAGTTTTTATGCGGTGCCTACAGTGTTGTGAAGGGAGACGGGGCTCTCTGGGTGAGGGTAAATACTGGAATGCATTTGACTTCAGGCGCAGAAATGCAGTTACAGTGGTTTTGACCCCGGTGCAGGAATGCCTGCTCCCAGAGCAAAACGAGTTTTGACGATTGTTCAGAGATAAGGAACAGATGTTGACCCAGTGACTACACTTAGTATGTTCCTTCTGGAACAATCCTGCTTGGTCACCTGCTAAAGGTAAGTGCTGAAGGTAAATGATCACGGATCCTTGCGTCCATGTGCAGAGAACCCCTGGACCAGTGCACCTCATCTCCCATCTTGAGCTGAGGCTCAGTGTGACCGAACACACTGAGAGGCAGCAGCCCTTAAGCTGGAAGAGCTCAGGCTGCAAAGAAGGTGGTTTGAAAAATCTAAAAGTGGAAATGACCAAACAACTGCCCCAAAGTGGGCAACGGGCCTGTAGGTTGTGCTCCACAACTCTGAAATAAGAGAACTGTGTGAAAAAGAAGACGGGGCATGAGTCAGAGGATAATGTCATACATGGGTAGGGCTCAAATTAGGAAAGCTAGGACAACAAATGAATTTCAGTTAGAATGGCCTAGAATTGTTTTGCATTTTTAAAAGCAAAGGCCAGGGAGGAAAAGTTTGTTGTCTTAACGAAAGAGGAGAAATAATGATGGACTGGGTAGTGGCAAATATGCTTATCCTTTGTCTTCGCCAGAAAAGGTTGATCGTAACTGGCTTTAGGGAAGTTTAGTTTAGTAAAATACCAGGATCATGGGCTAGAGAAGAGCATGTTAAACAATATTCGGACAAAGCTGCTGCTTGTCTAGTGAGGGTACAAGCCCAAGGCCTTTTTTAAACTGAGGGGTGGCACTACCTCTCAGATGACTGAAGAGCAAACCCTGTGCCTGCCTTCGAAGGGGAAAAGAACTGGAATGTATTTACAACCTTCTACTTCTGAATGATTCATTATATTCAGTGTGCATTTACTTAAGCTAAATAATTAATATTAAGCTTAAATTGGACCCATCCACGGACCTGTGAGTAGTAAAACCGTTGCCATACAGCCCAGTTATTTAGCAGAGAGGGCTCAAGGTAGGCTCAGCCGGGCTGTCGTATTTATTTTAAAGTGGTTGACTCGCAGTCAAGTTGCACACAGCAGGCAAGGTCTGCACGACACCCCCTGAGCGCAGAACTCGTCGGTGTTCGGTTCCCGTTCTGCTTCCCTGGGGGTTTCCTAACAGGAGTTCTCGGCCCGGCTGCAGCTCAGGCCTTTCCCTCCTCTGGAGCCTGAACCAAACCCTGCTGCTCTGCTGGGGGGCCAGGTGCACCGCCGCACGTCCTGTCGCTGCATCCCCTGCCCAGGCTGCCCCTGCTTTCCTCTCTCTCTTGCTCTGGTTTTCCTTTCTCCGTCTCTTTGTCCCACTGCGCATCACAGTTGTGTTTTATCCTTCGGTGCTGTCCTGCCCGCTGTTCCTTTTTCTTTCTCTGTCGCTCTGTCCTGCTGCTCCCTGTGTCTTTTTTTCAATTCCTCCGTCTCAGTCCTGCAGCCCATCACTGTTCTTCTCTTCCACCCCTTGCTCCTGCTTCCTGCCCGTCTTTGTCTCTCCTTCCGTTTGCTCTGCTGCCCATCTCTTTTTCCCTTCTTGCTCCAGCTCTGTCCTGCTCCCTGTTGCTGTCATTTCTCTCATCTTTGTTCTGCAGCCCAGGGCTGGTTTTTTTTGCTCGTCTCTGTCCTGCTGCCCAGCCCAGGCTTTTCTGCCTCCATCTGTGTCCTGCTCCTTGTCTCTTGTTTCTGCCTCTTTTTCTTTGTCCTGCCTACCTGACCCTTTTTCTCGTTCTGTGTCACCCTGTCCTTCTCCCTTTGTGTTTCTCTGACAGTGTGTGTCCTGCTCCTTTTCCTTGTCTTTCTCTCTGCCATGTCCTTCTTCCTCTCTTTTACTTTTCTATCTATCCCTCTGTTCCTACTGCTTCTTTCTCCACCTCTGTCCTTTTCCTGCCCCTTTTTTCCTCTCACTGTCCTTCTGCTTCCTGTCCCCATCTTTTCTGTCTTCATTCCTCCGTCTCACTGCCTGTCCCATTGTTTCTGGCAATGTAACCCTGTCCAGCTGGCTGTCCCTTTTTATTTGTCTTCTCTTCCTCTTTTGTGCTTCTCAGCCCTCTTTTCCTCTTCCTGCAGTTCATTGCTGGTTTTATTTCTTCTTTTCACTCTCTTCATCCCGGCCTTCACTTTGCTTTGTTTCTCAGTCCCTTTGTTCTGTTCCCTATCCTTCTTTTTCTCTCTCCATCTCTGCAGCCCCCTCCCTGTCCCTGTATTTCTCTCTCCCCACTTCTTTCTTCTCTCCATCCCTTGTCCCTCTGTCCTGCTCCTTGCCCGGCTGTTTCTTCCTCCCTGTCTCGTCACAACTTCTCATCGCTATTTGCCTTGTTCTCTCCAGCCTTTTCCCCATATGTTTCTTTCTCACTCGGCTCCTCTTCTCAATTGTCTGATTTGTCTCTTTCTACTCCTCTGTCCTGCTCCTCACCAGCTTAAATGGAAGGAAGAGTGGTTGACCGAGTGTGTTTCTTGCGAGTGATGTATTCCCGCAGCACGCCTATGTTCGTACAGCGAAGGTTTCCTGCCTGCAGTGTGGTTTTCTGGTCTGCGAGGCTGCGTTGGAGAAGCAGAGCAAGAAGTGGTTTCTTTTAAGGTAACAAAACTGTGGGAAAACTAATGGGAAAAGCTAGTTTCTTCCTAGAATGCTACCTGACGAAAACGGTAGCAAGTAAAGGCACTCGAAATGGGCTTTTGTATTCAGTCTTCATATGGAGCTGTTGGAGATGGATTTCTGGGAAGGGAGATCTGAGTGTCTGTGCACTTCCAAGGCAGCGCTGCCTCCCAAAATAGGTCCACGCTTCTCCACTTGTGTTCCTTCATGCTCGGGCAGAAGAAGGAGGTGCAAATGTGTGCAGATTCGGTAATTCCCTGGCAATGGGTGTAGGTTGGGGAGCCTGGCGGAGGGTGTGGACCAACGAGGTTGTGAGGTCACAGCCCTACGGTGATGAGCTGCGATGAGTTGTGACATTCTGTGCCTGCTGTGACGAGCTGTGATGAGTTGTGACATTCTGTGCCTGCTGTGACATTCTGTGCCTGCTATGACGAGCTGTCCCGCGCCCGTTGCAGGCAACATCTCAGCAGCGGCAGCTGGAGCAGCAGCAGCAGCAGTATCATGGTGCGAGCGTGGGGGGCCGTGGTCCTCACCTGCCTCCTCCTCCTGCTTCTGGTGTCCCTGCAAGCCCAGGACACCCAGGCTGTTCTGAGTCGAGCACAGAGAGCAGGTGGGCAGGCAGGGACCAGCACCCAGCCCCGAGCAGCTCAGCAGGGCAGCAGTGGGGCCTGGGCTGGGCCGGTTGAGCGGCCGGGCTGCCAGGGCAAACCGAGCAGCACCATGGTGTGGGCAGGGGGGCAGACACCCCGCGGGGCCGTGTAGAGGGGCTGCGGCTGCTTCAGGGGCATTTTGTGGGCAAGCAGTGTGTGCCGGGCAGGGTGAGAAAGCGGGCACTGGGTCCCCTGGGGCCCTCCCTGCCGCCCACCGCTGTGCCGCAGCGCCCTGTGCCGCAGCGCCCTGTGCCGGGCAGCCTGTGCCGGGCAGCCCGTCCCCAGCACGGGCGCTGGGCTGGGCTGGGGAGGCCGCGGTGCCGCGCTCCTCCCGGGCTGGTTGCAGCCGTGCCCAGGGCTGCGGCTCTGCCGCTCCCCGCTGCGCCTCGGCTTTCGGCCCTGGCGACGTGTGGAGGGGCGCTCGGGAACGTGCGCTGGGGAGAGCAGGGGCGTTTGAGCTCTCGTCCTGCAGCCCTGCTCCCCTCGGATGAACCGCAGGTCCCCAGCCTGCAGGCTCTTGTCCACGAGAAGCACGGACAATCGCTTTTGCCTGCGGTTTAGTCCTTCCTCTGTGAGTGTGGAAACTCCTCTGATCTGTGCTTGGTTCCAGGCTATGGCACTGGCGGCGCCTATCGAGCTGCTCAGCTGGATCCTGGTTATGAGCCTTGGGGTCATCCCAGACGTAAGTGGCCGATGTCTGTCTGCTGGAGGGAATAAACACTTCTGTTTTGATAGGTTACTCATGTGCAGTTTTACCAAACATCCTCTTAAGGACTTCCAAGACGTTTTTGTGCCTTGGGGCTGTTGCACAGCTAAGTAATGAGTATTTCTTTACGGGAGGAGCTGCTAGGTCTCAACAAAAAGGTGACCCGTGTTTCCTTTTAGCTGTGGGCACCTACACCTTTGTAAGTGTCCCATGTAATTACCCCACCCCCTTCCAGTCACCGCAGGTGACTAAGAAGTAGATCAAAACTCCTTCCGTGTGTTTGATTCCCTGTTTGGTCCCTGCAGTTGATGGTGATGAAGGTACTCGGAATCTTGTTCCTGAGCCTGGGGGATATCCCAGGGAGAAGTGTTCAGTCTTCATTGGTTACTGGCCTTTTGCATTTGTTAATATTTGGTTTGTTATTTGTTAACGTTTTGTTGGGATAATTGCGCCTTGCAGTAGCCAGCAGGCTCTTCTCTTCAAGCATCGTGAATGATCGTTTTTTCCTCTGGTGCTCCGTGCTCCCACTTCAGTGTGGGCTTCCTTGAGTGTGTGTGAGGGGTCTCCTGGCCAGAAGGCCCTGAGAGGCCCCATCTTTGTCCATCTGCGCCTTGAGGGCTGTTGCTCGTGGCCTGGAGACGGGAGTTTGGAAGCTGCCAGGTCCCAGCAAGAGGTCCCAGGCCCCGGTGCAGCTTTGCAAATCTCAGCCTGCGTCTGGCTCCTGTGTTGTTTCCTGATGCCCTTCCAGTCACTGCAGGTCACTGAGGAAGGGGCAGGTCCCAACGTGTGATGGAAACGCTTTTCATTTCTGCTTGGTTGCAGCTGTCCCTGTAGGCAGCAGCTACTTGACTTCTTGGCTGGAGCCTGTCCACGAGCCTCAGGGGGATCCCACGGGTATGTCCCTTGAAGGAATGAGCGTTTCCACGTTAGTTTTCTGTTCCTGTACAGTTCAGCTCGCTGCTTTGTTGGCTGATGCTGGGGCCCGCAGCAGAGCAGTGTGTGGGTCCGGCTCAGTGCTGTGCCCGGCGGGCTCTGAATGGCACATTGATTGGAGTAGATGCACTCCCAAAAGCCCAGGCTTTTTTTCTAAACTTTATTACTGTGTTTGGAGAGTATTGGCTCCTGAAGGTATCGGTGTTCCTGGTGCGGAAGTTATTGCTCATGAAACTGTCCCACTTTCTTTCTAAAGAGACGGACCGTGAGACTGAGCAGGAGACCTTTGCGAGGGGAAGCAGTCACACAGTGCCAGTCTCAGCTGAAGAAACAGAGACAATGGCAGCAACTGGCACACCAGGTAGTTGCTGTCCCGTGGTCACCTGGTGTCACCAGTCAGAATCACTGTGTCAAAACCCTGCCCGTCTGAGGGCTACAAGCACTGCGCTGCCCCGGGCCCAGCCTTCCCCCAGTGTTTGCATCGGGGGCGAGCAAGTGGCTCTGCAGGAGCCAGGGAACAGCCCACAGGCTGCATCCGTATGTCATCTGTCATCTGTTGTCTGTCATCAGGGATGTCCTGGAGGGAGTGCTCGTGTGATGGCCACTCGGGAAAATGGGAGCGTTTCTGCTCCGGCCCTGCAGGGCTGTCCTTGCATGCACAGCGGGTCCCCAGCACTCAGACCCGGTAGCGCTGGAGCAGCTGCTCGCTGGCACACGGGCTCCTCTCCGCGAGAAGTTGAAGCGATCCTTCTTGTCCTCTGGTGCTAAGACAGCAGAGCCAGAGGCACCAACCGCTGCAAAAAACCCTCTCTTGGGCATGTGAAGCAGGGTTTGTGATTATGGTCAGCGCAGAGCACGGGAACGTGTGGCGTTGTCTCCTCTCCTGCAGGGGCGGCCGCTGGGAAACGGGCTGAGGGTGCCGGTCAGGAGGGTCCGCACGAGCACTATATCCTTGTGACTGCAGCCGTCCTGGCCGTGCCGCTGGCTGCGCTGGTGGCGTCCTGCAGAGTCATTTCACAGCTGAGGAAGAGAGACCTGTGAGTTGCTTTTCCCCAGAGCTCTGCGTTGCTGCAGTTGGCAATGAGCTATTTGCAGTTAGAGCGTGCTGGAGTGCCAGGGCGGCTGCTGGCCGTACTCTGCTGAGATTTCTGCTCTAGGATGTTTCAGTGGCCTCTTAATTCCTATCAATGAGTTGTCTTTTCCTGAAACTCATTTGTACAGAAGGACCCAGGGAGACAAAGCAGCACCAGAACAAGTCGACACTGCCTCTGCTTGGAAAAGCGAAGATCAAAGTAAAGATCAAGGCAAAGCAGAGTCAGGAGAACCACAGAAGGGTGAGATTGCCCAAGAAAGCGAGGTTTTCGGCAGCAGCTCCAGCCCATCCCAGGGGACCTTTGCGGCTGAGCTCGCCCAGCTCTACAGGAACATGAGCACAGACACCTCAGCTCTGCCAGATCCCAGCTGCTCTGTCACTCGTGGTCCCTCTTCACCAGACACCTGGGTTTCTCTGGAGTCACCGGATCCTCAGCCCGTCTGGTGTCCCTGTTACCAGTACCAGCAGGGGTACTGTACATCAGATGATGATTTCGTAGAATAAATAACAAGTACGTTTGGGTCCAGAGCAGTGAGTGCTTGGCTGTTTTGGCCGTTTCAGTCGGGGTATCACGCACAGAGCTGAGAGCAGGGCTGGATCAGTGGGAGAAGCTGTCAGAGACCTGCAGCCGGGGAGAGCCCCCTTTGTCCCAGCATCAGCCTGGTTTCCCCGCTGGGGCTGTCAGCAAGGCTTTCGTGCACCAGGATGTGGGGACGTGCTGGCGAGACGTGAGGTGCGGAGGGTTGTCCTTGAGCTTGCTTGGGACGCTGCCCCGGATCTGGATGGTCTGGATGGAGAGCGAGGGAGGCGCTGGGAGGGGTGGCTGTGCGGCACTGAGCGTGTCAGCTGTGCAGCAGCCCCAAGGCACAAAAACGTCTTGGAAGTCCTTAAGAGGATGTTTGGTAAAATTGCACATGGATAACCTCTTACAATATAAGTGTTTATTTCCTTGAGCAGACAGACATTGGTAACTTACCTCTGGGATGCTCCCAAGGCTCATAACCAGGATCCAGCTTAGTAGCTTGATGAGTGCTGCCAGTGCCATACTGTGTATGATGTGGGAATGTTGGGCCTGGGCGTGTGAATGAGTGGGTCAAACGCTGCCCACAGGGTATGCATGGGAATGTGACCGAAAACAGACACAACATGAGTGTGGTGTGTTTGGAATAACAAATATTGAAAAAACCATCCTGTCTAACCTCTTAGTCCATGCCCATATCTGTAAACCTATAGAGAACTGTTAATAAAAGCTCAGCCTGGCTCAGCTCTGCGTTCTGCGCTCCTTCCTGAACACCAGCTCTGCCTCTGTGTGCATCTTTGGGTCCCGGTGTGCGTCGTTCCTCGTCGCCACATCTAGTGGGCTTTCTGCTGCTGCTAAACTCGTCTGCTGAACCCCACTTTTAATGGAAGGGTTAGTTCTTTATCAAGGCACCACCATACGAAAATGCAATAAAGCTTCTGTTTAAAATCCACAAACATCTTGGTGGTCAGCGTAGTTACGAGAGGAAATACAGATTACAGGGTGTCGTAAAGTAGAGGTGTAAATGTTGGCTGGCAAATGACAATAGCTTTCTAAACAAACTGGAACAATGCTGGAATGTGACAGCTTCATATATAACATTATTTTAAAATAATACCAGTGGTTAATAGTGGCTATATGTTTGGGTCCATATACTGCCTTTAACAAGATAAAAATAAGTCCACTTGGCACATGAAAAGAAAGCACCTTTTGGCAGTACCTCCCCATGTTGCATCAGCTCAAAAGATTTAGCGTCTTACCAGTTTTTTCAAACTTAAATGGAAAAATAGCACACCAACAAGTTTAAGTTAGCTACCAGCAAGCTTTCACTGGTAGCTTTTTTCTATAACTCGTCTTTTCTCTGCTAATGTTCCGCTACCAATGGAAACCTCATCACATCGGATCATTTATTGAAAACCTTTTATTGCAATCAAAAAGTGACGTAACAGGGCTGCCATGTATTCTGCAAGTTGTTCTGCTGATATTTTATTACTGATACATGCGTCTTCTGCCGGTCAATTAGAAATAATTCGACTCTGAACATTTTTACTATGCTCAGACTAATTAATGGTGGTTAAAAATAAGATGCTACAGAAAAGCCTGTCATGTTACATGCTCACAAATCACAATCCTGTAAAAATGTTCACTTTTTAAAAGTTCTGACGTAAAAATCAAATAATCGGTAATATTTTAAGTGCAACACAGGGTCTATCATGTCATTATTCGCAATACTTGAATTTGTTTACAGTTTAACAAAATCTAATATTGATGGCATAGGAATTTTAAAAATTATCTGTCATTCTATGTTGTAGCAGATTGCACTTTTTGGCCACCTTTCTCTTTATCTTTGCCCTTCTTTGGTTTTTTCTTCTTGTCTTTGTGTTTGTGGCTCTTTTCCAGCTCCGTTTTGCTTTCAGTGTGTTTCTTCTGCTTCTTGTGTTTCTTCTGCTTCTTGTGCTTTTTCTTCTTCTTGCGCTTCTTCTTCTCTTTTTGCCTTTTCTTGGTGTCTCGCCTCTGTCCTGAGCTGGCACTGCTTTGAGCCTGGCGCTCAGAAGGGCTTTGACTATGGCTGTGGCCAACACTGGGGCTGCTTTGGCTGTGACTTCTGCTTCCTTCAGGCTGCCCAACTGCAGCAGCTGCTGCTGGATGCTCTTTCACCTTATCAGCAGCCTTTTCTGACAGTTCTTTAGGACTTTTTCCTGCAGCTTTCTCATCCGTTGCAGATCCGTGACTCTCGCTGTCACTTCTGTTGTAGTCTGGTACAAATGCAGCCTCATCAGCGCCTTGAGTTATGTCAGAAGAGAGCTGTGAGGAGCTGCTTACCTGAGGCTTGGGTTTGATGACACTTGGGTCATTTTGAGTAGTCACATTCTCATTTTTTACTTCTAGGGGTTCTTGTCTCAAAGGTGGTATGTTACCACCTGGCTCTTTCTCTTTTTTGCTCTTTACTTCTGGTACATGCTTCTCTTTCTCTTTTCCTTGATTTTTAGCCAGAGGTTTGTGTTGCTCTGATGTACACTTGTAATCAGGAGCAGCTTTGTGATCAGGTTGCTTCCACTGACATGGAGGGCTGCAGCTGCTCCTTTTGGCATCCCCAGCGCCTTTTTCGGATGGCTCTGCTGGTTCGTCTCTTGGCTTACTTTTCTGTACTGAGGTAGATTCTCTGTTTCCAGAAGGAGAGTCTTTTATCCTTGAGAATTCACTCTTTTCATCACTACATTTGGAACTGGAATGATCTGTGTTGCCGTTGTGGTCAGATTTTTTGACCTGGTTAGGAGCAAAGTCTTTAGCCGTGGATCCAGGGCCGATACCGTGTTTCTCTGATGATCTGCTTTCTTTAGAAGACTGAGAAATATTTATCCTCTTTCCTCTTTCAGTTGCGCATTCCGAGTGGTCTTTTTCTCGCTGCACACTGCTCTTTTCAGAAGTGTCCTTGTCCTTGGTTTTTCCTTTTTCATCTGACATTAAACTTTTTGAACTTTTTGCGTCGTGCTGGGAGCTTTCATAATTCACCTCTTTTGTAGATTTCTGTATTTCCTCCAAAGGCTCCACCTCTTTTTCGTTGTGTTTTACAGGGTTTGGTGGCTTAGCACTCACATTTTTTGTAACACTCGCAGGTTTTCCTATTTTTGTGAGCACCTGGGTAGATTTAATGTGTTCCTCTTCAGATTCAAAGTCATCTTTATCCCACTTAGACTGAAAGACTTGGATCGTAAGGATGACATCTTCTGCAGGGGCCGTTACCTCATTATTATACTCCTCCATGGTCTTAATAACAGTTTGTTTTGTATCTGGCCTTTCTTCAGTCTTTGTAACGGCCCTTCCCTCAACAGAACTAGTGCTAAGAGGAAAAAAAATGTTCATTAGTAACAGGCGAGATACACACACCATCATCTTTTGCAATATTTTATAAGGTGGCTTTTGTTTCAGATCTGATTTTTTTGTTTTTTTCCTTTTAAGATGATCAGTTAAGGGAACAGATGAGAAAGGATGAGCCCACGAGCTAAGATTATAAACAATCCATTAATTTACTGTCCTCATGAGGTTCAACAAGGCCAAGTGCAAGGTCCTGCACCTGGGTTGGGGCAACCCCTGGTATGAATCCAGGCTGGGGATGGAGGGGTGGAGAGCAGCCCCCAGAGATGGGCTTGGGGTGCTGATGGATGAGTTGGCAACGTGCACCTGCAGCCCAGAAGGCCAAACATATCTTGGGCTGCATCAAAAAGAGCACGGCCAGCTGGTCAAGGGAGGGGACTCTGCCCCTCTGGCCCGCTCTGTGAGCCCCCCCTGCAGGGCTGGTCCAGCTCTGGGTCCCCAGCACAGGACACACATGGACCTGCTGGAGAGGGGCAGAGGAGCCCCAGAAATGATCCGAGGCTGGAACAGCTCTGCTGGGAGGACAGGCTGGGAGAGCTGGGGTGTTCAGCTGGAGAAGAGAAGCTCCGGGGAGACCTTAGTGCACCTTTCTGGACTGAAAAGGGGCCGATAAGAAAGATGGGGACAGAGTTTTGAGCAGGGCCTGTTGTGATAGGACAAGGGGTGATGGTTTTAAACTATAGGAGGGAGATTCAGGCCAGACCTGAGGAAGGAATTGTTGGCCCTGAGGGTGGTGAGAGCCTGGCCCAGGTTCCCAGAGAGGTGGTGGCTGAACCATCCCTGGAGACATCCCAGGCCAGGCTGGACGGGGCTCTGAGCAACCTGAGCTGGTGAAGATGTCCCTGTCATGGCAGGGGGGCACTGGGGGAGCTGGGAAGGGCCCTTCAACCCAAACTATTGTATGATTCTATGATTTTATGATTCTATGGTTCTATTCTACATTTAATTACAAAGACACAAAATAATCAGATTGTGGACTCTCTGATCTGGTAAATCCTTCATGTCCTACCATATCTAACAATGGTAGATAAATTAGATATACATTCTTATTTCAACATGTGAGCAAACAATTATGAAGAGGTATACACAACAAAAGTTTTATCCTCATGCCCCCATATTATTCTTTAGAAAAACATACATTTAAAAACTTTTTAGAATATCAAGACACTATCTTAAGTCTCCAGCAACGTCTTAAATGTTATGAGTTTGCTTTGTCCTGCTTCTTTAGACACTGAAATGTGAGTAATATCAGCTCAACACTAGATCACTTCTCTTTTTTTCACGTCACACAATGGAATATAGAAGAGAGATCGCCAAGGTAAGTGCCAGAAAAGTTGGCACTGAGCTGGCAGCAGCGTAGCTGTGTCAACACGTCACACTGTTCAAAGCTAAAATCAGAACAATATAGAGACAACCAAGCTGCTATTTCTGCCAGGTATAATTTCATGTCATGCTGACAAAAGCAGGTCATTACAGTACCTTGCAATTTTTAAAATGCAAAGCATTGCATGGCATAGACATGTCTGTTAGCCTTGCCTTTAGCTGTAAGCTGGATTTCAAGGAAGACATTGAGGGGACTCCTCTAAGAGTCAACAAGCAATGAATAAGAAGAGGGGAGAAAAAAGAGTCCCAGAAGTAAGGGTCAAACATGTCATCAATGAATTAACCTTATTAGCTTTCTGTGCAGTACACACTACTTGTTTTCTTTAACAAAATCTGTTTGTGACTCAGGTACAGTTTAACAGGAAAGATCGCAGGTTATTCAGTTATTTTGCATTCGATTTAGCTGTTCCCTTCATTAGTCACTGTAAAGCATTTTACATTTTTGGAGGTGGAGGGGAGGAGGAAAGAAAGAGCAGGAAAAGAAATGATGAGGTACCTCGTGTAATCTACAAGAACTGAACTAGATCCATCAGCTGCTGTTACTCCTATTCGCCCTTTCCCCTTTGCCTTATCCTGTTTAACTTTGCTACTGCTTGCCTTGGGTCTCTCCGCAGGATCTTCTGCAGGAGACACCTTTTCTCTACTCACAATATTTTTGACAGTTTCTTGGTTAAGTTCAATCTTTTCTGCTGGGTGGTTAAGAAATGCAGATTTTTCAGCATCAGGCTCAGTCTTCCCCTTTGGTGCTGTTTTCCGTTCAGCAGTTTCTGGTTTTGAGGCATCTATGGAAGTGACTTCATGTTCCTCATCCACCTTTTCATCTGCTTTTCCTTTGCTTTTTTCAGGTTTTGCATCAGAAGTTTTGCTTTTTTCTGCAGTTTTTTCTGACTTGTCCTCTTTGGAGGGCTCCTCTGATTTGGTTTCTTTTGGATGGTCTCTCTTCACCTTTTCATCCTTGGCCGTTCTGGTTCCTGGGTGATCTTCTGTCACTTTTGGGTAGAATTTCCATGGAGTACCAGGAGCCTTCTCATCCTTTTGAAAGGAAGATATTATAGCACTGTCTGTCTTTGACAACTCCTTCTTCACTTTTTTCACAGGAGGTTCCATTTGAGGGGAATTTTCACAATCGGTGTCCACCGTCTCTTGTGAAGTTTTAGCTGGTATTATTATGTCGTCTTTCTTAGCAGGAGCAGCCACTTCTACCTCCCACTTTGTCTTGTCATTTTTTTCTTTTGGCTTATCCTTCTCTGTTCTCTCATTTTCAGACACTGGTTCGAAAGCAATCGAGTCTGCTTCCATAGGCTCATCTCTTACAGGGGTGCCATCATCTCTGCTTGGGAGCATGAACAGAGAGTCTGTTTTATCGTCTCCTGCTGTAACTGGCTCTCTTGGTTTTCTTGCACCTTCTAACAACTCCACACTGGGAAATCCTTCATTCTCATCGCATTTTCTTCTCTTCTGGTGTCTTTTATGTTTATTTCCTTTGCCATCTCCCCATGGATACTTCACCTCTTCTGATTCTCTAGGATCACTGATGCCATGCCTCTCCCTTCCAGAGGGTTTTTCACAGTAATTTCCAGTTATAGTATGACTTCTGTGGCTCTGCCCACCAGGATAATCCTCCTTGTTTCCCCAAGCATATGGTGAGTTCTCTTGTCTGGTCCCAGGTGGAACTGGTCCCAAGTTCTCTCTATTTACTGCAGGTGGAGGTTGAGCACCAGCAGCATAGCCCTTGTCAAACTTTCCAGACCATTCTCTATAGTTCCTTTCCCATTCTCTGTATCTTTCCATTTCAAATGGATCTCTGAAGTCAACAGGTCTGCCATAGTAATCTTTCATATAATATGGTGGAACTTCTGCGTGTCTGTTAGAATACTCCTTTTCTCCTTCCCCTTGAGGTGTAGTCCTTTCAGTGTGAGACTGGCCTCTAACTACTGGAGACCTTGACCGTGAATGGCATCTTCTGCATGAGCGAGACCTTGAACGGTAATCACAATGTGATCTTGAACTAGAATGGTGGTCAGGACTGTTCGCTTTGCCTCTTCTTAGATGCGGTGGTGATCGGGAGCAGGAGCGAGCCTGGGAATGACTAAATGATCCAGAGTAGGTGCGAGAGTGGGAAGAGCCTGATCTTGGCTTGGAGTGGGTATACGAACTTCTAGAGTAAGATGGAGCATTATATGGAGACCCAGACCTTAAATAAAACAGAACACACACAAAAATGAAGTTTATTCAGAACAGCTGTTGACTCAATGCTACTGCAAATTGAAGAACATGACAACATGTTTCTGCTTACAGGACACAACAGCTGCTGCTTTGTTAGTGTAAGAACATACAGGAAGGGTAAGTCTATTTCCATTCCTGTCACACGAACCACCGTAACCGGGGATTGATTTAAGGTGGTGTGTGTTGGCCTCTACCGGTACATGAATGTGCACATTTCTAACTGCTCAGCAACTACATGCAATGCAAACCATTTTTGTTGCAGTAAGAGGCAAAAAGAGCAAGTCTTAATAGTTACAGTGCAGCATCAAACATTGAGAAAATACGATTTCACCTGAAGATGGTAAAGCTTCATTTGAAATTGCCAGGTTGGTCTATTAAACTTCACTAATTATTTGGCAGTTTGTACAAGATGGAAAATACTTGTACTGCAATCTTACACACAGGACTATCTCATCGACACTTCTGGGTGTCCTAGCAAAAGCTTGCACATATCTTGAGTTCTAACTGAGTATAGCAGCTGTATTTTGGGTGAGTCCTTCACCAGTTTAAGATTTACTTAAAACAAGTCTGATGTTTTAATTCTTAATAAAAATTTAACAACGTCAACAAAATACAAGTGAAAGCCGCCAGTCTGCAGTCTAGGTTAAAATCTCTCCTTGTATCAATGTGAGAGAAACAAAAAAGAAAATGAAGACAACTCCTCTAACTTATCTCCCCCAAAGTGCTTTGAGGTAATGGTTCAATCAGAATAGGGAGACAGAAGATCCAGCAACTACACCTGTTCGTTTTCTTGCCTCCTCACAGCTGTCAGGAGGATAAGGATGTTATTGCAGAGAAGCTTTGGTAAAAGAGACACCTGTTCCTCAACAACTGCTGCCCAATTGAACTATCACTCAACTGCAATCTCTGCCATATTTGCACTACCAACCTACGTATGAAGTAACCTACATATGAAGTAACCTACGTATCACTATAATCCCTTGAATCATCCAATCCATCTAACAATAGAGAGGCAGAGTGGAACTCCTCCTGGTTCTTCTAGAAAACCTGCTTCTCCATTATGGACACGTAAAGCAGTTACCTGGAAAACAAGTGCCTATGCTCCTTCTGAATCCTCTTATATTCCATCAATTCCTTAGCAAAATCATTTGTAAACTCATCAAGTTTGGACTTATTTTTTTCCCTGTCAAAATAAGTTTGACATTTATTACAATTATAGTTTGAACTTTATTACAAAAAGGCACCAAGAAACAAAACGTGTCCAATATGAGAAAACATACTGCATGCAAATGCAAAAGATGACCTTCCTGTGTAAGCAAAACCAGTTCGGAATTACTGCAAGTTTTAAGGAAAGTGTTAGAATTACGTTTGCTTTAAGTTTTGCACATTTACCATCTGCAATGAAAAAATACATGGGGAAAAAAAAATCTTATGTCGTTTTTGCTTATGTCGGATATACTTTTGTGGAACTGCAGGCTCCTCTCTCTCCAACTGAGAGAAAGCAGCTTGGCTATTTGAGATTACTAAATTGAAGAAATACAAAGTTGTCATAAAATAACAGCATTGATTTTCCAATAATTTTCTCAATCACTATCTACTAAGTTGTTAACAAAAGAATGTTGGAGGATGATTTACGTTGGGAAATCAATTTATTCAGCCCTATTCAGCCACTAATCAAAAGGGTGGCTTTCCACCTGATCCTTCAATTATATTTCATTTTTACATGTACTTATGGTTACCTCAAAAGGTGTTCATTTTATAGAGTCCCCTTTTCAATCATGTACTGGAGTTTTATTTTAAATAATCTTACTGCAAGCACAGGTCTCCTTTGTCAAAGACAATTGAAATGAAGCCATTTAAAAATTTATTACCACTAGTATGCTCCACAATTATTTGTGCATTCTTATTTCCTTATAAACCAGCTTTTGCCTAAGTTACATGTTGTGGTGTCTTTTAACAGGTTACAAGCAGTAACGTATTGAATTTCTGTAGAATACTCACGGTTCCCAGCCTGGTCTCCCACTTGCTGAGCCAATTGTACTGGCTCCCATTGGCTGACCTTTTCGAGTGGAGAAAGGAGAAAGAAAAAAAAGTCCCATTCAGTTTATCTGAAGAGAACTTTAAAAAATAAATTCTAAAGTTATAGTTAGTTACCAGTTGTGGGTATTGATTGTCCTTGGGGGCCCAGAAGACTTGTCAGTGTTGGTTGTCGTAGTACAGGAACCTGATAGCCCTTGTGAATAAACACAAACAGTTGGAAAAAAAGCTCTACTAAAAGACAAGAATCATTGCATATTTTGAAATAAAATTTACCTGCTCTTCCAACAAATTGCTGATTGTCAGAGAGGAAGATTTAGAAAGTTCAGCGGCAGTCACCAGAGCAGCAGGAGGTAAAACTACATCAGCCTCACTACAAAAACCAGCAAATTTATATCATTCAAACAGTGTTTTGAAGGGCTACTTGAAATATAAAGTCCAAGGTAAGAAATGCTGACTACTGTAAAAGGGAAAAAAAATCTGCACCACATCTACGAATGTGAATTTGGTCGATTCCAAATGAAGCACTGAGAAGAAGTCTATCTGGATTACTGGTAGTTAAAGAGAAAACTCACTGGAAAAATATTTTATTAAGCTTGCTGCACATGAAAGGACTAGAGTACGTATAACCCACATGCTGAATCTCAGCTTTGGAAGATGGAAGAACTGAAATTCTATTACAAAATGTTTATGTGCTAATTCTTTTGAATCACAATCTTGTGTATTCAATGGTACAGCTGACAGTCTTCTGGACAGAGTGCCTTCAAGGTATAAAGCTGAAGGGATATAAGCCCTAAAGAACAGTGCAGATTTTTCATGTATTTTCAATATGACTTCACTGGATTGCAAACTTAGATTGTCATGCTTGTAAATACTTCAAACTTATAGTGTTTCAATGTTTATTATCCAAGATGGTCCGTAACTGAGTATGGCTCTACTAGAGAGAAATTAATGCACTCAAGCAGGTTTGACATAACTAAATGATTATTCTAGGAATTGCTAGCCACCCAAAATCAAAGGGCTCCTGGGGAAAAAAGGTTTCTCTTTCGGGGTAAACCTGGGCTGAATGACAAGAAGTACTTCTGAGGAAACTCTCGCATGAGGCACGCTTCCAGCTTAAAGGATCCTCATGCAAAGTAAATGAAAAACCAGAGCTTCCGCAGTTGTCTGGAGCTGCCACTATTAGTATATAAATCACTCGTGGAGAAGCTCAAGAAGAAGCAGAATCTAACTTCAGTGTTTTGGCATCTTTTACATTCACTGTAAAATTACATCTGTGTGTAAAACCTTTAGTTAATCTACAGATTTACTTACCGAAAAGGTCCATCTGGCTTTTCAACATGGAAGGGCAGGGAGGCTGCTGGTGGGACATCAGAGACAATGACAGAAGGAGGAATTCCTGGCAGCTCAGCTGCCCCAGATGCCTGAGCAGGGCCAAACGACGACAAAGCAGCAGGATAAGAAGACAGAGAAGCTGATGGAATAATTAGTGGATCCTTCTGTTTGGAAGTTGTTGGCCGGAGTGGAGGTTGCTGGTTGCGTGTTGTTGTTTGTCTCACTGGTGATGGCGGCAGCTGGTGCTGCTGCTGAATCTGTTTAGTGTAGCCAGTTCCATTTTTGAAGTTGTTCACAGCCTAGGGGCAGAAAAGTATTTATAAAATGTACTATGATAATTCAGTAGCTATATGAACAAAAAGCCTCCAGAGAGTAAAATTACCTCTGTATTCCTCTAAATGCTATCAGTCCTAAAATAAATCATCGTATGGATATACAAACACAGCACATTAAACACTGATATTAATGACTGGTAACTCAGAGTGTCTGTAAAGTACTTCAGTGTTAATACCAATTAACAGTGAAAGTGAGGCAATCCTACTGAACAGAAGTGTGACCTGAATTTGACAGATTGTATCTAAAAAGTTGCAAGTTTCTGTAACAACAACGTATTTGAGAAATAAATTTAGCCTTACTCAATTTAGCCTTACTTAAGGAGATGTAAATTAATATTTTCTTTTACAAAAAGACTTTTCTTACAAACCATTTATGTAAAAGTCGTCATGTTACCTGGCGTAGGATCTTGTTGGCAACTAAAGTATCAGGAGAAACGTCTGTTTGATGACACATTGGACATGTATGTTCCTTAGATTCCAGTAATGCTGTTCTAATACCTGTGAATAATAAGACGTATATGGTTAATGGCTGAATACAGTCTTGAATTGACAGTATGATAACTGTTCAATAGTGTAAAAAATTTATAGTATGCAGCAAATAGCAGTACAGTTTTGATATTTCACTGCTGTAACAGTTGAAGATTTAGAGTAAGCTGTGTCCTGATGTTTTAATTAGTCTTTTTCCCACCATCTAGTACACTGAGAAGTTACCAACCTCAAGGCTAACGAATATAACACATCTCAAAAAAGCATTAGCAGTTTCAAGTTCTGGAGAGGTTTTAACCAACTCTCCTGTGGTGAAGAATGTGGATTAAATGCCCAAGTGTTTGCTGCAGAACACAGTAAGTCACCAGAGCTGGCTGCGTAATTTTGTGTCAGAGGAAGGGCTGTGGGCAGACTAAATGCATTCAGTATCTAACACAGTAATGACCTGCACAATTCTGTGCTCTTCTCACACCCGTCCTTCCACATGTAAAGACGGTTTAAGTAGATATGTAAAAAGGAAAACAAGCCTTCTACTTTTTTTTTTGTTTTCCTTTTTACTAGAAGAGTTCTTTCCTACTCCAGGTATCCTTAAGTATTAAATAGAACAGGTAACAAAGTGATTTCATTATCTCCTATTAATGCTTTCAGAAGATCAGATGTGATGACTTGAATTAACAAACATGAGAGTAACACTTACATTCATCACAATAACTGTTTCCACAGCAGGGAATAACAACTGCGTCAGTCACTACATCTTTACAAATGAGACATAGCAACTCAATTGGAACAAGATCGTCATCTGAGGAGGAGGAGGGTGGCTCTGCTGGTAAAAAGGGAGGCTTTTCCTTCTTTCCTCTCGCATAAGCTTCCCTGGAGGGGGAGTGGGGAAGGAAAAAGAACAAAGTTAAAGATGGTCAAAGGAAAACCTTTCCAAGCTTTGGATTTTATCAAATGAAGACAATAGATGGAATTCTGCTCGCTCCACATTACCCTTCTAAATGTAAGCATTTAGTTTAAACTACTTTCCTATAGCCACAAGTCTAGAAGAGGGATAGGGTACCTGTTTTCCTTCTGCAGAAATCTCGTTTATTGGATCAACTAAGAAATTAGCTCAGACTAGAAAAATCATTTTTTGATGGCTAGAAATCAGGTGAGATGAATCCCACCTGTCCTTTGCCAGAGGGTAACTGTAAATTGCAGGCTCAGGATTGCATGAGTCTCCAAGCAATTACATTTCATAAATTAAAGAAGTCTCTGTTACAGCTTCTACAAAAGGAGATCCATGACAGAAAAAACAGAAGTGCTGCCAAGTGCATTTTAAAACAGCCACTCTTGTCAGCACATAGTAGTATTTTCCTAGATTATAGCAACAGGACAACGTGTCTGTTTCACACGTGAGATTGGACACCAATGAGAGGGGGAGGAAACCTCAGCCCAACAGCTCTCTGTTAAATTTCTTGAGAAGTCTTCGTGATATAAACCAGAAGCAAAACAAGCTTTCAAAGAGAACAACTCCAATTGTAAACACTCCTGAAATATTTTGCAGAAATACAGGTTCTTAGCATACCACAAGTTTAACCATCTTCCAGGGGCATGAACTGAAGGACCACCTTATTTTAATATTAGAAAATATCACAGATTTTAAAGTTAAGATAGAAAGATAATGCTTCCTCCCCCATAACTGCAGGTGCTGGCCAACTTGCTTGGGTTAGCACCCAGGCATGATTTCTCTTGTTGTCTTTTGGGTCAGTCTGATTAATTCCATACTTACGCATTAATAGTTGGTATTGCGTATCTTCCAGTGTTTGTCAGCATAGCACCCTTGGTATTGGGATCTTTCACTTCCATCAGGAAACTCTTTGGAATTCCTGTGCTCTTTTTAATTCTGGGAACAGACTCGAAATTTTTGTCCTGTTAAGAAAAGAAATGCAGCCATATCTTGTCTGAAGTCCCACACTCAAAATGACATTTCAGTGATTATTTAAAGCAGCAAAAATCCTTAATCCTCTCCTATTATCAAGAATAAGGGTTGACTAAACCACTTATTTTCCTAAATGTAAACAGGCAGGATGTTCCAAAGGCTTGAGCCGTGTTTTGAATTCAGTCGACATTCTTTGGCTTAACTTCGGGTTCTTTAAGGGTGAAATATCCCTTAAGCTCACCATCCACTCCGAAAAGAGACACAAACCTGCATCTCCACCAAAGCACAATTCAGAGCGAGAGCTTAATTCAGTGCTCTGAACCAGTCACTGGAGAAACTCATATTCACCGTCTGTATATGAAGGCTGAATTGGTACCTCATGCATATACACTCAGTGGCTAACATTAAATGACATGAATATTCAACCAGAGACCTATGTAATTAAAACATGCCGATATTGAACAGAGAGGTTCAACAGAAACAACTTGTTTTTACATTACATACTAAAAACTGTGAACTGCCATCAGGAAGACTTAAAACCACAAAAATTTCCAATAATATTGAAATGTATAAAAATTAGCATAAATGTTCACAGAGAAAGATCTATGGACACATTTAATGTCCATGACCTAGAAAAAAAAAAATTTACATTTATAATTCCAGGTTTCCCTTGAATTTCAAAGGGCTTTGCAACAATGTCATATAACTTCTGTATTTTACCCCAAGAGAAACATTTTTTAATATGAGTATTCATGCATTTGTTACCTACCTGCCAAGGTAAAAAAATTACAAACTAAGTAACACAAGTCCCACACAATCTTACCCTATTAGTTGGGCAGTTCTTTATATAGTGGCCGGGTTTTCCACAACGAAAGCAAGTATATGATGGAAGCGGGCCCGAGTTTTTCTTCACGAAACTAAAAGGTTTTGGGGAAAAAAAGAAAAAAGGATGGATGCATCTCTCATGTTAAAACAACCATGTCTACAATTTTTTCCATAATAGTCAAAGAACAGATTACCAACACTTACTTGACTGGATCGTATTCCTGGCAGGACTGTGTCATTATAGCTTTTATTTTCTCTTCTTCGGAAGCATTGGTTTCAGCCACATTGGCACCCTGTTAAACAAGTCCTTATTTGACACACACATCAGAAACATGTTTAAGCCCACACAGCCAGACACCAACGATCAGCCCATCCTGTAAAGCGCAGCACAACTATCAGAGAACCATAGAATACCAGGTTTGAAGGGACCACGAGCACCATCTGGTCCAACCTTCCTTGGCAAAAGCTCAGCCTGGATAGGATGGCCCAGCACCCTGTCCAACCTCGAAATAAGACACACCATACCTTTCTGAAGGTAAAACAAATACTTTAAATTATTAAAAATTAAAGTTTTGTTCAAATTACAACAGTTATCCAGCTATAGATCACTGTATAAGATATGAAAATACTAAGCGAATACCTTCTTTTTAAAAAACATTTGATGAGAATATATATATATATGTTTACCTTATTAAGCTGAGCTGGAGAAATAGGTGCAGAAGAGTCATCAACCTGTTCACAAAAAATTAAACGCATATTTTTTTTACAATCAAAACACAGCAATAGTTTACTGTAGTCTGAAAGTCTGCACTGTATCCCTTGAGTGTCACTGAGGCATTTCCAATCCAGCGAAATTTGTATTTGCTCAAAACAAAGTCCAAACCCCTGACAGCTTGAGTGTCCATTTGGATATAGAGAAGAAATGACAATAAGCAAACTCACTTCAGATGAACTTAGGATCAACTCTAGGATGTCAGAGAGTGACCCTTGTCAAATGCTCACAACTGCTTAAAAGTCAAGGGGGTAAGGAAGCTGTTGATTTTCAGCTAAAAAGGATTAAAATTTTAAAAAAGCTTATTTGAGAAGGAAGCATCACTGCAGGAAACTTATTTTCAGTGTAGCTTGTAAATTAATCAATTAGTGTCTCTTATAAACGCACATGTATACGCATTTCTGAACACAGTAGTTGCTTGTTGAAATAAAGCAAAGGCGTATCAGCCCTGGAACTCTGCACCTCCTGTTCGTAATTTTATAAATGCCAAACTCACCATAGTCCACAAAACCCAAATAAAAACACCAGTGCAAAACATCAGCCACCAAAGTATCCCACCACTGGGCCTAGAAAAAAATAAACTACTCGAATTCTTGAAGTAAAGGCATTTACCATGACAGAGTAGCCTGTACAAACTGAGGAAACTGCTTTCTTCTAAGGCCTCACTCTCCAAATTGGTTTGGGAAGGGTGAGAATATAATATTATTCTCCTTGCTGTCAGACCAAGAGCCATTTTCAATGAAAATATATATTTTTTTTCATCAGAAAACATGGATTCAGAGCAAATCCTGTAATTTTCTTCTCCTTTGTGACCACACTCCTCCCTCCCAGCTACCCACAGCTTGCAGGAACTAAGTCCTCAGGCCCCTGGTTAGTAACGGGCTGCAGTGTCTATTGAGAACTAATACTGAAGTGCAGCTTTTCCACAAGTAAAAGTGGTAGCTCTTACCTTGTTCCTTTTCCAGTATATTGAATTCTATTATGCCACAAGTGACAGCTAAGCTGACACTAGTAAAACATTATCAGAAATATATTCAAATCACTGCTTAATATGTCTTAAGTTGTGCAAAAATATGAAATAAAAGTTCACAATGTAAAATGTTCAAAACTGTGGGTTTACATACTGCTTTTGATGTTCCACTCGCTGGCTCAGATCGACTTCTGGAAGAAGAAATAAAGGAGATCAGAACTTAAAATAAAGCTCTTGTACCCAACATGAGGCAGTGAAAACAAGTTATAAAACCTCAACATCAGAACATTAGGTTCTGATAGTCTAGGGAATGTAGAAATTTATTCACACACATAAACTGTTCTCCCTGTGGTACATGCAGTACCACTAAAAAAACCCAAACAAAACCAAAATCCCATATCTGCTTTGTCACAAATTACTCTAAGACTTACAGATACAGCACACAACAGTGCAAGAGGAAGTCCTCAGATATTTTGTCTCTGCTACATAAGTATCAGAAATATGAAGTCTGTACTACAGTGTTATATTTTTAAATAATCAACCATCAAAATACAAAAGGAACTTTTGCCGATCTGTATATCCCGAGTATTACAAATAGGTACCAGATATAGTACAGTTTCTAAGAAAGAGCAGTGATAGAAACTTCATAGTGCAAGTTTACTTCAGTGAAAAAAATCAGTCGTATCACAAAGAAATAACAAAAATATCAGCAGCATAGTCTTCATAACAGTGTTTCTTTGTGGAATTTTCTTTAAGATCACATTACAATTACTACAATCTTTTAGGAAATATTTATTACATTGGAAAACCTGCTCAGATTCCATATACTCATTGAGCTGTATCTGCATGCTACTCATAATGAATCAGACACACAACCATTGATAGAGTTAACAAATAATTCATCCAAGCATCCCATGAGCAGAGGCAATTCAAAGGCTGCTGGGGAATTTATGTACGAACAGAAAGGCTTAGTCTTCCTGCCACTGATAGAACACCCCCAGGCTCACAATTACAGCCACAGACCTCCTGAGGATGACGAAGTACAAAAAAATACTTCAGATTATCACCCAAGCAGAAATGGAGGATGCATGACAAGACAGCACTAAGCATACATATTTCAGTTAACCCCCCAAACGAGGCCATGTTTATAAGCACAGCGCTATGGCGTCCGGAAATACTAGGTATTGCCCACAAACACTGCAACTCATATGCCCAAAGTTTACGTGCACAGCAAATGTTTCATGGGTACCAGGTGCTGCTGTACTGTTTGTTCGAGGCACCCTATAACTCATCAGTCTACTTTATTTATTGAGAACCAACATAAGAAAGACATGGTAAAACCACAAGCTACTGATATCTACTAATTGCGGTGGAGAAGGCATATCTTTAAGAGGCCGGAAAACATGACTATTCAAACAATGCTAGTGTAGCTGATATAGAACTGGTATGAATACAGAAATGGCAGCAATAACCCTGTAGTCAGGATTGCATTTGAATAGCTCTAATTTTGATTAATATACCTGATTCTCTGTCATACAGAACGAAAACCTGGAGCACAGATGCCAGCTCAAGGTAAGAATAGACTTGGAAAGACAACTAGTAACATTTGGCAACATGCTAAAATGCCAACTGGCAACCTTTGGTGTTCCCTTTATTGCTAGTGTGCAAACAAACCAGATTTGGGGCATAAGAATACCTGCTACGTCCCTCCCAACTCAGTTGCAAGAAATAGTCGAACACTGAGAATCAGACTTTTCCAAGACAGGAACAAATTAGAAGTTTACATTACAATGCATATCTGAAATTACTAGAAAAGCAATAAAAGCAAATACATATAATAAGGAATCTCTCCCTGTAGAGGAATCAGGATATACAACTTGGGTCTCAGAAAAATCAACCCAAGGAAAAAATCCATTAGAAAAATTTTAAAAGTTACCATTACTGGAGTTGGAACCCCCTGTCCCAGCAGGCCTAAACCTGTAAGTCTGCTTCGGGACAGATACATTAAAATCTATCCCATTACAACAAAAATTAACAGCAGTTTTAGCAAGCAAGATACAACCTGAATGCCTCTGTAAACTGCTATCAACACAAAAAGTTAATACAGTGAAACCCCTAACAAGGAATCAATGCTTTATGGATACTCACGGAACATATGTTTTGCTGGTACCTCTAGCTCTTTCAGCAGGCAGTCTTCTAACAATTACTGATGAGTTCTTTGGAATCAGGTCATTATTATCTGTGTATTCTGAAAATAACATGAATATAGAAAAAAACATCAGGCAGCTAGTAAGAATATATATAAATATGTTATAGTATATATTAAATAGAACTATTACATAGCACTTCAAAGAATCCCTTTACAGATACAAAAGCAAAATTTTATACGTAACATCACACTTTTATCATCTCAACACACTAACAGTACATTTCAAGTAGTCTTCAGGTTTGATAATGAAACACAAGCAGCAAAACCTTTTTCATTTTTTTAAGTTGTTCGAATATCAACAGCAAGTTATATTAACAAGAAATTCCGAAGCATAATTTAGATACAGAGAACACTCATGTGCAAGATGGCTTTAAAGGCCCTGCATAGATTAAATTCACAGATAAATTCTTGATCCAGAATGTTGCTGGTGAGTGATTTCAGCAACAGCCAGAAAAACAGTTTTCCAATGTGGTAGATTAAAACAAGTCGAAGGCAAAATTAAGTCACCAAACCCAAGCCATTTGTTCTATTTACATCACTTCCAGCTTTCTCCACCAGATTTCGAAGAAATCTGGCAAGCTTGTTATTATAGGATCTCCTCTCACATTTCATTATCATTTTACCTAGAAGAACCCCTGGAAACCAAAACTTTTGTAAGCACCACGCATCGCACAACAACCACGCGTTCTTCTATGCCAAGTTCTGTATCTAAAACACAGGTCTGAAGGCAGTTGTCGGAAGAGCAACTACAAGAACAGCTCTGCAAGGCCCCAGCACGAGTCACAGCTACCAGCCGTGGCCAAATCACATTATCGCTTCCCACCCCGTGCCCACCGCCCCCAAGCACCTTCTTTGGTCTGTGCGTTGGTGACCTGCAGGTTACAGTTGGTCGCCTTCAACTTCTTGCGGCTCATGATCTGGCGCTTGAGCTCGCCCAGGGAGATATGGAGGCCGTTGAAGGTGGCCACATCGTAGTCCAGGTTGGCGAAGAACTTGTAGAAGACGTGTGACTTGGCCATGGCCAGGCGCTGCTGCTCCGTGACAGCGTCTGCTGCGGCAAATGGCGTCGTGGCCTTCACGCTGGGTTTGTCCGCGCGGCGACCGGGGAAGGGTCCACCGAGGGCGCTGAGCTGGAGCTCACCGCCCAGGCTGGCGCGCAGGAGGGAAAGGCTCCTGCGGCCTCGGCTCGGTCTCCGCTCCCTCTCCGGCTGCAGTGCTCCTAGGCCCAGCCGCTGGCTCAGGCGCCCCTGCCTCAATGTTTCACCGGGGTTGCCCCGGACACCAACTGCCTCACAATGGAAGCGCAGCCCCCACGCCTTCCACAGCCCCGTGTGCAGCGAGGAAAGGCCCATGTCCTGTCACCCCCCAGGCCTGTCACCACCCGGTCTCCCCTCCTGTCAGCACCAGCCAGGGCAAGACAGCCTGGGGGAGATGCAGCAGGCTTTGCCGTGTGGGGCTCTGCTGCCCGTGCCACTGGGCCACCAATGGAGGGGACGTCTCAGGGTGTCTGAGTGCATCTGGTTGCATGTATAGAAAGTTCAGTCCAAGAAGCCAATGACCATTTACGTTTATTGCCATAAACCTATGTACTGCCCAACTGTAGCACATTCACAGTTGCTTGAACTCTGGAGAGGAGGACTAAAAACTAAGGAATGAACCACTGGCGTTAGGGGGTGCCCAGGACAATATTTCTTGCTTTCTCAATCATCACAGTTGCTGCTGCTAGTGCATGAAATCAGGCCTTGAATTATGAGGTCTAGTGCTGCTGAGGAATATGCCATGGCTTGCAGACATTTCTGGCCTAACTGGCTATTTCTTCCTGTTCATGTAAATACAATATAAAGGGTTTGTTACAGTCTGTTCCTTCCTGTTCATATAAATATAATATAAAGCGTTTGTTACAGTCTATCAGGGCTAACAAGGGAGCTTCCACAACTTTTTGGTTTAGATCTTCAACTGCCTTTTGGGTTTTCGGTTCTCTGTATCCAGGGGATAGTTATTTTTGCTATTTGTGTCAGTTTGTTTCTCCTGTTAATAGTGATTTGGAAGCACAGATTTTATCTTGTAGCCTTGCTTATAAGCCTGTGGTGGAATATGGATTGTACATATTAATTCCATAACTCAACCACAGCCACAGGCCAAACTACAGTAGAGGAGGCAAATAAGCCTGACTTTCGGATATGCACTAAAAGCCCATTCATTTCCAGAAATCAGCTCCCCTGGATGTCTGTCCCATTGAATTCTCAGTGGTACAAGGACATGCATCTACATTATGAATTTTCGCTGAAGAAACAAAGCAAACCGCCCTTCCACTGAGAAGGGTTTGTCACTAGTCTGTAAGGAGACGTCTGGGTTTGCTTGGAGAGCAGACGTATGGGCAAGCTATCTCACTGTGTAAGGGCTGGGAGCTGGAAATGCCAACAGAGTTCTAAAATAATTAGAATGAATGGAAATCAACAACTCAAATCTTAGGATCATGCAGATTAAAAGGGAAGTCTTATGCCTAGAATTTTCCACAGATCTGTTCCTGTCTAAAGGCAGCCAGTATTCCTCCACATATTTTCCCAAAACCTTACTACGTACCACATCCCCTGAGTGTGAGAGAGGTTCTCCAGAAGCCCTTCCTTAAAACAAGGCAGATTCGCAGATTCCTAGTTGGGAGGGGACAACTTCTTCACGTAAGAGCCAGGTCAACCAACAAGTGTGATGCTCACCTGACTGGTCCTTGCAAGAGAAGGAGTGGAGATCAGGGATGTAAAACCATTACATACACAAACCACCTGTGACACAGGGGTGGTAGGGAAGTGAGAACATGGCAGGGAAAACTGCTTTTAGACTGTGGCACAAATATTGATGCATACATACAGTACAGAAACATCACAAAATGAAGGAATTACATAACTGTACAAGAGAAAAGGATGTTCAAAAGAATTCTGAGAGTTCACAATGTGAAGCTGGTTTCTGTTTCTGCTACAATGGCAGTTCCAGGGACTGATGGGTTTTCAGATCTAATATGGCTGAACTCTCTCACTCATTGGATCAACTAAGAAATCAGCTCAGACTAGAAAAATCATTTTTGATAGCTAGAAATCAGGTGAAATGAATCCCACCTACATTTCATAAAAGAAACAAGTCTCACATTGGTCCTGTGTGATAGATGCCAATCACAGGCCAGCACTTTAGATACACTGGGGCCCCTAAAAGTGGCACTGGGTTTTTATCATCATCAAGCAACAGACGCACCTTTTTTTTTTTTTAACATATATATATATATATATATATATATAAAAGTTAATTACCGAGAAGTGTACTAAGGGCAAGAGAAGAAATATTGATCTTTCCCTGTACTTCTATTACCAATATTTCATCTCCCTCGTCATTCAAAAGTTTCTGCCTATCACGTATCCTGATGAAATGGCCATGTCTAAGGACGTCTTTTTGGCAGACTGTCTGGACATAAGCCCTCCTGATGTTCTCTGGATGGCTGGGCAGTGAAAGGAAGGGGAGGGGAAGAGGGTAAAGGAGAACTGAGATGAGGTGAGGGGAAAAGAGGTAAGTGGAGTGAGGAGAGGGGAGAAGAGGGGAGGGAGGGGGAGAGGAAGGGTGGGACATAGAATAAAGGAGATGGAAATGGATTTTCAAAATGTGGAGGGGAGGGAAGGTGAGTTGAGATGAAAGTAGCAGAGGTAAGTGGAGGGGAGAAGACCACATAGAATGAAGGGGCGAGAAGAGGGAAGATGCAAATGATGGAGCAGAATAAAGGAGAAGGAAAAGGGATTTTTGATTTGGGGAGAGGAGGAGGGTGGAGTGAAGGTGAAGGAGGTGCTACAGTACCTTCTGGGTGAAGAACCTTGTCCTCATGTCCAACCAACCCTCCCTGCACATCTTCTGCCATTCCCTGGGTTCTGTCCCTGTCACAGAGAGAAGAGCTCAGCCCTGCCCCTCCTGCTCCCCTGTGAGGAACCTGCAGCCCCATGAGCTCTGCCCTCAGTCTCCTCTGCTCCAGCTGAACAAACCCAGGCACTTCAGCCGCTCCTCATGCGGCTTCCCCTCCAAACCCTTCACCAACTTCGTAGCCTCNGGACACTGGTGGCTCCTGTTCAACTGGCCATGGACCAGAACCCCAGGTCCCTCTCCATGGAGCTGCTCCCCAGCATCTCGTCCCCCAGTCTGTCTGTACAGCCAGGGTTGCCGTGTCCCAGGTGCAAAATCCAGCACTCGCCCTTGTTGAACCTCATGCGGTTGGTGGTTGCCCAGTTCTGCAGTTTGTCCAGATCCCTCTGCAGGGCCTCTCTGCCCTCCAGAGTGTCAACAGCTCCCCCCAATTTTGTGTGACCAACAAACCTACTTAGTTTTACTTTACTTACTCAAGTTCTGAGTCTAAGTAGTTTATAAAGACACTGAAGAGCGCTGGCCCTGAGATGGATCCCTGCAGAACCCGCTAGTGACTGATCGCCAGCCTGACATGGCCCCATTTACTGGAAGCCTTTGAGCCTGGCCCATCAGCCGATTGCTCAGTGGTATGCACGGCTGCTGCAACAGCCCCTCCCTTGGGGTTTGGCCCACCTGTGGGTGACAGGTGCATCCAGCTCGCCTGCTTGGGTTTGGCAGACCCTGGTGTGCCCTTGCTGCTAGATGCTTCTGCAGGTGCCATCTCCTTCTTGCCAGGGGCTTGGAGGCAGCTGGCCTTGTGCTGGATCTCAGAGCCGCTGGCAGAGGATAGGGGATCCTGGGGGGCAGTTGGGGTCAGCTTGGGGCTCCGAGTCAGGCAGTCAGCTCAATGGCCCCAGCACCTTCACTCTCTGCTCTGGCAGGTGGGAACTCTGGTTGAATTCAGTAAGTGCATCCCCAGGTGGGTGTGGGTGTCCTCAGGCCCAGGTGGGGATGTTGTTCCAGGATGCCAGCACCGGGCCCTTGTGGCCAGGGAGGCCAATGGGACCTGGGCTGGATGAGAAGGGGGTGGTCAGTAGGTCAGAGAGGTTCTCCTGCCCCTCTGCTCTGCCCTGCTGAGACCACATCTGGAATATTGTGTCCAGTTGTGGGCCCCTCAGTTCCAGAAGGACAGGGAACTGCTGCAGAGAGCCCAGCGCAGCCACCAAGATGCTGAAGGGAGTGGAGCATCTGCCGTGTGAGGAAAGGCTGAGGGAGCTGGGGCTCTGGAGCTTGGAGAAGAGGAGACTGAGGGGTGACCTCATTCATGGGGATCAATATGGAAAGGGGCAGTGTCAGGAGGATGGAGCCAGGCTCTTCTCGGTGACAACCAGTGACAGGACAAGGGGCAATGGGTGCAAACTGGAACACAGGAGGTTCCACTTAAAGATGAGAAGAAACTTCTTCCTGGTGAGGGTGGCAGAGCCTGGCCCAGGCTGCCCAGGGAGGTTGTGGAGTCTCCTTCTGTGCAGCCATTCAAACCCGCCTGGACACCTTCTGTGTAACCTCAGCTGGGTGTTCCTGCTCCAGGGGGATTGCACTGGATGGGCTTTTGAGGTCCCTTCCAATCCCTGACACTCTGGGATTCTGTGAAACTTTGGGACATGTTGTCCAGGCACTTCATGTTCCTGCTCATCTTGATGTCTCTGGTTTCCCTGGGTTTGGTGTTTGCTCTGGCCATGGAGCAGACATGGAGGGAACCAGTGGTCTTGATTGGTACTGGTTGGCTCAGGAAGGCGTTTTTCCTCCATTTTATCAGGAACTGGAAAAGTCTCCTTCTGGTATGGAACCTTTGAGCAGAAAGGAGTTAAGTTCTGTGAGTGTACTACCAAGTGCAGTGGTAAAACAAACATAAAAATCACATGGATAAAAGGATGTTTATTACTAATATTCCAGAGCAGAGGCAGCTTCACCGTGTCCTCCACCCCCATTAAATTAATTTCATAGTAAGGTAACTACAGCGGCTTCAGTGGAGCTATTTCTGACTAAGGCAGGTCCAAGGACAAAACTGGATCTTTCACTCTGTATTATCCCCATTCACGCCTACATTTTAAGAAAGAACTGGAAGCTCCAATCCCTGACACTGATTCTGCGGCGCCGGTTCCGATGGGTGGCAGGGGTGCCGGCGGTGGGGCTGTCAGCAGCAGGACGGGGCAGGGATGACGCTCCCAGGGGTGCTGGTACCAGCTCGGGAGATGCTGGTTGCGGGGCGGTGGTTCCTGTAGGTAACCGCGAGGTGGCGCTGCGGCCCCGGTCTCCTCCGCTCTCCGGTCTCCGCTCTCCGGACTTGCCCCGCGCCGCCACGGCGGGCAGGGGGCTCCGCAAACCGCAGCGCTCAGTGCGCCTGCCCCGCCTTGCCCCAGCCCCCGGGCCTGGGGCTTCCTCCCGGCCAAGGGCCTCCCTGGGGGCTGCACCACCTTTTCCTGGGTGGGATGTGGTCTCTGGCAGGCTGGGGTGCTGGCTGGCGCGGGGCACTCAGCCTTCCCACCGCCTGCCTCTCCTGGTGTGGGCACCACCCGGAGGACACGATGCCCGGCAGCAGCGGCAAGCAAGGCAAAACCACCCTGGGCTACCTCTGCAGCACCTTCTCCACCAGCTGGGCCGTGCGGGGTGGATGGTGCTGGGAGGCAGCTGCGGGGCTGGCCAGGGGACCCAGCAACAGCGTCTGCAGGGAGCTCAGATGGGGGCTCTGCAGAGGACCCGTCAGGGGAGCCTTCTGGGATTTACCGCAGGGCTGTCCTGTGAGGTCTCCTCTGAACTCTCTGGAGAGGTCCCCAGAGAGCTCTTCTAAGAAGTCTCCAAGGCACAGTGGCAGCCAGGTCAGGACAACCGCCACCATGCCCTGCTTCCCCTTGGGGTCCTGTGAGGGGGAGGCTGCCAGCCCCGCAAAGGGGTTGGAGTCCCCCAGTGTCACTGCTGCCAGGTAGTCCTTAGGGCACTCACCCTCGGCCCATTCTCCAAAAGCTGGGGATTTCACTGAAGGACAGCTGGCAAGGCTGTCAGGGACATCGGGGAAGGGGTTTTCACCATTACCGACATCACTGCCAATTGCTCCTTGTTGCAGCCACCCTCTGCCCTGTGCTCCAAGGCATGGGGGAGCTTGTTCAGGTAGGTGGTCAAGTTGGGGATGTCGGGGACATTGGGAACAGTGTCCTCACCATCCTCCAGCCCCACTGCCACTGCTCGCTCCTTGGGGCAGCAGTCATCTGCCACTTACTTGGAGAGGTCGGGGGGCTCATCGATGAGCTCAGCGGTCAAGTTCGGGACATTGCCAGCCAGGACTAGTGTCCCCCCTGTCCCCTAGCAGTGCTGCCACTGCTTGGTTCTGGGGGCAGTGGTCATCTGCCATGTACTCTGAGAAGTCATGGAGCTCATTGAGGAAAGCAGTGCTGGTGAGGCTGTTGGGGAAACCAAGGACATCAGGGACAGTGTCCTTGCTGTCCCCCAGCCCTGCTGCCACAGTCACTCCTTAGGGCAGCCATCCTCCTCCACGTTCTCGGAGAGGCCACGGAGCTGCTTGAGGAAGCTGGTATAGCTGAGGACATCATGGACGGTGACCTTGCTGTCCCTCAGCCCTGCCACCACTGCTCACTCTTTGGGGCTGCTGCCCTCTGCCCTGTACATGGGCAAGTCAGGAAGCTTGTTGAGGCAGGTGCTCGTGTCAGGAGTGTCACCTTGGGGCAGCCGCCCTCCGCCACGTACTCAGAGAGCTTTGTGGAGCTCATTGAGGAAGGCAGCCAAGTCAGGGACGTTGGGCACGATGTCAGATGAAAATTGCAAATACCAAAGGAAGCATCCCTGAAAGGAAGATACGAAATGCTTCCAACCAATATAAACCTATACATATCTTCTGGCGATTGTCTCAGGTATATTATTGCATAGGAGCCTACGAAGAATTCAGCATTTGTTGTTTTTTCTGATCAAAGCCAGTATAATAAATTATTTTCTTCCTTATCAATGCAAATGACTTGTCCTTAGAAGAGGCTGTCCTGAATGGCCTATCAGATTTCCTCCACCCCTCAGAGCTGCTTCCCATGGCACCACTTGTATCAGTCCCCCAATTACACGAAAGTCGTCTCCTCTGGACTCCCAGGTCCGTGCTCTGCTGCTGGCCTCGCTCACTGCCTTTCGGCATCCAGGATCCCATCCTGTCCTGGTCACAACAACCAAGGCTGACACTGATTATCACATCCCTGACCAGCTCTTTGTTGCTGTCAGGAAAGGCCTCAGCAAAGGCAGCCCTTGCTGGCTTCCTGTTGGCCACCAGGGTGGTCACTGCTGCTGATAAAGCAAAGAAAGTCAACCCGCCCCAAGGCAATACAAGCTTTCCTCAGCTGGCCACCCACCTGTGCTCTGCCAACCCCCACAGCTCACCTGTAGGCTTCATGGTGTTTCTGCCAGTCGGCAGAGCCGGAGTGGGCTGATGGGAGCTGGTGGCAGGGATGCTGTCTCCATGGCCACCCTGTCCTTGTTGGAGGCCTCCGGTGGCTCCTGGGCACTGCTGGGCAGGGTGTGGAGCCCTGCACCTGCTGAGCCCGAGGCCACGGGGTGGCAGGGCCTGGAGTGGGCAGGGACAGGCCTTGGGCAGGAGCCCATGGAGTACAGGGGATGGTGGGGCACCAGCATCCCCATCACCACCTGCTGTCCCAGGCATAGGCAGGGGGACAGGGAGCAGGCACATGGGGGAGCTGAGCTGTTTCCCAGTGACAGGAGCCACACAGGCTTTGCAAGGGGCTGGGCAGTGACACAACGAACTATTGTAAAGTCAATTTGAGTGGTCGGTTCTTTATTTGGGTGTATTTTCATATTTTCGCTATCGTCTTCTTTAAGCACTATTACTGTTCAACAACAGCAAATTCATCTCACATTGCAGGCAGACTGCAAGGGCATAGTGCCCAGATAACCGGCATGCAGGGAGCACAAGGAAGCCGTGTGAGCAGGTTAGATGTGTTTGTGCAGGTTTGCACTCAAACAGTAACGTGAGCGAGGCAGAAAATGTCCCTCTGCTGCTCCCAGCACTGCCCCGTTACAGCCCTGCCGCATCCGCTGTCTGTGTCACCACCTCTCCAGGGTTAACATCACCATAGCTCAGCATCGCACTACAGCAAGACCGGACACCAGGATGCTCTTGATGTGTTTCAGGCTAGAGAGGGGGGAGCAGACCTGTCAGCCCCGGCTACAGAAGGACCAGGAGTGCTTCTAGGGGCAAACAAATATCACAGCACATTGTGCCACAGTTCTCAGCCCTGCTAGACACAGGCTTCACCCAAATCAGACGCTGTATGTCTGCAGCGTGCTCCCTGGGCAGATCCTTTCCTCGCCACCTTCCCGAGGCATTGTCAGGCTGCAGACACTCCTGAGCAAAGCTGTACCAAAAGCAGGCAGGATTTCAGTGTGCGGGGAGAAATCTGTCCCCTTCTCTCCCAGCCAAGGCGAGGGAGCACCTTGGTGCCAGGGCGAGCTGAAGGGAGCAGGGAGGGGAAGGTCCACACACCCTTTCCTAGGCCAGAGCCAGCTTTACCTGGCTGTGCTGCAGTCTCGGGGCTTGAGGTATTCAACACATCGTGACTGTGTATTCCCCAGGATCTGGCAGTTTAATTACACTCCTGAAGACACACATCGTCCCCGCTGCCACCGAGTCCACGGTGCCCCATGGCGGCACCTGCTTCCTTCTGTGCAACACTCCAGCCTGTGTCCTTGCCCTGCACTTGCAGCAGCTCCTTGCTGCAGACGTCACAGCAAAACCGCTCTTATCGCTTAAAGTTTGCCAGCTTCTTTTGTTCTTTAAATAGCCCTTCCCCTCTCCGGAGCCAGCCCTCTGAAGCGCACACGGTCAGCCCTCGGCCTGCTGCCATGCAGGAGCCCTTTCCCCAGACCCTTTGGCAGCCAAGCCCCGAGGTCAGGGCTGGCAAGACCGGAGCATTTATAACCTTCCACATGGCCGTGCGTCTCTCTGATCAAGCATGAGAGCACAGGCTCTGTGCAAGACTGTGGGGATTAACAGGTACCTACTTGCTTACAATAAAGCCAGCAGCAACTCTCAGTGCAGATGCAAAATTCCTGCTAGCCGAAGCTGTAGAAACATTACGCAGCAGTGTTAAAGCATGGCTGGCTTCACCTGAGCTCTCACCGAGACTGAGGCAAGAAGCAGTCTCTAGCCCTTATCAAAAAAGCTCAGTATGAAATGTTGCAGAGCAAGGAGAATAGAAGAAGGATATCAGTTTTAAATGAAGATAAGCAAACTTACACATACTGACCCTAACAGTCTTTCAAAATGGTGAACAGCTGATGTTGCACCAAAACTTTCATGTGGGGCCCCAGCAACCACCTGGTGCAGTGCTGGGTGCTCAGCCCAGAGCAAATCCCCAGAGCAATTCCCCACTATCAAGGGGAAAGCCACCACTATTCACAAAGGCTTTGTGAGCTTTGCTCCCTGGTACTAACCTGTCAGATCACATCAGCAGGAAACGGACTTGCAGAAAGAGGAGCAGGTTCAGAGAGAGGCAGCAGACGGGTGCCCTGCACCTCTAAGGAGACCAACAGCAAGGCAAGCCTAAACGACTCAAACGCAGCTCCTGTAACAACAGCAGGGAGCAGGCAGGGAAGTACTAAGAGCACATGCATGGATGTGCTTTTTCTCCCCTTCTCCAAGTACTGACAAAATCAAGCCATCTTCTCCCCACATAAACAGCTTCTTTCCTTGCAGCATTTGCTGCATCTTTTGGGTTCAGAAATAGAGCACAAGCAGTGGCAGGGCACAGCGAGGGCCAGCTGTACCCTCAGGACCAGGCACGATGGGAGCCGGCAGGGCAGGGTGACCACCCCGCAGCACCTGAGCATGGTCAGCAGGGCAGGCCCAGAGACCATGGCCAGGTTCCAGCAAGAGTTTGGATCCCCAGGCAAGTCCACAACCATGAAGCAGCTCCCTAGCCAGCCATGGCGTGGCTGAGCTGGTGACCACTACCCTCACAACACAGCTCAGGAAGAAGATAAACCTCCTGAGCTGAGCCTAAATACAGATCCCAGCCCAGATCTGCAGGAAGGGAAGGCCCCAGGCTAGGCTGGTCAGGGCCAATTAGGACCTATTAGTATGCTCAGGCCCTGGTAAGTAGCTGGCAGGAGAGGAAACCTTCCCCCAGGCTGCAGGTGGTACGTGACCTTTATTGTGCCCCAGCAGAGCTAGAGAAATGTCTCCTGGGGAAGGTCCACGCAACAGGACCTTGCCACCCCTCCAGTATGAGTAGAGCAGTAGAAAATCTAAAGGTGTCAGGAAACAAACACTAAAATACAAGAAACATTTGCTCCACGAGCCAAACCATCCAGGCAAGGATGGCTCCCTTCCGAAATAACTGTTTATCACAGCTTGACATGAAGACCCCACTGCTGCTCGCCGTAAAACCCATGAGTCTTCAAAGCCCTGGGACATCAAAGGCCCTGCCACTATCTCAAGAAAGGAGAGACTCAACAACATAAATAACATTTAGGCAGGAGGAGGGGTGGCCATGCCAAAACAGAGAGCCATGCAGTGGGAAGGGGCTGGCTGAAGCCCCCGTGCTGATGGCGTGTGGCATAGCTGCTGCCACATCACCGGGTGCAGACTGCAGCGGTGATCTCCACAGCAAGTTCACCGTAAGGCTGTGGTGGGTCACAGCTCCCCTACGAAAGCAGAGGGATCAAACGGAGCGACCAGAAAGCTGGAAGATCTGCAGGCTGGTTCTTGCTAGGCTGAGTCCCGGCAGGCTGTTAGGGATCAACACTGAAGCCGAGGAAGGTCTCTGCTGATTGTTGTGAGGAAAACAAAAACTCCTGCAGTTCAACTGGGAAACTGTGGGAGAAAGCACGGGGAGTAGGGAACATTCCCTAGAACCTTTCGTCCATGCACGCATTTAGCTTTTGGAGGCATTGCAGCACAATCTGTTGGAAACGCATTAAAATTGGCCATCCTGCACGTCATGTTCTCAGCTGATGCTGAGACAGACAGACAGGCCATGTCATGCTTACATGCACAAGCAGGCAGTTTGGGAATAGAAGCCCCAGTGCCCCAGTTCATCCCAGTGGTTACCAGCAGCTGGTAAATGTGATTACCCCAGGGAAGGCAACCTCCTGAAGCCCCACCAAATCTGACATCCACCCCACACCTGGGTGCTCCTTTCTGCTGCTGAACCTGGTGACTGCATCAATATGAAGACATAAATATGGTCCTCAGCAGTGAACTGTGAAACTAAGGGGTCTCGTGGAGAAAAGTTGTGTCACAGAGAAGTCACTGCACCCTGAGCCCGTGCTGCAAGCTGCACAGATGGCATGGCTCGTTGGAAACTGCACAGCAGACAATGATATATTTGCTCTAGGGACAAAATATAGCCTCCTGTGAGCCTTTGGGTGGTCCCAGTGCTGGACTTTACACCTGGAAATGTTGACACAGGTTAAAACACCTGGAGGATGTATCCATTAAGGCTTTCTCATGGGAGATCTCTGATTTCTTGCCTGTGATGCAGTGGGGCAGACCAAGTGGCACAAGCTCCATCCCTTCCGCCAGCAGGCACAGTGCCATTGCACCAGCGAGGCAGTGGGGCTGCCGGAGCGAGAGCGCTGCCGATAGAGAACACGCTCCAGTGGTGAAGCCGCTTCGCATGCTGATAAGGGTATGTGTTTGGATTTGGGCTGATCACCTGCTGCCTGCCCAGACAAATCTGAACTTCATTTTCCCTGAGAAAAACCTTTCTCAATCCCATGTGCCAGCTTTGGGGATTTCAGGGCTGCGGATCCTCCCGCAGGGGCTCAGCTCCCGCAGCCAGAGCGTGTGCTTCACTGGGCACTCCTGCGTGTGTCCTCTCGGCTGTGCACACCCTGCATCGCTAAACGAGCACTGGTGCTTGTCCCACTCCTACCGCTGCATCGGCAGAACTGGCCCTGCCGTGTGTCCCACGGCTCGGTGAGGACATTTCTGTTGTAAACCTAGTGGAAGAAACAGCTTTCCGAAGATTGCGTCTAGTTAACTGGGGTGCTTCATGGCCTCGTTCTCCCATAGGGCTTGCAGAGGAGATACCGTATGGTTGCTGATAGCCATCCAACACGGGCTGCAGGCAGGGGATTACCGCTTCGCCTGCTCCAAGTCAGCAGCACCTGAGGATCACCGGATAGGCAGAACCATAATGAACCTGGTGACCCTTCTTCTGCTTCCTTCACATCACCTGTGATGACACAGGCTCTGTTGCCACAAATCGATTCCTTCTCTGCGTTCATTTGCTGCCTGCCTTTCCAGTATTATCATTTTATGTAATTGCCCATGTCAAAAGAGCCCTTATATAACCACAGCCACCCCAGGCACATGTCTTGAAACACATGCATGCCTCCACTCTCTGTCAAGTGCAATATTTTGCACATGGATGGGTTCAACCCTTCTCCAGGAAATACTAAAAATAAAGAAAACGCACTTGCAAGCATCAGGGACTCACTGAGCTTGGCATATTGGTTTTTCATGGCTCTCACAGACAGTGTCTGTGTATTACAGCTCCAAGAGACATGTAAACAACAGATGTCACTGGGAAAATAATAACTAGCTTTTCTCATAGCCACCTTCTCTGCATTCAAGCAGAGCAAGTTCTCTTAATGAAAAAGTATTTTTCTAATCTTTGCAAGCGTACAAATCTGTGCACAAGACATCCATACAGCCCAAGGACCTGTCCAGAGGCTTGAAACACTTCGGACAAAGTAATTTTAATCATCTAAGTGTTTCCATTGATTTTCCTGGGCTACTTGCGTATCTAAATGAATCTGAACATTTGCATGACTGCTGCACAAAGGTTTAGTGGCTAAAAGCATTGGCACAGTAACTTCCCGTGAGATCAGCTCTGTCACTGGCACAGGGAAGCATATTGACTTGCTCACCACTCCGCTCACACGGATCATTTGCAAGGCACAGAGTATCGCTCACGGACAGAACAAGCTGGAGCCTGTTGTGCGGTGGTGAAGTCAAGGAATACTTTGGCACTGACTTCAGGGAAAGCAAGATCAGGGTGCAGACAACTGAGGTCATGGTTTGTTTGCAAAGCAGAGTGACACTTATTCCACCTGATTAGTCGTTGCAACCTTACTTCTGACAGCAATACTTTGTTGTTTCTTTTTCTGTTCACCTCCTGACTCCGCTACCGCTCCCCACGCATCCTAGGCAGGTGGCCCTTATTGCCCCTACCGTCAGTAACTGCAAAGGTACTAACTCCAAGTACATTCTAAAAGGAGCTGGGATCTGATCATATCTGTTAAACTGATTTTGGCTATGAGCCCTCATGCATGTTCCTGAATGCTGAAGGCAATCACTTGTTTCCTCCATTTTATAGCCAGCATTTTATTTTACAAGGCTCGTTGTGACAGCTCTTCAATGCCCACGTAGGCTGCTGAAGTGTTGTCTGGCCTGAAAATCTTCCTCATTTATGAGATGATGTCAAAGTCTTGGAGCTGTGAGGCTCTGCTGACATCAGTCCCGCTAATGATGGTCTTTTTGCAAGGAAATTGTTTTACTTTTCTCTTGGGCTATGATCACAGGTTGTGTTAGGGCTATTGGTGGTGTCCATGGAGTCACCAGATACAGTGCAACAGTTTACTAGTCATTTACTTACATGAACGACCCGGTTGGCACAGAAATGGCAGTGGCTTTCTCCTGCCGCCTGTGCCAGGGGAGATACTGAGCACTTACCCCAGCAGAAATGCCAGGAGAGCAGGGAGTTTTAAGACCAGAAATGTGCTGTTCCGCGCTGAGATGCTTTGTTTTGCTATTTTTAATTTTTAAACTAAATGGATGTCATTTGAGTAGAACTAAATCAAAACATTTAATTTAGATTGTCCATACTAGAAAAGTCACCGCGTTTGGGCAAAACTGTTGTGTTCCTGGTGGAAAAAAAATCAGTCAACCATGTGTTCAACACCCTACCTCAGACACATGGATACTCAGCTTGGCACCTGTGGCTGATCCCTGGCTTCTGACCATGCTGACATGACAATAATCCACTTCTTTGGCATAATAAATGGCTGAGAGGAGGAATGCCTAACTCCAGCCGTGGCTGTGAGAGAAACCACACCAGTCAGTATTTTGACAGGAAGTTTTCAGCCAGCTCTAATGAAAAGTCAGAAATCCCCGTGAGCCGCACTTGGCTGTCATCTCCCTACCCCCTCCTGGCTTTTTGCCTTGGGATCGCTCACTGTCTTACAAGCATTAATTAGTTAAGCTTCTCACACACATCAAATGGTCGCTGTGAGGTGAGCGGGAGGTTCCCGGGTGGCTTCAGTCCTGGCTGAGGTGCAGTCAGCTGGAGGGGAGCACAGAACTGCTCCGAGCAGGGGCCAACACCAGGTACCAGCTGCTCCTGCTGCAGCAACTCGAGACGCCTCGCTGGAGCGTGGAATGATGGAGAAATGGGGGTCTGCACCCAGCTGTGCATGCCGGGGAATTTGGAGACAGCTACGAGAGTTTGGGTGGGCCTGGTACCTTCCTCCTGTGGAGAAAGTGGACAGGCTTTTTCTAAACCAGCTGAGATTCCCAGCACGTTTCATCCGGATGTGTTTGCAACACGTCAGTACTCTGAGATGAGAAATTTACCTGAAGCTTTAGTAGCTCGTTGTTCAGGCCCAGCAGTAAGTTTGTCTGACAATATAATTCTGACAAAGTTATCTTACTTTAAAAGTTAAACTCCCCGGAGTAAGAGAACCACATTCTGAATGACTGGCAGGCTGAGCACTGATCTAAGTATTTTCTCCTACTGTTCAGACTGAGAGAAGACGCATCGTATGATTTTCTTTTGTATCTTTCCAAAGATAAAATTTTCTCTCACTAGGTCTGAGTTAAGGCAAAGCGAATCTTGGGTAGGGCTTAGGAAGCACAATGCTGTGCATGCAAAGCAAAACTCAACACAAACTAAATCCTGCTTCTTTTCTAAAGCCTCCTGAATTCCCATAGGTCCTCCACATCTCTGCTCCCAAATGCGCAGGACCGTCATAGGAATGAACGCACGAAGACTGCACGTGCTGAAACGAGGTGGTGAGAAGGACTGCACAAGCCGTCGTCGTATTTGCATTTGAAAAGGATAAAATTGCTCATACGAGAGAAAGTGGGGCTTGTTTATGTTCAAATAGCGGGAAAGTGAGTTGTTCTCCCACTTCTTCCTGCGGTACAATGACTTTGCCTACCAAGCACAGGCTGTGAGCTCTGGTCTCAGAGACGGGTCCCTCTGCAGAGAGGACTTGTCTGCACGGGGGCTCCACCAGCACAGCTACATGGAGATGGTTACTCAACCCAAGTATTCTCGGGTGACGTCTGGTGACGTATTAGCACAGTAATGCACCAAAGCTCTCTTTCTACCAGACAGGACTCATTTCAGAGGGGAGGCTATTTAAGAGATTTATTCATTTCTGACCTCGCCACACAAGGAGGTTCTAACCAGCTGAATAATTTTTATAACGTATCTTGCTCATCTGAGACCTTTTCCACGGAAATTTATAAAGACCAGATTAAGGCTCAGAAGCAGCTCTGGTGGGGATCAGCATTAATCTAATTTCACGGAGGAGAGGCAAGGAGCAGAGGTGCAAATTGCCTTGTGGGGAACTCGCCAAGCAGCAAGCAAAAAGGTACTGAGCTTTTGTTTTAGGTTAAAATGCTTCATTCACATCACTCTTGTGTGTCTGTTTCAGTATGAAAAAGTCTCTTTGGGTCGAACGAAACAAATCAAAACCAACTTAACAAACAAACTAACCATCTTTTGTGGTCAGTCACCAGCTTCCCCATTTACCCCACAAACCCACCTGCTTACTCAACCCTGCTTTAAACGTTACTGTGTGATTTTCCAGTCAGAATTTGGGCAATTTATTTTAATATATTTATTTACCGTCTTCCTTTCCTTTCTCATGTCATTGATACCATTAGATCAAAGCACTGCCATGTACTTCTGTGACATCAAGAGCTGGCTGGTGTGGAAGTCTTCCTCTGTCAGCTTCCCCAGTTCCGGGAAAGCAGAGCTGGGTCAAACCAACAGCACAGCTTGTTACAGCACAGAGCATCCATCTCTGAGGATAAATCAGTTATCTGCATGCCTTTTCACCCTTACGGCATCATGCTCTCCAGCCAAATGTAACACTGTAAATATTAAAGCAAGCAACACTCCATCCTGCTGGCTAAAGACCTTTATTTTCTGAGGTTACAATGACAAGCAACAGGGAAACGAAAACACTCTCACAAACCTAAACAAAATAAGGGTTAAACGCAGATGTTGTTTTTTTCCATATGGGTATGCAAATCCACCTTCCAAATGAGAGAAGTGTAGATGTTATGTCTGCACACAGCTGCGTGCAGCATCTGGAGCTGTATTTGTAGTACAGGTCCACCCGGAGGGCTCCTGCTCCATCTCAGGAGTGGGACCCTACCAGGATGCAAAGTCCGAGTTTGAAAAGCCTTGAGGTGTCGTGACACGTAAGGGGCTTGCTAACTAATCACAATGCTACTTGTATAAATATTTGCAAAATTGAGATATCTCAAATACACTTACAGTTTCTGATCTACGGAATTGTGGCAGCCCAGCTCCTGCCCTGGTGCAGAGCTCCCGGTCCTGCCCGGTGGCACAGCCTGGGGCTGGGGCACAGGGGCCAACAAACACCCCCTTCCAGGGGTGCTACAAACACAGTCTGTGTGCACACATCCAATTTCAACCAGAGACATGCTGAATGTACAACACCTATTGGGATATCATTCTTTAAGTTCCTGAAACTCAACCACCACTATTTCTAGAACCAAGTTTATAGTTTTCTTCCTGTTCAGTTCCTTCATCTTGCATCCTAAAGATGGAAAGGGCGTTTTATTCCTCCCTGCTGCAATATAAAACCCAAAGGAAGCTAGGAACCAGAAGGAGCCTGGAGGAACGCGGCTCTCAATGGCCGGGACTCTCAGAAACATCAGATGTCCTCCAAAGCCCTTTGTGTGGTAGCCAGATTTGCAGCCTGGGTCTGAATCTAAACAAAATAAAATCCTCTCTACCGTGTAGGAGGAACGCCAGCTGGCCAAAGGGAGGGGAAGGAAAAGAAAAAGGCCACACTTTCACAGCTGTATTTGATAAGTAAATTTGGTAATAATAATAATTTAATAAATAGCCTCACGGGTCTGGAGTGTCTGGTGATACTGACCGACCCTTCAGAAGCTGCTGTGTCCTAGCAGGCCTCAGGCTCTCCGCTGCCCGGCTGCAGCAGAGGACAACCTGCCCTACCATCACTCCAGGAGGTGAGAGGAAGGACCACAAAGTGCTGCCCCAGAGGCAGGAGGGAGCACTCTTGGGTTACCTCTGGTCAGCGGGGTGGTGGCTCCTATAGAGACATCCTGCCAGATGAATGTCTCTGGTCTTTCACTGCCTCTGCCAGAGCGAGAGCAGCGAAAAACAGAAAGGGGATGGAACATCCAGAGCTTTGAATCAGGCACACCTAAACCTCTCCCTCGTGGTGCACTCCCTGAAGAAGATCAAAAAGCTTCTGACCTTGAATAGCCAAGCTTCACCTGAAAAATAAAAAAAAAAAAAGAAAAAAGGAGAAAAAAAAAAGTCAACTTTTCTTAACAAGTTCAAAGTCAAACTATCAGTGAACACGCAGCCCTCTGCCTGCCCTATTTCGAGGCTTGGCTGCGAGTCAGTGACTCTGTGAGCTGCAGCCAGCTGTACTTGTCCAAGTGCATCCCTGGGGAGCCCCGGGCCCGGCTGCCAGCTGCTCACTGCTCTGCAGAGCCTTGATCTCTGTGCCCGAGCTGCTCCTGCTCCTGCTTTGTGATCCCTGTCTGCAGTCCCCTGCCCAGGTCTCAGATCTTCCCCTGAATGTGCTCAGCAGTACCCCAGAGGTAACACACAATCCAGTCCCTGCCTTAAGAAACACAGATGTAAGTGGAAAGAGAGAAAGGGAGAGGAGAGGAGAGGAGAGGAGAGGAGAGGAGAGGAGAGGAGAGGAGAGGAGAGGAGAGGAGAGGAGAGGAGANGGGAAGGGAAGGGAAGGGAAGGGGTATACTGTTTGACATGGAAGTTCTCCCTTGTATCTCGGAACACTACACTGAAGTCCAGTCCCACTCATGATGTGAGATGGAGATGACTTCTAACGACAGGGTGGACACTGCTGCACATTCCCCAGCGTGGCTGATTTTCCCAGCAGATACCACCTTCTTCCAAACTGCACAGCTCTGCTTGTGTGATTCCCCCCTCTCCTGCCCAGCCAAATGCAATACTCCTGAGGGCATCTGCAAAGGAACCATCCTACGTCCTGCAGAGGTGCTTCCATAACACAAGAGCTTCTCTTTCCTTCCCCAACAACCTCAGTCAAAAATGCTCTGCTTTGACCAAGTCAACAATTGTGTCAGACCTGAGCCATGAGCAAACTTTCATCATCATCACGCTGGAATACAAAACCCAGGAGGGAGTCCTGATAACTCCAGGACTGTTTTCTGAGGGGTAGGAAAAGAGCAGGATCTGCTTTTCTCACTATAATGGCCCTATCACCAGAAATATCACTGAGCCCAGACAAGTTTCAGGTGATGAAAACTCTAATGCAGCACAAGGAATTTCTTTTTGACCTTCAGTTCTCCCTTCTGCTGAGATACATCATTGCATTTTCACAGCCTGAGCAGTCCCTCTTTGCTGCATCCATTTGAGACACATAATGTTTTTTGCCCAGACTCCATTTCCTTCTTTCCAAAGCAGTAAGATCTGCTTATGACTCAAACTTCAATAAAACACGCAGCAAGGACCATTAAAATAAATGCGCAGTGCAGGGATAAAATTCATAGGCTACATTTTTTAGGCTAGAAAATTTATTTACATTCAAAAAAAAACCAACCAAACCTCATGTTATGTCTTAGCGCAGAGTAAATCTCCCAGCAAAACAGCAGTTTTAAAGGGAATCTTTCTCCATTGGTGAGAGAATATCTCCATGTGATCAATAAAGTGATAGAAGAGGCTGCATGATGGAGTGTCCGTGCTCCCCAGCCTCCATGGTACCTACAGAAGATGCTCCCCAACCGTCTTCTGGGGGATTTTTTTCTAGTTTGGCATTCACAAACTTGCAAAACCCAGCATCTCAGGCAAGGGCTGGTATTCTCAACAAAGCTGGAAGGGGCTGCGGGTTTCCCCATCGGTGTTTGTGAGAGCTGGTCCCAGGGTCCACCTGCCTGTGAGCCAGAGGTTTCCAAGCCTCTTGACACCCAGTGGCCTTGGGGTGTTTTGCTCTTTCACACCAGTGAAGTGGGGAGGTAACCTGTGGGGAGGAAAATGCCGCTGAACTGAGCCTCACCAGCCCAAAGCGTCTCATGAAATGCATTTGCAATGTGATCCTAAATCCTTTGAAATGATCCTTTTCACTGAACTCAGGGGCATTTCACAGAGACTCTAATCGCTCTGATTTATTTTTTTTTAAAACCTGCCATTTGCTTTCATATGAGACATCCTGACACCCAATGTTCTCTGACAACTCTGAAGTTTGTAAGTGTCCAACCACAGGAATGAAGCGAAGGGTGACAAAATACCCATTTCACAAAAAATTCTAGTAAGAAATAAAAGTATGGCCATTTTGCACAAATTCAGTGCTGGGGATTGACTTGAGATATGGTCAAAAAGTATTTCTAAAGTACATTAAATCTATTTTTTACAGATGTGAACTAAAAGGCACATCAAAAACACCCATTTAAAAAAAAATCTATTTAAAGTTTCCTCTCCTCTCTTCTCCTCTTACTCCCTTCCCTTCCCTTCCCTTCCCTTCCCTTCCCTTCCCTTCTCTCCCCCTCCTCCCTCTCTCTCCCCTTCCTNTTCCCTTCCCTTCCCTTCCCTTCCCTTCCCTTCCCTTCCCTTCATTGTTGGTTCTAGCTTATTTTGCCCTCATTAAATTTACTGGAACTAGCATTTTACCCCACATCTCAACTGTGATGAGATCCTGGTTTCCTTTACATTAAAACTCCATGAAATCTGGATGTTTTACAAACAAGGAAGCTTTCTGGATTCTTGATCTATCTCCTTTTACAGAATTACCACCCAGATTACAGTTAGATAAAACAGGAACATCTCAGCGGTGTAATTTCCAAAGGCAAAACCGAATATTTAGTTCATCAGCCTATGATTTTGTTACTGAGACCCTGGTGAGCTGCTCCATGGCCAGTAGGTGACAGTCACAACAACAAAAATCCCCAGGCAGCACACAAACAGAGGGTTTGTTCAATGTATTGCCATGATGTAAATGTTATTTATTTGTTGACAGACACACAGACAGTCCACAACAGGGGGTAATATCTTTCGCCAAACACGCCAATGAAGAGGAAGGCCAACAAAGCTCCTGAGTGTGGTTTCCTACCTTCCCAAGGAGATACTGCAGATGAGGGCATTAATGATACTGGGTTAGACACATTCCGTTTCCTACTGGAATGGCTGCATCTTGTTTAAAATCTAAAGGAATACAAGAACTGCTTAAGTGGATCAGTCAGAACTAGGGTGTGTGATTTAAGGGAAAAATTACAACCTGTAGTGCACATAGAATCACAGAAGGGTTTGTGTTGGGGGGCCCTTCCCAGCTCCCCCAGTGCCCCCCCTGCCATGACAGGGACATCTTCACCAGCTCAGGTTGCTCAGAGCCCCGTCCAGCCTGGCCTGGGATGTCTACAGGGATGGTTCAGCCACCACCTCTCTGGGAACCTGGGACAGGCTCTCACCACCCTCAGGGCCAACAATTTCTTCCTCATATCTGGCCTGAATCTTCCTCCTTTAGTTTAAACCCATCACCCCTTGTCCTATCACA